>VBSM01001483.1:16427951-16448206 GCA_008086735.1 Cheirogaleus medius
CTCACAGCAACCTCAAACTCCTGGGCTCAAGTGATTCTTCTGCCTCAGCCTCTCCTGAGTAGCTGGGACTAGAGGCACCCACCACCACACCTGGCTAATTTTTTCTATTTTTAATAGCGATGGGGTCTCTCTCTCTTGCTCAGGCTGGTTTTGAACTCCTGAGCTCAAGCAATCCTCCTGCCTCAGACTCCCGAGTGCTAGGATTACAAGCGTGAGCCACCATGCCCGGCCCTAAGTAGTACTTTTTAATGGATATACTGTAACTGGTGGGCAAAACAACCTCTTCACTGGAAAATTATTTTTATGTATACTTGTCAGTTATATTAAAGTTAAACTTTTTCCCATTTACTTTAAGGATGTTCAGCAATTTTGATATTAACAGATTTTTCTATGGTACTGTAGTATAAATATTGATAATGCATACTCTCTTCATATAGCTATCAGTCCATCCATCCATATCATCATCTGTTTTCTTTCCTTCTCTTTTCCTCATACATATGACGATTGTTTACAAAACTTCTAAACTTTTTCACTGCATTCATCTCCAAATAAAATGTCCTCTCTTCCACTTTATTTACCAAAACAACTCTAACATTTTTACTCACCCTTTGTAATGCTTGTCTTGATTAATTAATTAATAATTTTGTAATTAAATATGTAATAAATAACTGAAAACTCAACATTAAATCATAAAGCCATTTATTTTTAAGTTTATAATTATTTTTTAAATATTTGTACATGTGAATGCTTTACTCCCAAACTTGTACCAAGGAATAAATCTCATTTCTTGTATTACTCCACAATACTTTGAAAATATTAAGTAGTCACCAAATAAGAACTAACAGAAAGGCCTAGTCATCTGCCCTAACTTCACTTCCTCTTTACCTTTTTTCTTTACTAGCTTTTCTCATAATGAAACAAAAACCTGATTTAAAGTATATTTTGAGTGGTGAAAACCAGTGTAAGGAATTGATGGTTGTTACATGGCATAAATTATATGAGAAAATAGTAATAAAAAAGAAAATGCTTCCTATTTCCATAGTACTCTTTAGTCTATAAATAACTTCCTTATAAATTATTTGTCTTAGTTATTGGAGAAGAACACATTGAGTATATGTTTTATTACCCCATTGTCACAAATGAGCTAATGAGGCCTGAATAAGTGATAGCCAAAAAGTGGAAGTAACCCAAATGTTCATCAACTGATGAATAGATTAAGAAAATGGGTATATCCATACAATGCAGTATTATTCAGCAATAAGAAGGAATAAAGTATTGGTATATGCTACAGCATGGATGACCCTTGAAAACATTATGCTAAGTTAAAGAAGGCAGTCACAAAAGATCATATATATATATATATATGATCCCATTTATAGGAAATGGCCACAATAGACAATTCTGTAGAGATAGAAAGTAGATTAGTGGTTGCCTAGGGCTGGAAGGTTGAGGGCGTGAAATTATCTCCTAAGACAATCGACAAAATACTCTTGTAGAAATTGCAAACAAGAAAACCCATGCTCTACTCTAGGTGTATATGGAAACATAGCCCTAGTTTGTTATAGATAATAGAAACACAGTTGAGAGTCAGTTTACCCTTGGACTAGATTTGTGATAAGCAAAATAAAAATGGATTGTGCCCATGAAGCAGTGATGACTTGGGATGTGTGTGTGTGGATACTCTTTACCAAAATTACATGGAATAATGGTTCCCTCTTGCAGAGATAGTAGAAGAAAATTTTAGGGTAGTCAGCAAAAAGGCTCTTCATGGCCATAATTGAAGCTCTGTGGTTAGTCCTTGCTATTCCATGTTAAGACACTGAGATTAGGAAAGAAAACAAAGATGACGTGAGCTAACCCTTTAAGTTCCAGGTCAGAAAATTGACCTAATTTACATTTATAACATTTTAACATTTATTTTTTCATTTTATTTTTAATATATCCAGGCAAAGGAATATCTTACTTTAGTAGACACATACTCTGCACCTTTCCTTTTAACTCCAGAAACAATTAAGAGAAACTGCTTGTAAATGGTACTTTTTTAAAATTCCATTTTCTTTATCAGTGGCATCAAAAGCTATAACAGACATGTTTATTTAGGCTGTCTATGTGCTTGATATTGTGAGATATAAGAATTGTTTCCAGACCTCAAGAATCTTGAGAGCATATGCTAATTGCCAAGTTAAAGCATAAAAACTAAAAACATTTTTTAAAAGTTATTTAACAGGAACCTCCATACTATTTTTTAAAATGGCTGTACTAATTAACATTTCCACCAACAGTATACAAGGGTACCCTTTTCTCCACGTCCTTTCCAATACTTGGTGTCTTTTGTCTTTTTTTTCTTTTTCTGAGACAGAATCTCACTCTGTTGCCCAGGCTAGAGTGCAGTGGCGTCAGCCTAGCTCACGGCAACCTCAAACTCCTGTGCCCAAGTGATCCTCCTGCCTCAGCCTCCTGAGTAGCTGGTACGACAGGCACGTGCCACCATGCCCAGCTAATTTTTTCTATATATTTTTAGTTGGCCAATTAATTTCTTTCTATTTTTAGTAGAGATGGGGTCTCACTCTTGCTCAGGCTGGTTTCGAACTCCTGACTTTAAGCAATCCGCCCACCTCGGTCTCCCAGAGTGCTGGGATCACAGGCATGAGCCACGGCACCCAGTCTCTTTTATCTTTTTGATAAAAGCCATTCTAACAGGTGTAAGGTGATGTCTCATGGTGGTTTTAACTCTCATTTCCCTGATGTTTAGAGATGTTGAGCATTTTTTCATACATTTGTTGGCCATTTGTATCTCTTCTTTCCAGGAATGTTTGTTCAGATTCTTTGCCAGTTTTTAAAATCAGGTTATTTTCTTGCTGTTGAGTTGTTTGAGTTCCTTATGTATATTTTGGATTTTAGTCTCTTATCATATATGTTATTTATAAATATTTTCTCCCAATCTGTGGGCTGTCTTTTTTTTTTTTCTGTTGTTTCCTTTACTGTCCAGAAACTTATAGTTTGATGCACTCCCATTTGTCTATTTTTGCTTTTGTTGCCCATGCTATGTTCATTTCAGTATTATTCATAATAGCCAAATATGAAAGCGACCTATGTGTCTATCAAAGGATAAATGGATAAAGAACATGTGGTGTATATACACAATGGAATACTATACAGCCTTTAAAAAGAAGAATTTTTTATCATTTGCAACAATATGATGGAACTAAAGGACATTATGTTAAGTGAAATAAGCCAGGCACAGAAAAAGAAATATTGTATGATCTCACATGTATGTGGAATCTAAAAAAGTTGAACTCATAGAAACAGAGTAGAATCATGGTTACCAGGGATTGGGCGGGGGGGAGAGGGATGAGGAAAGAGTAGATGTTGACTGGAGGAATAAGTTTTAGTGATCTATTGCCCTACATGGTGGCCACAGTTAATAATAATGTATGTTTCAAAATTGCTAAAATAATAGATTTTTAGTAGCTTTACCACAAAAAAATCATGTTGGTGAGGTGATAGACACGTTAATTAATCTGGTTAAATCTTTTAAAAATGAATACATATGTCAAAATCCCACATTGTACCTCATGAATATACACAATTATTATTTATAAATTAAAAATAAATTAATAAAAATATTTTATTGAACAGGATTTCTTGAAGACAGGGTTCCTGAATGAATAGAAATACTTTTAGGGAACATGTGAAAAAGGGAAAATTAAGCAAAACAAAAACACAAACAAAAAAACTTACTTTATGTTGTAATAAATATTTCAGTATTTCAGTAGTGTGGTCGTTTATACTGAACACAAAGTTGCTTAGGAAAATTGGATGAAAATGGAAAATAAATCAATTGTTCAAGAGGCAGATAGTGAGACAAAAATTTCAGTTGGTTCATTGGAGTTCGATGACATTTAAAACAAATTCTAAGATATCTTAGATAAAATTTTTATAAGCCGATCTATTTTGCACATGGCAGACCACACCTAGGGCCCTTTGTGAGAATGGAGCCTGAGCAGCAGGCCTGAAGATAGATTTTGGTTGGATGATAGGATATTCACAGTGATGAGAAATTGGGGTGAAAAGCTGATTGACTTTAAACACAAAGATCTTTTGAACTAAGGAAGCAACTTATATGTTGGCATTGTAAATTCAAGTTATCATACTCAGGCTTCTTTGCATTTCAAATTTTCTTAAGGACTATTTCTATTATGTTAATCATAGATTGTTGATCCTGTCTTTTTACTTGACATCTTTGCCAGTGTTCGCATTTTAAAGAAATACTTACTCTATGTCATGCTTTATGTCATTTAATAAGGTTTAGAGTTTATGTTGCTTGCATTATATCTTGTTACTCTCTCTATTGACCGTGAGAAATAAGAACAAAGTTAGAGTTGGCGTGAAATAAAAGGCTCAAGTTTGGAAATTTTCTTAGCTAGATATGTCAAAGAAGTGGAAAGTGCCATTACTTCAGCTTCTACACACATGCAACTCATTTTTGCGTGGGAAATGATGAGGAATTCAAGTTGGACTCAACTTTATGTTGAGAAATTTCGATATTTTTAAATGCTGTCACTATCCAGACTACTAACATACATTCTCATTCTCTCCACAAATAGATTTCTGGGGAGTTTTCCCCAGCTTCTTTATAAGCACCATCCAATAGAATTATAATGTGAGCCATACATGTAATTTTAATTGTTCTAGTAACCATAGTAAAAGATAAACAGGTGACAGTAATTGAATTGCATATTTTATTTAAATATATACATCAAAAATATTACTGTTTCAAAGTAGAATCAAAATTTAAAAATATAGAGATAGGTTTGTATTCTTTTTGGTGCTAAGTCTTCAAAATATGGTATGTATTTACACTTACAGAACATCTCAATTCAGACTGTATTTCAAGTGCTCAATGGACACATATAGCTAGTGGCTACTTTTTTGGATAGCACAGTTATATATTTTTTTCTCTTTACTCCATTTTCTGATGCTTAAGTGCCTTTCTATTTTCTGAGTAGTTTCAATTTTTAGAGGAGATATAGTTGTGTTTTTTTTTTCAATGAAGTGTTGTATATAATGTGCTGTTCTGAGATCTCAGCTTTATCATATGACAGTTATGTCTCACAATAGGGAAAAATCTGAATATTCAGAGTAGATTACTGTTTATCTTTCTTTCCAGTTAAAGTGTTTTGCCCTAGACATAGACTCACGTGTATCAGAAAACATAGCACCTAATCCCATACTTGGCTTTGTTTTGGTTTATAACAAAATAATCATGCCTTGTCTCTTGCTGCTTTCTCCTTTGCTCTCCTTTTCTCATTTCTCTCTTCTTTTTCCTTCAACACCCCTCTTTTTAAAGATAATTGGATAAAGACAAGGGTTTTTTAAACAAAAGTTGAAGAAAACATTTTCTTGACATCCCTTTGCTATAATTTCCGATGTCAATTTGCCCATACCCCATTACTTCCATTCCTCACCTGGCTGCACTAAATCACTGGAGATTAATGGAATATTTTTAGCTTCCAATATAAAAATGCAGCATGGTAGCCCTTACCATTTATTTTTTTCCAATAATTTACAATACATGCTTCCAAACCTGTAATCACATATTAATTTTCATTTTATTGAATATATTTTCCTAATCATAGAACATTAAGAAGGTAACTGCATTATAAAAATGGCGATTTAACAATTGAATAGTAGAAAATGTCATAAGAATATTTTGCTTTGAGATGAAAGGCATATATTTATAAGTAATATATGGCTAAATGTTAAATCCTCAGGCCATATTTCTCATGGGTCTGGGCTGGGTCAAATGTCAATAAAATGCTTGAGTTCTCTTAAAAGATGGTAGATTATTAAAATTAATATGTTTATTGTTTTATTTCTGTCAGTAAAGATAAACTTATCAGTTGGGTTATTAATCTTTATTCCTGCAAAAAAGTCAGTTTCCTCAAATGGAGCTGGACTATTTCTGCTCCTATGTTGTAATCACAAGGGCAGCAACAACAGATACCTCGCTGACTGGTGGGTAGAGCAGCTCATATTGAGTTTACCCTGGGTGCATTGGCTTCTACGTAAGACTTTTTCTTTCTTTTTAATCTGAAACAGATTTAGAATCCTTTACTGGCATTCTCCAGCATGTCTGGTTAAATGAGATATTCCACACAGTTGCAAATTTGTCAAAACATTTTCTGAACATTGGTAACAATTCTTGCTGGCATTGTGTAGTGTTGTTACATTTCACGTACTAAAATCAGAAACATTAATTATAATATTTATGTTTGTAGATGTGTATATGTTTATTGTTTTCCACCTTGTTTCAGAAACTAATTAGATGGGTGAATTGCCAAACTAATCTTTGAGAATTTGTTTCTTAAAATAAAGCCACAGAAGAATTTTCAACAGATTACCTCTTTCTGTATGATCAGTTTTAAGGAAATGCAATGCCAAATTTGGATATGAATTGGAATGTAAGGAGGAACTGAAAAAAAAATATTTTTCAGCATAGTTTACCAATATGAAGTGATTCCTGTGAATTTCATTTGCCAGGCCATTTAACATAGATACATGCACTGAAATTTGTTAAATGGAAGACTAGCAGCAAATCAGAGGATCTCATCCCATATATGTTGCTCATCTTCAGAACTCACAGTTAATTGACAGATTAACTGTGAGTTCTGAAGTTCATTCTTAGTTTTATTGGGTACAAGACAATGTATTGAATGAAAACTATGAGCTTTGAATGATGACTCTAATAAAATTATAACTATATTATAATGAATGCTTATAAATCTGAGGAAAATATTGATATCTCAATGAGTTTGAATTAAATGTAAATTTGATGTCTACTATTTAAGCATATTAAACCTACATTTTTATTGGTAAAATAACATATTTAATGGATTAATAAATCCTCTGAATATGTAAATACTGACATCATGAACGCGGTATGAAAGAAAGGTAGTTATAATCATATTTAAGATGTATGCGAACAACCTACCCTTTGTTACCTTATTGTATAAACCTTAAAATATAGCTGATATTCTACTGGTCAATAGACTATTCTTTGGGAATATGAAGCTCAGTTAGTAGCTCATTTCTTCATTATTTTCTGATGGCCTGTATCATCTCCATAGGTTTTTAAGGTAATTTTCCTGCACTTTCCCTTTTTTATAAATAGTTCTGTTTTGTATCAGAACAGAGTAGAAGTTTGGTTTACCTCTCAGTGGGGGAACTTCAGGTCTTGTACCTGAAAACAGATCAGAAGTAGTTATACAAAATAAAATCAATAATTCGGAGACTGCAGTGTTTCACTTTTCATTAAACAGAAAGGCCGGAAAGATGCTAAAGAGGGGATATGTTCATGTTCAATTAAACCAATCTTTATGCAGTTTATAAACCAGCCAACATATTCCCTTGTCTCTGCCCATACACCCCTCTCCTTCCAGATCATTAGCTCAAATGCCTTCCTAGACACAACCCTTTCCTTCATCATAACTAAATACTCCTTTGCTTTGCTGTTATTTATGAAGTCCTTCTTTGCCTTTGTTTATTAATAATTATCTAGCATTGATATAAATTTATCTGGTCAATAGAGAGAGAAATATATTATTTATAGGAAATATACTCACCAATAAATTAGTACTAATTGATCAAAACTTATGTGCGCATATGGAAGTAATATTCATCAGGTGTTGGGTAGGTGGGGGTGGGGGGAGAGGTAAACTTATACCTAAGTGGTGCGGTGTGTGCTCTCTGGGGGATGGACACCCTTGTAGCTCTGGCTCTGGCAGTGCAAAGGCAATTTATGTAACCAGAGCATTTATACCTCCATAATATTTTGAAAAAAAATTTAAAGATCGATTCAAATATATAATTTTCAAATGTATCTTATCACTTAATTTTGGCCATTGTTCTATAACTCAAGAGTTGCAAATAAATTAAATTAAAAAACAGTAAAGTTTAAAGTATTAGAGATCTCTCACTAAGAAATCAGAAGTGCTCAGATTAAATAAAATCTCTTAAAAGAAATTTGCATATGAGTTCATAAATACAGTATAAACATATTGAACAAAATTCCTCATTTCTAACATTTCAGTATCCATTTTTAACCCACTGTCTAAAATTATCTTAACCATCTGAATACCCCATTAAATAGCATGCAAAATACTTTCCCATATTCTTCTCATTTAGTATATAAGGAATTGGCATATAGAAGTGACATTCATATCCTAGCTATTCCAATGAGAGTTAAATAATGCCATTTGATATAGTGATGTAAACTAGGATTTTACATTATGATTTTATCTATTTAGGAAAATTATCCACCATTATCTCTTCAAATATGGCTTCTGCCACATTCTTTCTTAGACACATTTATGTTCAACCATTTTACTCTATTTTCTATCCTTTTGTATCTCTGTTTCATTCCAAATGTTTACTTCTGAATTATCTTAAGGCTTAATAATTCTCTAGCCTCATCAAACTTTCTGGTAAACACATCCACTTAGTTCCTTAGTTCTTATTTTGACTTACCACATTTTCAGTTCTAGAATTTTGTTTTGATTAAATCTGTTATTTCATGTTAGGGTTTCCATTTCTCTTCAAAATTCTCAATCTTGTGTTTAATCTCTTTGAAAAGATCAGTGTAGCTACTTGTCACATTATAGATATATACATTTTAAAACATGTATACATATATGTATAAAGTTACTGTGTGTATATATACTTTCCCTAATATATACATTATATGTAAATATTATATATATAAGGCCATATATTATAAATGTCAAAACCAACTAGGCAAAGGACACATTTGGCAGTGGCTTTGACTGAAACAAAATGGGCCTGGTTTAAAATCCTGCCTCTAACACTATAATATAATAACTGCTTGACTATGAGCAAATTAGAGGGCTTTTTTTTATAGCCTTAGTTTTCTCAACTGCAAATGTGGTTAACAATGCATATCTCACAAGTTTATTATAAGAATTAATAATAATAATCTATGTGGGGTTTTTATTAGAATTTCTGATACATAGTAAGCACATATAAATTGGTTTTATTTTAGCAAAATTAGAGGTGACATGATATAATTTAAAATATCAAGGGCTTTGGATGATGATAATGTTTTCTACAGAGGCAAAAATAACACAGAAAGAAAGTAGCCGTCAATATCAGATAAACTTGGCCTCTTCTCGTTCTCTCCAAATACCATCTGTATGACCTTGGACAAATTACTCAGCCTCTCTGCTTCTCCATTTCCTGACCTTAAAAAATGAACTGAATGATACAGACTTTGCAGGCTGATTTGAGAATTCAGTGTAATATATGTAAGGTCCCCGGCATACCAGACATGCAGCAGGAATTTATTTTGATCATCATATTCACATTCTAATCTATTTCAGGTTTTCTAATATTGTTAATATTTGAAATTAGTAGTATGATTAATTTTGCTACCAACTTAAGAAAACACAATGACAAAGTATATAAAACGGTCAAATAATTCTCACTCTGTTCTCCCTTTTGTTAAAGTTTTTGACGCCTTGCCACCCATGCGCTATCAGGAGACAATGAGTACTATCCGGACGTGGATCCAGCAGTCAGAAACCAAACTTTCTAGACCTCAGCTTAGTGTCACTGACTATGAAATCATGGAGCAGAGACTTGGCGAGTTGCAGGTATGCGAATATTTGAATGTCAAAACAATACAGCATGTATGTCATTTATCATTTATCAACCATCAATATGATTATATTGATGTAACCTTAAAATAATATTAGAAGTAAAATAGCTGTGACAAGTATGATAGCTTGTCAGTTGAACAAATGAAAATGAGACTTTAAATATGTAATTTATATACTTTCACCCACTCTCCCCCTGCATATGTATAAAATAAAAATGCTGTTTTTGAAAACAATTATATAGTATATGTTTAGTTTAGTATGCATTATCAGACATATTGACTTTTATTATTAGAAAAGCTGTAATATTATTTTCCACCTTTGATTCCTTATTCGTAACCCCTCTCATATTCTCAAACAGATGAGTGAAATCAGTACACAGTCCTCACTTGGTATCCCCGGGGGATCGGTTCCTAGCCCTCTCCCAGATACCCAAATCCATGAATGCTCAAGCAAGCACCTGATACAAATGGTGCTTTATTTGCATGTAACCTATGCGCATACTCCCATATACTTTAAATCATTTCTAGATTACTTATAATGTCTAATACAATGTAAATGCTATGTAAATCATTGTTATGTTATCTTGTTTAGGGAATAATGACAAGAAAAAAATCTGTACATGTTCAGTACAGACATAGTTATTTTTTAGAATATTTTCAATCAACAGTCATTTGAATGCACTGATCCAGAATTCACAAATATGAAGGGCTGCTGTATTTATAAAATTAGCTTGAATTTAAATACTAATGTTATATAATATTATAGTAAAATATTTGAGCTCTTATAACTATGGTTTTTAGCAACCTTATATCAAGAAAGATAAAATGCCAATATGGGAAATTAAAGAGATAATTTGTAGGAGATTTTAGAATACTTTTCGTATTAATTTTCAAATATATATATAACATATATCCAATAACATTTTTTAATATATAAGATCATATTCTTTAATTATATTTAGGAGCTGAGATAATATATCCACATTTTGAAGATTAGGGGAAAAAAGTTAAGAAGTTAAATTTTAAGTTATATGAAAAGTCCTTTTTGAGAGTTAAATATTATTTTCTTATAAAAATGATTTTTTAAAATATATATTTAAGCATTATTCTATACATGGTCATATTTAGACTATTTCTTCTATTATAACATCAAACAAACCATAGTTGCTAAATCTTTTTGTTGCTATTTTTAGTACTTGGCATAATGATTACAAAGTTTACTAGGAAAAATGGGTGGACTAATAGAACTAATAAACTTTGAAAAAAGTAAGACTACAAAGCTAGTATAATATTGGGAATGGATAAAATACAGAAGAAATAGTGAATAGATGGATAGAAGAGATTATTTCCGCTCAAAAAGAAAGTGAGGAAGGGAAAATTATTTATAAATATTATTGGGAAAATATATTAAATAACAGAAAAAATGAAGTTAGAACCTTGCCATAAAAGATTCACCAAAATAAAAACCACATACCGTAAAAAGTTCAAAAAATTTTAATAAGCATAAATAAAAAATTTAAATGAAAATCTTTTAAAGCTTATAATGGAAAAGCATAAAAATCAATAGAAGCAATCACAAACATTGTAAAAACAGCAGAGACAATTTTAAAGAAATATGAGAACCAGGAAATATTTTTTTCTATCAGTAAGTGAGATAGTCTTAATAAGGAAGTCACCAATAGGAGACATAAATTTCTAATAAACCTATGAAAAATTATAACTCAAATAGTAAAAGATTAAGTACAAAATTTACAAAATGAGACACCATTTTTCACATACTAAATCATGTACACACACACGAAAGATATAAGTACAGGTCTGGAAGGGATGAAGTGATGAGCTAAACATTCTCACTGATAGGAATGTGTATTGAATATAAATTTTACTGAAGAAAACTTTTCAATACTTCCTAATAGCATAAAAGTTCATTCATTTGTATGCATGAATATACTTTCTATGATCTCTATATCTTATAGGAATAATCACAATATACTGAAAGTTATGGGTATATAGCTAGGTGATAGATATAGATAAACAGGCATAGAAAAATAGAACCTAATGAAAAATGATTAAATGAACTAGAGAAGCCATTACAATTTTTGTTTTTGAAAAATACCCAATGACTTGGAAAAATGCTTACAATAAAATGCCTAGCTCAAAATACAAATAAATGCTAGATATTGTCTGAATAATCCATCATAGGGGAACAATTTAATAAATAAATAAATAAAATTTTATTTTAATAAATAAATACAAAGTAAGAATATTAAATTAAGTACCACAAAATATGCATAGGATACTATGTAACCATGAAAGTTATGTGTTTAACAATTTTTTGAATGATATAGGTCACATTATGGCAGAAGGAATAATTGTGTGTATATGATATGATAAGTTAGCCAACATTTAGTCATGTGTAGAAAAAATCTGAAAGTTTATATAAAGTCAATAGTTGTAAGCAGGTATTTTTTTCATTTTTCGTCATGAACTTTTATTACTTTATAACCAGAAAGTAACATTTAAGTAAATATTGAGTAGGGGAAGCCTAAAGATAGGCATACTACTAAAGAAGATTGTATAGGTTAAGCAGGATAAATGTAAAATAAGCTTTATAAATTCTTCCCACAATTACCCTATAATTTAATTATAATACTCCAAAACAAAATAATGTCTTTTGAGTAATATAAAATTTTAATTTACTGGCATTAATAGGCCATCAATCTGGTAACTCATTTAATAACTTTTGTTACCCCACATATCAATATAATTATAGTTTTATGCAGGGAGTCTAATGGTTGTCTTACTGAAGGTTCACTATAGTTAATTTAAATTCTATTAACTCTATCGTAATTGCAGTATTTATATGTATTTAATTAAGTAAAATTAGTTATGCTAAAACCCTTTGGCTCAATAAGATATAGTTTTGGATATATTTGGCATTGTTTATAAAAATAAGCATGGATTGTTAAATAAAATATCACTAAATATTGTGCCAGTTACCCTTATAATAAAATGTAGAATTTAAGCTACCAATAGTTAATATAACTGATATTATTAAATCATGTAATTTGTTTAGATGATTGAATCACACAGATTTCACTTTAATACACTTAACTGAAACTCATCAATTATTTATCCATTTGCATAAATATAACTTTTTTTTAATTTTGAGGCTTTACAAAGTTCTCTGCAAGAGCAAGAAAGTGGCCTAAACTATCTTAGCACCACTGTGAAAGAGATGTCAAAGAAAGCTCCCTCTGAACTTAGCCAGAAATATCAATCAGAATTTGAAGAGATTGAGGGACGCTGGAAGAAGCTCTCCTCCCAGCTGGTCGAACGCAGTCAAAAGCTAGAGGAGCAAATGAATAAACTCCGAAAAATTCAGGTAATTCAAGATTTTACCTTTTATTATTCATTTTTATTTACTTGGTTTTCCCCTAACAATGTATTGTACAACTTACAGAGTCCTTCAAAGTTAGTAATAAGATCAAAAGACACGAATCTTTCACAAAGGAGTGTGGTTTGCCTATTTCTTCTAAGAAAAGAGTAATTAAGGACCGCTCACAAGTTTTCTCGTTTTTCACTGTAGTTATGATGATTTAAATAATGTGCAGTTTGCCCTAAAACGTGCGGTCCCTAGCGTATGTCTTAGAGATTTCTATGTGGTACGAAAGGTGTTAAGAGTTTTACTTTTTAGATATTTTTTAGAATGAATTTGTTCTTTTCACCGATACCAGTAGAACATAAACTTGTTTTTACCTTAAAAATTTTCAAAACCAATCATTCCTTTAGTCTAGTTGTCTTTTAGGCTATAGGTATCATTTATCATATAAAACATTTAATATATAATATAGTCAGATGATTTTTATTACCATACTTCACTTACAATTATATACTTAAATCTTACCCCATCATTTTCTTCCTCAAAGCAACTTCTACTGATTTAATTTGTTTGTATAGTTCTATCATACTAATAATCACCCAAGCTAAAAACAATAAACTGGCCAGGTGTGGTGGCTCACGCCTATAATCCTAGCACTTTGGGAGGCTGAGGCGGGAGGATTGCTTGAGGCCAGTTTTGCAAGACCAGCCTGAGCAAGAGAGAAGCCCTGTTTCTCAAAAAAATAGAAAAAAAATAGCCGGGCATGGTGGTGCATGCTTGTAGTCCCAGCTACTCGGGAGGCTGAGGCAGGAGAATTGCTTGAGCCCAGGAGTCTGAGGTTGCTGTAAGCTAGGCTGACGCCACAGCACTCTACTCTAGGGAACAGAGTGAGATTCTGTATCAAAAAAAACCAATTTAAACCAACAATTACATTTTAGTCTAAAAGTCTAAAATATTTAGTGATATAATTAATGTGTCCCTTAGGTGATCAATTATTTTGAAAAATATTAATGCTGGAAAAGAAACTTTGAAAGCATCATGATATGATAAAAAGCATTAGAACATGATGCTTCTGGATTTAAACCTCAGTCCAGCTACTTAGTTTTTTGTTCTTTCACAAACCAAAACACTAAGCAATCCTAAAACATTCTTTAAAGCACAACATGGAGATATATATATATATATATACACATATATACACACACATATACACATATATATGTATATATATAAATGTCTCTACTTATAAATGTACATGTACATGCATACGTACATCAATACTATATAAAAACACATATAATTTGCCTGGACCAATGGCCAAAGAGGGTATATACATGGTCCTCGCCATCAATTAACCCATATTCTAGTGAAGAAGAAAGGTAAGATGTATTTGTTTCCTATTGTTGCTATAACAAATTACCACAAATTTAATGGCTTGAAACAATACAAATTTATTATCTTACAGTTCTGGAGGTCAAAAGTACAAAATCAGTGTCAGTGGGCTAAAATGAATGTGTCAGCAGAGCTGTGTCCCTCTCAGAGGCTATAGGAGAAAATGTTTTCTTGCCAGTTTTAGCTTCTGGAAGCATTCCTTAGCCCGTGTTCCCATTTTCCATCAACAAAGTCAGCAAAGTGTAAAACCCTCCAGCGTCAATCTCTCCCTTCCCACCCATCTATTTCCCCTCCCCCTCCCCATCTTCTTCCTCTTACCCTACTTCTTCCTTTCTCCCTCCTCTCTCCTCCTCTTCTCTCCCTCCCCCTTTCCCTGTCCTGCTTCCCTCTTAATAAAGACCCTTGTGATTACATTATGTCTAGCCAGCTGATCCAGGATAATCTCCCCATATCAAAATTCTTAATCACATCTGCAAAGTCCTTTTTGTCATATTAGGTAACATATTCATAAGTTCCAGGGATTAGGGTGTGGATATCTTGGGGGAATCATAACTCAGTTTAGCACAGTAAGTAAATTAAACAGTATGGTAAAAGTTATCATAGTAGGTAGGAAAAATCCCCAACATAAACTAGGAAATAGAATTATGAAATATTCTTGGAACAACATAGGTTATCTCAGCTATACAATGAACAGACAGTATTTAGACAGCTATTAAAGAAGAAGAAAGAGTTTCTGGCAAGGTGGAGCAGTATGTTCAATTAAATGAAGAAGTTCAACTTTGGGGAGACAACATATATCTTTGGGAATTAATGAAATATATAGTTGGAAAAATGATTTGAAAGTAGATCATGAATGGTCTTAGATGTCATATTTTGGAATATGAATTTAACCTAATAGTGATGGAATAAATAACAACAACAACAATAATAATACTGTTACTGGTATTTTAAAGAGGGAAAGATGTGATTACATTTGTGTTTTCAAAATATCACCATGTAAAGTGGAAGGAGGAGAGGAGAAGAAGTTTGTTGGCATGAATGTGGAGAAATTATTAGAATGCATTAACGCTGAGGCAGATATGAAAAAGAGCAAATGCAGTAATGAAGGAGTCAATAATAAGACCTGAACAAGGGCAATGAAGATATGGCGAAGAGCAAAAGTAGACATGAAAGATATCAGCAAGGTGATAATGTTGAATTCTCAGATTTAGTCAAATGCTTTTAAATTATTATTAATCATAGGAAAGGGGAAACTTTCTGCGAAGCACATATTTTCAATAGAAATTTAATTAAGCAGGAAGAAAATAGCACATCTGGACAGCATGGTTGAATCATATTGAAATAAAGAAGTGACAATCATACACTTAAAAAGTAGGAAAAAAACAAAGAAGCAGAAACAAAAAATATGGGAATGAATAATTGGAGGTACTTGGCTATTTATGAATGATAAAAGATGACATTTTTCACCTAATCATTACTTTAAACTGGTCAGACAAATAAGAAATTAAAAGCAAAAGCTGTCTCTGTAAAGACGACAAAATTTTGACATGAACTTTCCCAACTGGAGGGACTATTTAAACTGTCAACTGTAGAAAACAATTTGTGGAAGTTCAGGTTTAGGGAGGCTATAAAGACACCATTACATTGAGTTTATTGTTCATAGTTTGTTTTATGTACTGTAAGGGCACATTGTTAGTATTATCAAGAGTTGTTTTGCAACTTAAAATTTCTCTAGAGGGGGATATGATTTAATGTTCTCGAGAGTAACATCATAAAACCACATTTGGTAGTAATTTTTTATTTTTAACAATAGCAGATTTCATACACCAATGCTCATACAGTAGACCATAAAAATGCAGTCCTAGTAAAAATACTTTTCCTGAAGAGCTACTGAGAGACATCCTTCAAACATGGGAATTGTTTTGGGGCTTGTGTTTAGAATTATCACTATGATGAATTGTGTTAGGACCAATCAGCACCCTCAGTAATGCCTTAAAATGGGTCTCTTATTTCAGAATCACATAAAAACCTTGAGGAAATGGATGGCTGAAGTTGATGTTTTTCTGAAGGAAGAATGGCCTGCCCTTGGGGATTCAGAAATTCTAAAAAAACAGCTGAAACAGTGCAGGGTAAGATTTTTATATGATGCCTTTCATATGAAGACTTTTATATGGATAATATGGTTTGGTTAGATCAGTGGTTTACAACCAGTGGTAATTTTGTCCCTCCTCTTCCCAGGGGACATTTTGCAATGTCTGGAGACCATTTTGCTTGTCACAACTTAGAGGGAGAGGATAGATACTACTGGTGTCTAGTGGGTAGAGTGCAGAGATGCTGCTAAATATCCTAGAGCATGCAGAATTGCCCTCCACAACAAAGAATTATACAGCTCAAAATGTCAGTGGTGCCAATGTTGAGAAACCCTGGGTTAAGTAATTGAGACACAATCAAAACATGGCCTTTTACTCAAACCCCACTTGATAAGATGATTGTATTTAAAATTCAGTAGAATTCAAAGATAAAGAATCCTGTGAGCTACTTGCTATATCTTGTTACAAATGATTATTCATACTGTGTTGCTCCCTTCATGTATAATTCACTATACTATAATATAACACAATATGGATTTTTGAAATAATATTCATTATACCATTATCATGCAGCAGGAATAAAATAATCTAACTCTTTAAAGAAGTTTTTTTTTTGCAAATACAAGCTGAAAAAGAAAATCCACCTTACAAATAACTTTCACACCCATTATGCTATAAACAATTGTTGCAATATCCTGCTTTTGAAAACCAAAATCCTTTCAAAGATAGTAATGCATAAAGTCCATCATTTTCACACATTTTTCTAACCAAAAATATCAAATTTATTTCCTTTTTTTATATAAGTAGAATACAAATAATTCCCTACTTCACTCATACCATAATAAACACTGAACATTTTTTGCAAGCCGGTTATGCAGATGTCTATATCTATATCTGTAGCTATATGTTTTCAGATTTTAAAAGACAAAATTCATATGCAATGCCATGATTCCTAGCTATGCTGCACTTCTAATATGTGGTGGTAATTTTTTTTAGCCAACTTATATTGAATTATTTCCTTAGCTTTTAGTCAATGATATTCAGACAATTCAGCCCAGTCTAAACAGTGTCAATGAAGGTGGGCAGAAGATAAAGAATGAAGCAGAGCCAGAGTTTGCTTCAAGACTTGAAACAGAACTCAGAGAACTTAATATTCAGTGGGATCACATATGCCGACAGGTATGAATAGTCTCTTTTTTTACTGTGGCTTGCCTCAATTTAATTAACTAAGATTTCTTAATGTCTCTCTTCACCATTGCTTTTATTTGAAGCTTTGTTCCTGACTATGTTGTTGCTTTCACATACTGTTCATTCAGACAAATTATTCTAGCATATAGAAATATTTTATAGTTGATATTTTAAATAGTGCATATTCATCTTATTGAGATCTTAAAATGACTTTTTTGAACACAACTGTCAAACTGAAAAATCCTATTTGTAGGCATTATTTTCACTGAATGTCTTCTCTAATGCACAAATTTATAATGATAATTGAATTAGCAAAAATGTTTTACATGTGCATACTTGATATAAAAATAAAATGAATGAGTAATATATGTGTATGGGTAAATATGGTAAATAGTGTTTACTTCTGATTGTTAAGATTTCCAAGTTTGGCTTCTTCAATACATTTGTTTCAATAAATGAATTAAGATTGGGAAAACATTAAGAATAGCTGAATGAACAAGGACCACAAAATCACTGTACATTCACATCTTATTTCCCATTGTTCTATAGCAGAATGTTTTATAGATATTATAAATTTAAAGACTACATTATAGAAAATAAAATACACATACAAGCAGTGTATATAAAATACTTCTTGTTCAAAAGATAAAATTTTGACCTAAAGCAGTGATTCCTTTTAAATTCACCACTACATTAGTCCCCCATTATCTTTAGTTTTGCTTTCTAGGGTTTTAGTTACCTGAGATCAAACACAGTCTGAAAATAGGTAAGTACAGTACAATATTTTAAGAAAGAGAGAATGAGACATTTATTGCAGTATATTTATATTGTTATAATTACTCTATTTTATTATCATTATTTGTTAATCTCTTACTGGGCCTAATTTATTAATATAAATTAAATTTTAGCATAGGTATATATGAATAGGAAAAAAATCTAGTATACATAGAGTTAGGAACTATCCATGGTTTCGGGCATTCATTGGCAATCTTGGACTGAACATATCTTCTACAGATAAGGGGGTACTACTGTACCTTTTTTAATAAGAGGTTTCCATTTAAGTGTTAGAGGAACTCTTTTGTTATTTCTAAGTAACCTTTTAATGAAGAAAAGAAATAATGCTGAAAGGCAAAAACTAAATATGAAAAAGAAAAAAAAAATAGAAAAGTAAAAGTCAAGGCAAGTCACCCAGTTAATACAATCACTGACAAATGTTCAACAGTTCTATTAATTCACAGATGAGATAGACCTGGGTCAGTTAGCTTACATTCTTCTCCTGGAATAAGTCAGAGCTAGAAGAGCTCTGGAAAAATTATTACTTAAATAATAGATTATACCACTGATGACTTCCTGGAAGGCCAGTATGAAAGGTCTTTGTTGAATGTTCTTAATGGACAAATATAAAGAACACCATTAATTTATTTAGAGCAAGGGGAAAACAGCAGCAATACACACACACACACACACACACACACACACACATACATACGTACACACACAGAGTCAACAATATTACTGAAACCTCAAGGTTTATACATTTTATAGAACTGTTATTATTAAAGTATCTCTATTCTTAAAATGTGTTATTATTAAAGTATCTCTATTCTTAAAATGTGGCTTAAGAATTTATGGCTGCTATAGTATCTGCTAAGAAATTGTTCTTTAAGAAAACAATTTTAAACACATTGGCCTGCTGCATAACAAAATATCTGTAAATCCCAGCCATGTTCTGATTCCATTTTCTAATCCTAAAATATTTTACATCTCTCTTCTTCTCCTTTGAATATCACCCTGCCCATGGTCCACCTTTGTTCTGTTCCTGGTTAATCAGACTTGTGATCTATCAATTTTGTTTATCTTTTCAAAGAAACAACTTTCTGTTTCATGTTTCTTTGTATTTTTTTTTAGTTTCCATTTCCTTTGGTTCTGCTCTGAGGTTGGTTATTTCTTTTCTTCTGTTGGATTTGGGTTTGCTTTGTTCTTCTTTTTCTAGTTCCTTGAGATGTGAAATTAGGTCAATTAATTTGTGATTTTTCTGTCTTTTTGATGAAGGCATTTAAGACTATGGATTTTCCACTTAGATTTGCATTGTTATATTCCATAGATCTTGAAAGCTAGTGTCCCATTTGGCATTCCGTTCAACGAATCTTTTGATTTCCATCTTAATTTGATCACTGGCCCAAGGATCATTCAGCAGCAGGTTGTTTAATTGCCATGAGTTTGTGTAGAAATGAATGTTTCTCTTGGAATGATTTCTGGTTTTATTCTACTATGGTATAAGAAGATTCATCATATGATTTAAATTTTTTGAATTTGCTGAAACTTGTTTTTTATTTTATTTCAAGAATATATGAGAGTACAAACATTTGGTTACATTTTATATCTTTGCCTCTCCCTAGCAAGGGTTAGAGGTATGCCCTTCCCCTCCACAATGCTCACCACATCCCTCAGATGTGAGTCTACCCCCCAACCCCTGAATCCCTGGTGAACACTACCATCATTTGAGCACCATAGTGTTAATCAGTCA
>VBSM01001483.1:16448306-16508681 GCA_008086735.1 Cheirogaleus medius
TGATTTGCATTTCTCTAATGATTAGAGATGTTGAGCATTTTTTTATATGTTCGCTGCCCATTATTCTGCCTTCTTGTTTTGTGGTCTAAGATATAATCAAATCTTGGAAAATGTCCCATGTGATAATACGAAGAATATATATTCAGTAGTTTTTGGGTAGAATGTCCTGTAAATGTCTGTTAGGTCCATTTGTTCTAAAATCTCACTTAAATCCATTGTTTCTTCATTCAGTTTCTACTTTCATGATCTGCCCAGTTCTGTTAGTAGGGTATGAAGGTCCCTGGCAATAAAGATGCTACCGTTTATTTCTTTGTTAAGTTCTTGCAGAATTTGTTTTATGAATCTCAACTCTCCTCTGTTAGCTGCATATATATTTAGGATTATTTATGTGTTATATTTATGTTATTATATTTATGTGTTATTGTTGAATTGCTGCCATTACCTTTATATAATGACCACCTTTGTCTTATTTTCCCATTGTTGATTTAAAGTCTATTTTATTTGATATGAAAATGGTATACCTGCTCACTTTTGGTTTCCATTTTTGTAAAATTTTTTTTTTCTATCTCTTTACCGTGAGTCTGTGTGTCCTTATGGGTTAGATGTGTTTCTTGGAGACAGAAAATACTTTGGTTGTTTTTTTTTTTCATCCATTCAGCCAGTCTTAAGTCTTTCAAGTGGTACTTTCAGACCATTTACATTGAGTGTTGATATGTAGGATGCTGTTATGTTCGTTGTGTTGGATAATACTTTATTGTTTTGTTCTTCCTCTTGTGCTACTTCTTTTATAAGAACAGTGAGCTTTAAATTTTGGGTGTCGTTACACTGGCAGCTATTTATTGCATTGTTCTATGTGTAATGCATCTTTTACTATTTCCTGTATGACAGATCTAGTAGGGACAAATTCCCTTAGTGTTTGCTTGTCTGGAAAAGCCTTTATTTCTCCATCATTTAGGAAACTTAGTTTTGCAGGATAAATAATTCTTGTCAGTTGTTCTGTTTAAGAAGATAGCAGTGGGGCCCCAATCCCTTCTGGCTTATAAGGTCTCTGCTGAGGAGTCTGCTTGTAGCCCGATGGGTTTTTCTTTGTAGATTAGTTGTTTTTTTTCTTGCAACTTGTACAATTTTCTCCTTTATTTTGACTTTGGCCATGTTGATGATTATGTGTCTTGGAGATGTGCTATTTGCTATGAATCTTCCTGGTGTTCATTTACCATCTTATATCTGGATATCTGAATCTCTGGTAATACCAGAAAAGTTCCTCAGTAATTCCCTAGAGTAGGTTTTTCTGTATTTTTTGATTTTTCTTCTTCTCCCTCCAGCATACTTCATATGTATAATTCATATATTGGTTCATCACACATAGTGCCATATTTCTCTGAGTGATTGTTCATTCTTTCTACTTTTTCCTATGTGTCTGACTGAGTGGGTTGGTTCTAAAGCCTTGTCTTCAAGCTCTGAGATTCTTTCTTCTGTTTGTCCTAATCTGTTGTTGAATATTTCTGCTGTATTTCTAATTTCCTGAATGACTCTTTCATTTCTTTAAGTTCTATTATATCCTTTCTTATGTTGTTTATCTCTTTATGGAGTTTTTCATATTTTTTATTCCCACCCTGAAATGTTTTCATTTGTTTCTTTATTTTGGTTTTCAACTTTCTCTTAAATTCCATTCATCTTGTTTATCATCCATATTCTGAATTCCATTTCCCATATTCAACAATTTCCTTTTGGTTGGAGTCCATTGCTATGGATATGTTGGGTTCCTTTGGAGGATGTCAAACCAGCTTTTTTTTTTCATGTTGCCAGAATTATTTTGCTGGTTACTTCTCATCCAAAGCATCTTCTCTTAGCTCAGGGCTGATAGGTTTGTGGTGCACCTGTTTTCCTTCGCTTAGAACTCTCCTACTTAGTGATGAGGAGAAATCCCTAGATAGTGCTTTTGTGTCCTACTCCGAAGCACTGACCCAATAGGAGAGGGATGTATGCACTGAGAACCTGTAACACACCTGTTCTTCTGCACCATCCTATTCCCTTGTGGTTGTTACAGTCCAAATTGGTGCTGGGGGATATTCATTTGGATTGGTGGGTTGGTCCCCAGGCCTCTGTTAGAAGCTTGGGCAGGGAGCTGGGCAAGTACCTCCCCATGGAGGCAGGTGGCATGACCTTGGCCAGCCCCTAGGCAGGTCATGTGACTTTGGTAGGTGCCTAGATGTGTTACAGGACTGCAGTCTGTAGTGGGACATTTCATAGGATGTTGATAGGTGTCTGGGCATGTCATGGGACTGTGGCTGGTGCCTGGACAGGTCACAGGACCTTTTCAGGTACCTGGGCACATTATGGGATCTTGGTCAGTGCCTGGGAGGGTCACGGTACCACAGCCAGTGGCAGGGTGGGTATTAAGAACTTGGCAGGTGCCTGTGCGGGGTGGGGGTAGGACCCTGGTGGGACAGTTCAGGTGTCTTGGCTATTGCCTGGGTGGTTTGTAGGTTTTCAGGACCATAGCCAGCAGCAGGGTAACTCCTCAGCCACAGCAGCTAGGCCGTCCACAACTGCCCAGGTGGGGGTGATATGTGGCACCCTGCCAGTGAGTCATGGTGACTGGAGCTCTCCCTCTGCTCAGGTCTGACAGTGGCAGCTGCTGCAATGCAATGCAGGTGGCAGTGGTGGTGCTATTAAGATGTCAAGATGGTGGTGGCAGTTGCTGAGGGCTGGTGGGTGCCTGCTCTGCTCAGATCCCCAGGAGGAAGTCGGGGGGGGTTGGGGGTTAACAGCACCCAGAGTGTGTGTGAGAGTTCCTGCCCTCCCTGCTCCCTCTCTGACCTGGCAGAGGTAATGGGGAGGTGCCTGCAGTGTAGCTAACCCCTCTTCAGACCAAGTTCTCTTGGGCTCAGAGCACAGATTTGCGTCTGTTGCAGCAACCTGGGACCAGAATTTGGCAGGACCACACTGCACCAGCTCTCCAGTTCAGTGCTACTGCAGTCTCCAAACAGCTCCCTGATCAGTTTGGAGGCCTGCTATTGTAGATGAGCCCCCTGCAGTTCAAATTTCAGTGTCCACTGGGGGAGTGCAGAGCCCCACGGATTTCTCCCCTAACTTTTTCCTGCTTGTGGACACTTCCCTCTGGTACCTTCCAATTTTTCCAAGAGTATCACCCCACCTCTCTCTCCCCTTCTTTGAATGTCTCCAGTTGCTTCTCTGATGATTCACAATGCTCTCTCTGAGATGGTCTAAGTATGGGTGAACCTCTACCCACATCCTTTTATCCTCTCCTTGAAAGGGTGAATGCAGGCTGCTTGTAGTCCATCATCTTGACCTCCCCATATGGTAATTAACATGAGGAGGGAATATGTTATTCTGGGCAAACTGGATTAAAATGCTTGTGTGGCTCAAATTCTGTTGAAACTTCTGTTCTTCATGGCCATTCTCCAGCCAGCTTATCTTACTCAGGTGGTCAATGTTATGTTTACTGAACATGGTCTTAATTTTCTTGTTTCTTCCAGCCAATTAGGCATGTTCTTTCTTGTTATATTTTTGATGAGCACTTTCACAGTCACATCTCTCCAGGACTCTTATTTCCATCCTAACATGACACGTTCCTTTTTCTTTACATCAGTTCCCATTAAAGTCAGCAGTACTTGCCGAAGGAGGATACATGTTGAAAGTCCAGAGGAAGAATGAGAGATCAATCCAAGTATATTCAGAGTCTTGTTTTTGACAACAGTGTAGACCATGATGAGTATAAAGAAATAAAAACTAGGGGCTCAGGGACAAACAAAATTTAATATTAGGTTATTAAGTATGAAATGTCCGATTTCCATAAGAACTAAGTTTGGCAGTTAACATCTCTGACATTTCACTTTGACACTTCCTGTATTATGTTTATTGTGAAGTACATTATCAGTCTTTCAAACGCATGTTTTGGCTTGTGATTATCCTTCAAATTTTTTTTATTTCAGTGTATTATGGGCATACAAATTTTAAGGTTGCATATAATGCCCTTGTCCCCCTCCCCCCACAAGTCTGAACTTCAATCGTGACCATCCCCCAGACGGTGCACATCTCACTCATTATGTATGTACATGCCCTTCCCCTCCTCCCCCCTCCCACCTGCACAATACCCAGTAAATGTAATTCCTATGTGTCCACTTAGGCGTGGATGTGGAGACATAGGAACACTCCTACACTGCTGGTGGGACTGCAAACTAGTTCAACCTCTGTGGAAAGCAATATGGAGATACCTTAAAGTGATACAAGTAGATCTACCACTTGATTCAAATTTTTTTAGAGCAATTTTTGTGAAACCATGGATAAGTCAAAAATTCAGGATATTTTCGAGTATGAGTTCCATCATAGAACCAATGCAGCAAAGACAGCTCAAAATATCAATGAAGTGTTTGAGAAGGATGTGGCTAATGAATACATAGTACATCGATGGTTTGAGAAGTTCTGTTCTGGTGATTTTAATCTTGAAAATGAGCCACATGGGTAGAGACCAAGGTGGATAATGATGAGCTGAAAGCTGTAGTGGAAGCAAATCCATCTCAACCTACGTGTGAATTAGCAGCAAGATTTGATGCTAGTATTTCAACAATATTAAACCATTTGAAACAAATAGGCAAGGTAAAGAAGCTGGAAATATGGGTACCATATGAATTAAATGAGCATCAGAAAAGAAATTGTCTCAAAGCTTGCCCTTCTTTGCTGTCACGACAAAAAGGTGAACCATTTCTATAATGTATTGTTATGTGTGATAAAAAATATGTTCTTTTTGACAATCGCAAGCATTCGTCACAATGGCTGGATAAAGATGAAGTGCCGAAACACAGTCCAAAATGGAATATTCATCAAAAAAAGCTAATTGTGTCTGATGGTCCAGTGCTGTATTATCCACTACAGCTTCATGAAACCTGGTCAGTAGATTACAGTGGAGGTCTATGTAACCAACTGAATGAAATGATGAGGGTGCTTGCAATTATGCAGCCAAGATTGGTCAATAGTGACAGGCTAACCCTATTGCAAGACAACCCTGGACCACATGTCACACAAACAACACTGCTCAAACTACAGAAGCTGGACTTGGAAACTCTGTGTCATCCACCATATTCACCAGACCTTGCACCAACTGACTACCACTTCTTCCAGGCTTTGGACCACTTCTTGCAAGGAAAAATATTCCATTCTCAATAAGCTGTGGAAAGTCCTTTGGTGATTTCATCGCCACTGGCTTTCCAGGCTTCTTCGCTGCTGGTATAAACAAGCTACTGTTAAGATGGCAAAACTGTGTTGATAGTGTAGGCACATACTTTGATTAATTGTACTGCTTCTTGTTTGAGGTATAATAATCTACACTTTTGATTGGAGATCTGGCATTTCATATTTAATGACCTAATAGCTTAGTGGAAAGATAAATAGTTCCATCTTGGTCACATATGTTTTGGAGAAGAAAGCAATCAGACCTGAATCTGGAATTCCAGCAGAGGATTCAACTGACCATATAAACTCTGTGCACAAAAATAAAAGTAACAGGTATATAACAACTACTTCTCAATGAGAAGATTTCCCCGCACCCCTCCGCTGAAATGCTTGGCCAAATTGGCTAATACATAAACTCTTAGAGGTGAAGAATTTCTCTTGTTTTTTAAGCCACTTTGTTGAGAAATGATTGAAATACAAAACTCTGTACATATTTAACATATACAACTTGATGAGTTTAAGGATAAGTATCTACTCATAAGACTATCACCACATTTAAGACCAGAAACTTATCCATCACCTCCAAAAGTGTATCTACTCATGAGACCATCACCATATTTAAGACCATAAACTTATCCATCACCTCCAAAAGTTTCCTTTTGACCCCTTTACTTATTTATATTTAAAAATGTACTAAGATCATCTAACATAAGCTCTATCCTCCTAGCAAAATTTTAAGTATATAATATAGTTGCTGTTCACTATAGGCCTAATGTTGTACAGTATATCTCCAGATCTTATTTGTCTTGCATAACTGAAACTTTGTACTCTTTGAGCATCACATCCTCATTTCCCCATCCCCCAGCACCAGGAAACCATTCTTCTACTCTCTGGTTATATGAGTTTGACTATTTTAGATTATAGAAAATGGGAGAAAATATTTTCAAACCATGTATCTGGTAAAAGGTTAATATCCAAAATATATAAGGAACCCCTACAACTCAATAGCAAAAAATTAAAAATAACCCGATTAAAAAATGGGCAAAGACTTGAATAGACATTTCCTGGAAAAAAAAGGCATACAAATGACTAACAGGTGTTCCAAATGACCAAAGGTGTTCAACATCACTATTCATCAGGGAAATGCAAATCAAAAACACAATCTGTTAGAAAGGCTATTATCAAAAAAAAACCCAAAAAACAAAAAAACAAAAGATAAGTGTTGGCAAGAATGTGGAGAAAACAAAATTCTTTTACACTGTTGGTGAGAATGCAAATTTGTATATCCATTATAGAAAACAATATGGAGATTCCTAATAAATAAATAAATAAATATAAAGATTGCCATTTGAACCAAAAATCTCATTTCTGGATATATATACAAAGGAATGGAAATCAGGATCTTGACGAAATATCTGCCCCCCATATTTACTGCAGCATTATTCATGATAGCCAAGATATGGAGGCAACCTAACTGTTGATCCAGTAAAGAAAATGTGGTATGTGTGTATGTGTGTAATATAATGGGATATGATCCAGCCTTTAAAAAGAAAATCCTTCAATTTGCAATAACATAGATAAACCAGGAGGACATTATGCTAAATGAAATAATGTAGACACAGACGGTCAAATACTGGATAACAATTCCTTGTGGATGGAAAGACAAATTGATTCTGGGAGAGTTGTTTAACCTCTTTGTGATTCTCTCTCTCAGTCTTTAAAATGTGATGATAATAATGCCTAACTTATTAGAATTTTATAATCATTATTGAGTTAATCTTTGTCAGGTGTATAGACCAGTACATAGCATAGAGTAATCATTATGTATGTTTGTTAAATAAAATGAATAGTGAATAAATAGAAACCAACATATATAAAATTATAAAACATGTCTACTTCCTAAATAATGTACACTCATATATTTTAATTATTAGTGGCTATAAATCTATAATAAATTGTTATCAATAAACTGAATTTAAGAGTCAGGTGGATGTCTTTCAAGAAACTTTCAGATCATTGTCTTTCTCTCACTTAATATGCCATTTGGGTACAATCTTCCACTGATCTCTTTCCTCAGATTTCTAACAGTTCTTATTCTCTTCTTTTCTTTCTGTATGCCAACTAACTAACTTCCTATTTCACTGAGAAAATAGAAGCAATTAGAGGGTATTTACAATACCCCCACTGACCTGCATAGAAGCTCATCTACTCTACTTTTCTCTATTTACTCAGATGACCTTTCTGTGCTTCTAAGGCCAGCTTTTCCACTTGTGTGCTGGATACCTTTCCCTCTTTTCTGTACAAGGACATTACACCAGCTATTGGACAGCCCCCACCTCCCATATATTCCCTCAACTAGATCATTCCCATTAGCAGGAAATTATTCTATAATATCTCTTATCAATAAAAAAATCCTTCCTTGACACCACAATCCCTCCAGCCACCTCTTTATTTCTCTTCCCCTTTATAGAATTTCCTTTCTTTCCTTTCTGTTCTTTCTCAAATCCCACCTAATCAAACTGCCATTCCCACTACTCTATTGAAGAAAATTTTGTCAAAGTCACCAGTGAATTCACATCACTAAATCCAATATCTAGTCTTTATATTTATTCATTTGGCTTCTGTGTCATCATTCTTTCTTAGTTCTCTCTTAGTTTGCCTTCAGTTTCCCTGACCACTCTCAATATCCTTGCTGGTTTCATCAACCTGGCCACTACATTTGGAAGTGTCCCAGGGTTCAGTCTTCGGCCTGTATCTCTTCTTTATCACCAGTCATTCTCTAGGTGAACTCGTACAGCCTTTAAATATAATCTGTGAATTGTTTCTTCCACAATTTTTGTTACAATCTAGACTTTCTCCTGAATCCCAAACTTATATACTCTTCTGCCCACTCAACATCTCCATATGAATGAATAATATGCATATTAAATCTAAGATGCCCAACCAAAATTCCTGATGTACCCTACAACCTACTAGCTATTAGTTTCCTTGTCACAACAAATTACAACTCCATTATTCCAGTTATCTAAGCCAAAGACCTTAAGGTTTTCTTATCTCCTATATTTCTCTTTTTCCCAAACATCAAATCTATCAGCAATTGTTATTGTTTCTATCTTCAACATTTCCAGAATTCAACAACTTTTCTCATCATCCTTTTGCTGTCACCCTGGATGAAGCCACTGTTCTCTCCTCCTTATATTATTGCAGTAGATTCCTAACAGTTTTCCCTGTTTCCACCTTTGCTCCTTTCTGCAGAGTTTATTTTCAACACAGCAGCCAAAATGACTCTTTTGAAACATGTCAGATTATATAACTTTTCCACTCAAAACCTTCCAATAACTTTCCAAGGTATTCTTTGTAAAACCTAAGGTTTTGCAATGGTCTATGGAGTACTTCTAATGGAAGGAGTTGAAGCATAGTTCGTTATCAATGGTGTGCTGGTAAATGTTTAACAACCATCATTATGGATACAGATCAGGAATAAAGTCATAGAAACATATTTGGAAGAAAATAGAGGACTATTGAGTTCTGGTGCCTGTTGGCCACCCAGATATAAATATCCAATTGACAATAACAAAAAATGCTTTTAAAATAGATAGTAGAATGAAAAAGAAGATGACTACCCAAAGAACTCTGGGAAACATTGATATTTAAGTATCAGCAAGTAAAAGGAAGCCAACAAAGCAACTGGGAAAAGAAAACAAGCAGAGAAAACATTAAGTGCAAAAAGTCACCCAGGAAACTGTAATGTCAAGAAAATAAGGGGTTTCAAGAAACCAGATATAATTATGAGCCTCAAATGCTAGAGAGACATAAATTTTGAATTATAAAGAGGTAAGGTAAGGGATTTTTTGAAATGTATAAATTAGATAGAAAGTCCCTGATGATGTTAATAAGAGGAGTTTCAGTGCAGTGGTGAAGAGAGAAGACAGATTATAGTTAGGGAAATATTGAGAGGTCAGAAAGTAGAGACAGGAGTAGATTGTTCTTTCGAGAATATGTATTAACTGTGTAGAGTTGTGGTAAGATGGATATATGTTAAATTTAACTTTTTAAAAAATCATGTGGCATCTAAAACATGTTTATGGGTTGACCTAAAAGAAGCAAGAGAGTAATTGAAGAAATTATAAATCCAGGATAATATTAAGGGAAAGTACAGGGGAAAACTGATTTCATCGCATCAGCTCCGAACAGGAGTCACTGACCTTGGATAAGACCAAAGGCTTATTTCCCTCTGAGCTCAGATATTAAAGAGGGTGAGGGGGTAGTGCTGAATGTTAGATATACAGATTCTAGAACAAAAAACATAAAAACTTTCTATTTTACCTATTATGATAAGGCAATATAATCAGTAGATTGGGCAGTTTCAGGCAAGCATGTTAAAATCACTAGTGTGATAAAGGTAAGGAAAATGTTATTCTAACCAAACCCTTTCCACAGAAATCCTTCTGACATGAAGCCATAAAAATTTAATCTTTCACTCTCTCTGATCAGTCATAGAGCTGTAGAATGTTAAATTTTAAAAAGACCTTAAAAATTATCTGCTCCAACTCCTAGGTTAGTTATGAAGCTGAGATAAAAATGAAGTGATGTTTCTGGGTTCACTTAGCATGGTGGGGATTGAGTCCTGTTATGCCCATTCCCAAGGTGGTGGTCTTTCTAGTATACTGGTACTATCATTTCAGAATGACCTTCTACCTTTCTTAAAAAAAAAATTCTGATCCATTTCCTTTGGATTAGCTTTATATCATGTTATATATATATGTGTGTGTGTGTGTGTGTGTGTGTGTGTGTGTGTTTTATAAGTCTTGGCTAGTTCCATTAGTTTCTCTAATGTTTTTGTATCTTCACCAACTGTCTTAAGAGATTATAGCAGAACAGAATATTTAAGTAGAAATTTAGCAGCTTGTTTCCTAAGACTTAGCATAAGCTCATTGACTATTCAAAATAACAATTATATACCTTTACTAGTATACTTGTCAGACATATTGTTCTAGATGTGTCAGAGTGAAATATTTACATTACAATAGATCAGGTACTACATTCACCTAGGTAAGTAAAGAACTTAAAATGTTAACTATATTAGGGTTAGTATGTTTGTAAACTATAAGAAAAAATAATGTGATAGTGGTTCTGCACATATTTGATATTGGATAAAGTACCACGAAAACTTTATTTTACTAAAACTATCCATTATATATTAAAACTTTATCATTACAACTCTGTTACTTAAAATATAAAACACTGTTTAAACCCATAGCGAAGAATAACATCATTCAAATAGAGTTACTCTTTAAGAGTGAGTATTATATATAATCACTACAGGGTGCTTTGTAACAATCCATTTGCACGTATGGTTTTCTTTTAGATATTTTAAGTTCTGCTGTTTTTCTTGTTAATAAGTAATGGATCTCATTGTGAAAAGTCTTAACATTTCAGAAATGTATGAGGCTTTAAAAAGTAAATGTTCCCTGTAACTACACACACACTGTTTCGTAACTTGCATTTTAAACTTCAAATTATATATTAAGAAGCTTTTCATTTCAGTGCAGATATATTGGTGATACATAGTATCTCAGGGTATCATGATTTATTTAATCCCTTCATGAAAGCACATTTGATTTTGTTTCTAATATGTTGCTGTCTTTAAAGCTGAATTCAATAATGCAACTCTGTACATTTTAGTTGCTATGATTCACTCTCAAACATGGAAGAGTAGACTCAAATTCTTGAACTTTAACATTTTTAATATATTTGCCAACTTATTATCTAAAAGATTGTACTATGTTGGATATTTCACTCAAGAGGTATGAAATCTTTTATTTTCCTACATCCATGCCCAAACTGGGCATTTTCACTAATTAGTTTTTGCCTATCTCACATGTGAAAACGCATTAATTCACTTTAATTTGCAATCATTTAACTATAAGTGATTTTGGAACATTCTTTATATACATAGATGGCCATATATTATCTTTTTTGTGAATTACCCAAGTATTTTATACATTTTCCATCTTTTCTTTTTAGTTTGTGAAAGTCTTTGTAGATATGTAATTATTAAGTTTCTAAGACATTTGAAATCATAAAATAGTATCAAGGAACACAAATAATTAGTACTTCTGTGTGTGTCAGTAAAATTACTTTTCCAACTGAAACATTATAAAAAGTTTTTTTTTTCTATTCGCAGAAAAGCATTGTCACACAAAACAGCTAAATTATCATCATAGAGCATTCTATTCACTTCATTAAGTATGCCAAGTAAATGGCTATATCTTATTCTCACACCTATGTGAAATTAACCATTTCCATGAATTATTTTTCTTATGCATATAAGCTTTTTACTTCTTGCTTTATCTTTACTATATAAGCTTTCTATTATTTATGGACTGCTCAATAATAATATAATAATGTTTTGTCACTGTCAATAATCATGTTTTGCATTTTTTTTATGGAAGGTCTATGCCAGAAAGGAAGCCTTAAAGGCAGGTTTGGATAAAACTGTAAGTCTTCAGAAAGATCTATCAGAGATGCATGAATGGATGACTCAAGCTGAAGAAGAATATCTTGAGAGAGATTTTGAATATAAAACTCCAGATGAATTACAGAAAGCAGTTGAAGAGATGAAGGTAAAATAAGCCAAATAAAGCAAAGCAAAGAAAGAGAGAAGGAAAGCAATGCGGCATTGTTTGAAATGTGATTCTATATTTTCTGCTCTTTTCTTGGTTTAATAGTAGAGGTTAATTTTTAATTAATTTAGCTTCAAGATTGATATGAATTATTAAAATCTTAAATTGATAATTAATTTTTATGCATTGTGATAAAAATATAAATATTTACAGTCAGTTTGAAAGATGATTCCCTTGAAATCATACCGTATTAAGAGAGTGGAATTAGCAGATCACATTATCTATTACTAGCTGATGCAAATTCAAGTTGAAACTGTGAGAAAGTATTTAAAATGTAGTCAACAACTGTTAATTTTGTAATTCAGAGGGGTTTCTTAGTATTTGGAAGTACTAAATATTTTAAGTAGTTGCCTTTAATATGGATTAAAAGGATTGAATTTATATGCACTTGTTTTGAAACAGTAAGACAAAAAATAACATTGATTTTGGACCAAGGAAATTAACATGTAGCATGGACTTGAAAGTGAGGTCTGGAATTGAATCTACACAGTGGCGTTTCAGTATGGCCTTGGGAAACTCAGTAGTCAACATAAACTTCCATTTTATCATGTTTATACCATCACAGTTCCTAATTTGTTTGTATGAATTGAAAATTGCACCTTACATGTAAGTGAATTGCCTACCTCAGAGTTGGCATTCAATAATTTATGGCTACAATGATAACTATTATTTTTATGTACTAGTAATTATGCATAATCTAACCACACTAACCTATGTGAAATATTAATAGCGTTGATATTTGTTTGGTTCAAGGACTTATGACAGAGTAAAATCATTGTGGAGCCAGATACTTGGGTTTAAAACTTGGTTTAGCCCCTTGCCAACTGTTTCACTTTGGACAAATTACATAAACTTACTGAGCTTCAACTTCCTCATATATGAATTGGGTGTCAGAGTGCCTGCTTTTTGGAATTATTAAATGGATGAAACATGAATGTCTTAACACAATGCCTGGCACAAAGTAAATGTCCCTACCTTGATATTTATTATTTTAATTGGTGCTATATGGTAAAAAAATAATTAAGTATACTTTTTTATATGATAATTCAGAAATATTTATTATAGTTTATAGCAGAAAGTAACTCATGAAAACTCATATGTTTAAACATAGGATCAATCATGGCTTTAGTCAAATGTAGAAAGTAAATATCAAATGTACCCAATAAATATATACAAATATTATATATCAATTTTTAAAAACCTAGAAGTAAGCTAACATTTGTGTAAACAGTAATAGTTTTTAGAGTAGCAAAAACTAAAAAATCATTCTAAATCTAGTAATATCATATATCATTCATTCATTCATCAACACCAATTGCATACTTACTATGTGCCAAACATCCTTCTAGATACTGAATATAGTATTGAGCAAAACTATGACCTGCCTTCTTGGAATTTATGTTACAGTTGAGCAGAGAAGTAGGCAATGAATGGAGAAATAAATAAAATCATTTGAGATCATGATAATTTACCTAAAAAATAAACCTAGATTGTGAAATAGAGGATGATTAGTGTTTAGGCAGGCTTTGGGAGTGGTACTGCTTTAGAAAGGTTTGATTTGTAGGGCATTTGTGAGGAATTACATTTAATATGGGAGATCTGAATCAGAAGAAGAAGCCAATAATAATAATAATAAATCTCATGGAAGCATATTCCAATCAGAGCTACTACAAAGACTCTAAAGCTAATTGGGAAGAGAAAGAGGCTTGTCTGCCTGAAGGGAGTAAAACAGGGAATAAATGATCTGAGATGAGTTAGCGGGGGTGGGCAGATATCTGTTAGCAGAGGAGTTTTCATTCTAAGTGAAATGGAAAAGCCATTGGAAGGTTTCAAACAAGGGACTATAATGGTTTTAAATTTGGCTGTGGGGAGGTCACTATGAGGAAAATTATACCAGAATGTGAGAGCTAGAAGGTACTTTGAGAGTAATATAGTCCACAGTTATCTCTCTGCTGTTCACAAAAATGAAATCCCCAGATGGGTTGAACAATTTTGTCATAGTCACAGGCTTTATCTGTGGTCACATCCACAGGATTGAAGGTATTTTATCCAATCCCATCTCATTCTAAGCTATTCTATTCTATTCCATTCTATTCTATTCATTGTGTGCCACCCATGTGGCCTTTCCATGTGTATCTCAAGTCCTTTATGATCTATTCTCACCAACTCTTCTGATATTATACAGTCACTACCTCAGATCCCTAAATAGATAATCTGCAGTCAACTTGTATTCAGCTTCTCTGTTTCTCCCTGGATTTTTTTGTTTGGCGCAGTTCCTCTTCTGGTCCTCTTCCTTCTCTCCTGGAGTAGTCTGCCTCTCTGGCTAACCACTCAGTCAGATCTTTTTGATTTTTCTGTGCCAGAGAGTAGACTGTCTCAAATTTTAAAATTTTGAAAACAATCCCTGAAATGAGTGGTTCAACAAATTTGTCCACATTGATTGATATGTTTAAATAATTGATCTAGCTACAAAATTGATGCCATGTAGGGGTAATATTGAAAAGAGGAAAAGCTCAGGAAGTCTCTGAGAAAAGCAGCCAATGGAGTTGGCAGGAAAATTCCATTTCTTGAATTTTCTACCTGACAGTCAAGGCAATCTCTTTAAGTCGATTTCGATAGTGGTAGTACCTTGTCCAGACTTATACCTAAGTTTATTTTGAGAGAAAATTTATCTTTATTGTCAGAAGATACTAACATCCCTACCTGATTTACTCAAAGAAAAAAGTAAAAACCTCATTTTGTTTCTTTATTTTCTTTTCTGTGTTTTATTTGAAAATGATAGTGCTGTTTTGATAACTTATTATTCCCCTGTAAGCCAAACGTTTTTATTCACATAAAAGAATCGAGGGGAGTATTTGATAAGCAGCATTTGACTGTAAACTTCTCCTGTAGTTCATCAATGAGTATATGCTGAAATTTTATATTAAGCCCACAAAAAACTCCGTAATTTCATTTTAAATTATTTTCTTTATTTTTTTTTATATTTTATGCTATTGTGAGTCTAGAGCTAGTGCTTAACAGAACTTACACATACAATGAGAACAGTAAGTACACAAATACACTCATGTAATTACCATAGCAGTGATTCTTGCACTTACGTGGTCATGGGAATCACCTGGAGCATTTGTGTAATACACAGAGTGGCCAGGTATGGTGTCACATGTCTATAATCCCAGCTACTCAGGAGGCCGAGGCAGGAGGATCACTTGAGCCCAGGAGTAAGAGACTGCAATAAGTTATGATCCTGGTAACAGAGCAAGACCCTTTATGTTTAAAAAATAATACACAGATTGCTGTGGCCCAACCCACAAATTTCTGATTCATTGAGTCTAGGGTGGGGCCTGTAATTTTTCATGTCTGTCAAGTCCCAGGTGATGCCAAGGAGCAAGTTCCAGAGTGGTTCTATGGAAGCATACTTTGAAAATCACTGATTTGAGATATTGGCAATGAAAAATGTCTGGACATATCATGGTTAGATTCATGGAAAATATGGAAGCATGAGACACCATTTTTTACAAGGATTATGTTTAAACTATATCAGTCATTTAGCTTTCTCCCTTCCCTCACGGTAGAGAAATTCATCATACTATACTTTCCTCATATCTACCAGGGTTAATAAATTTTGCTCTCTTTCTTCTCCGAACTTTTTCCAACATCTAAGTCTGTTTTTAAAAAGGAATATATGAAACCTAAAAATCAAAGAAAGAAGTGTTTCTAGCTCTACATTTTTAGATAGCTGCATGAGTTGTAATTTCATTCACTGGATTCACTACAATGTACTCCTTCCTCATCTGATGGAGAATTTGAGACCAACTTAATGGAAACTATGAGAAAGGAAAAAGATGTAACTCCCAGGCTGATTTACTTAAACTCTCTGAACCTCAGTTTTCTGATGTCTAATATAGAGATAACAAAATACATCTCAGAAGGTTTTGTTAAAGATCCAATGAGTTAGGATATATGACATGGCTGGCATTGCATACAGCAACACATTTTAAGTGGTTAATGGTTGTTAAAGTTGTTGATGATGTTATAATTACTACAGTCAAAATATGATTTGTGTAGAAACAAATCCCATGCTTAGTGATGTCAAAAGGCTGATTTAATCTAGAATATTGAACTAAAGATGTCCATCAATTAAATTAAGTTCAGTGAATGCAAACATTTGCATTTTCTGTCATACTGCATACTTTTAAGGAATTGTGGGACTAAATCCAAAGAAGTAGGATAATTATGTTGAAAAACATAAAGGCATTTTATAGCTGACCTTGTCCATATCCTGCCCATATGGCCTTACTATCACTACTACATTGTATGCGAGCCCAACTTCCACTTGCCAGAACCTGCATTTCTTTATCTGAGGGCTTTGAGTGGCCACTGAATCCCACTTTTACACCTGTGTGGCAGGCTGCAAATACTAGGAAATTAACATTTCCCCAACAGTCTGCAGCCAATGATGAGAGATGAATGTATAAATAATACCCCAGTTCCTTTACCCCTGAATGGGATAACCTCAACACACATGTTTTTCAGGGCTTTCTAACAGGATTAAACTCTAGTCGCCAACAGTGGTTGCTGTGCTTAGTAAGTATATCCTTATGATCTCTCTTGTTTCCTCTCAATTCCATATTTTGCTGCCAGCATTTTTTTCACATTGCACATGTACATAAACTACTTATGCTTTAAAGCTCGTAGTTGGCCCCTGGAGGAACTGAAACTAAAGATACTGTGTGTGTGTGTGTGTGTGTGTGTGTGTAAAAAATACATGTTAAAAAGTTAAGGAGTGTAAATTTCTTCCAGCCAAAGACGACTAGCAGCTTTCCTGTGGTTGAAAAACTTGGGTTTATTACTTTTTGCAATAAGGGAAAATACACAAAATGGGGGACCCTGGGGTGTGTGAATATGAAAAAAATTATAGGGTTTGGGCTTGTGTTAGGGGACTTGAGGGAGGGTTTAATGGCTTTACTTTGAATTTCTTGTCATCAACAAGCGGGGATAATGGTATGATTGGGTCTCTTGTCTTCTCCAGAAGGAGGGAAAACCAGAGCGAGGCTGAAGTGATTGATAAAGAAACATTTATTCATATTAACCAGGCTAGAGGAGCGTTTGGTATTTTGTGGTTTGGGCAATGTTAATGTTTTGTCTGTATTCAGACATGACTATTGAGTGATCTTGTTGTAGTCTTGTTCCACCATGATAACAAAGTGGCCTTGTCCAATGTTGAAATTGTGTGAAACAGTTTATTTTCCACAGGAGAAGACCAAGGCATAACTGTGAGTTCCAGGCCAGCTTCTGATGTTAGGGGCTGCTTTTCTCTTTTTCTTTCTCACATGTGTTTTCAATTACTGAACAAAAGTTTTTTTTTCATCACAATATGGTCCCAAATATAGCATCAAGAGAACATTTCTATGTTCAGTATCTTTTGATGTAAACAATGATATTTGTGTTGGTTTTAGCATTATTCATCCATCTTAGTAATTTATAAGTGATTTCAATTCTTGACTGCTAAATATTTTTGAGCCTAGTTAGTATTGAAATATTTGTTTCTTGCCTTTTTCAAACAACTGTATTTATATAGATATATATGAATTTAGCTACAAATCCAAACCCGCATACAGACTACTTTCCAGTCTATTCTTATTAAAGATCTATTATATTTTGATTATAAATTTTTCAACTTTCCAGTTATAACTAGACCTACATTTATAGAAGAGATTGGAGTCATTATTGGATTTATTTTTATTAATCTTATCCTAACAGGGATGTTGTGAGGAAGAAATTATATAATACATAGGAATGCATTTTGGAAATAAAGTCATTGCCATGTTATTAAGCAACTATTCTTTATTTTTCAGAGAGCTAAAGAGGAAGCCCAACAAAAAGAAGCGAAAGTGAAACTGCTTACTGAGTCTGTAAATAGTGTCATAGCTCAAGCTCCACCTGTAGCACAAGAGGCCTTAAAAAAGGAACTTGACACTCTAACCACCAACTACCAGTGGCTCTGCACTAGGCTGAATGGCAAATGCAAGACTTTGGAAGTTAGTTGCTTTTCTTGATTTTATCAATTATATGCCAACATATGGTCATATATGTAGCACAGTGGTTAAGAACACAGATTCGGGTGTGAAACTACTTAGGCTTGAGTTCTTCACTCAAGGATGTTTAAGTTGTATGACTTTGAGCCAGTTGCTTAACTTGTATAAATGTTTCCAGTCTATAAAACGGACGAAAAATAATACCTATTTCATAGAGTTGATGAGAAAATTAAATGAGTTATTCTATTTAAAGTACTTGGCCTAGTGTTCAATAATCATGAGAAGTTATTCTAATTCTTATTATTACCATCATCATTATTATTAGGTCACAAAACTCATATAAATACATTTTCTCCAGATTTATAAATGTTGATCTCTATTTTTTTCATCTGCTTGAATGTGTATAAACTTATTTAAGTATCTTACTGGGGAAATATTCTGTGAAGTATATCCTTATTATAATTGTGAATTATAATTGCTGTGCTCTATAGTGTTCTTTATAAGACATGTTGCCTAACCAACTATGTTTTTTGACATTTTACATTATTTTTATTCATTGTCACAAATTCTGATTTATCTTTCCCATATGCCTTACTCTCTAGATTATGCTTATCTGATATAGATAACAAATGCAGGTGCTTCACATGGTTACATTTAATTGTACCAAAAATAAACTATGATCTTCCTTGTGAAAATACGGTGCCAAGGAGCACAAAACTTTGTCTACTACTACATGCTGACTCTGTCAGATACTGCACATGAGTTGGACTTTAAATTAATACCCCTTCCTCTGTACATACTGAGTTATCTTTGTGAATATAGTTAATAAAATTCAAGTCCCAAATTATTTTTGAATGGCAGTATGTAGTTAGCTTCATATATTGAGTGTTTGATATTTAAAGGCAGATACATTTCAGACCAGTAAAATAGAACTTTAAAATATTTTAAAGTATTTTTACCTAAGGTATCCCAGATATTCACAATACAGTATTATTTTCTAATTATAAAATGTGATCTGGGACTAGGCATGGTAGTTCTCACCTGTAATTCCAGTGCTTTGGGAGGCCAAGGTAGGAGGATCACTTGAGGCCAGGAGTTCAAGACTGCCCTGGGCAACATAGCAAGACCCCATCTCTAAAAAAAAAAAAAAAAAAATTAGCCAGACAGTATGTCACAAGTCTATAGTCCTGGCCACTCAGGAGGCTGAGCCAAGGGGTCTCTTGAGCCCAAGAGTTTGAGATTACAATGAGCTATGATTGTGCACTGCACTGAAGACTAAGCAAGAGAGTAAGACCCTGTCTCTAAAAAAAGAAAGAAAGAAAAAAGAAAATAAAAGAAAAAATTAAAATTAATAGATCTTTGAGTTTCTCCTTTATCAATTATAATCTCTTCTTTACCTGTCCTTACTTTAAAAAAATCCAATTCACTCCTCAGACACTTGGCAGGTGCCTTCCTTGTGCCAGGACCTATTATAATTTCTGAGGATATAAAGACACATCTCTTATATCAGTGCTATGTGAGTGCTGTAGAAAATAAAACAAAGAACAGGAAGGGAAGTAATTGGATGGCACTATGTAAGTCTCAAAAAATCACAACTAATTCGCTATTATGTTACATGGGAGAGGGACTTTTTGTCTCCAGAAAATTGCTTTCTGACAATATTGAAATAAAACACCTAACTATTCTTTTGAGTTTTTAATATCTTTATATAAATCTTATTCTTTGTTTACTCTTATTCATGTTTATTTAAGTGATACTCTTTGATTCATCAGAAATCCATTTCAGGGTACATTTTTATTTTCATATTAATAACAAAATATTTAAGACTATTTATTTGATGATCCTTCCATCTCCCACTCACTTCTAACATTTCCAATTTGTGCTGAAGTTATCAACTTATTTTCTCTCATTTTATTCATTCTCCACTGGTTTGGAATATATATTTATTTTATCTTAATGGTCCCCTTAATTATTATTATACATACATTAATCAACAAAATTTAACCATAATAGTTTTATGCACCTTTCTAACAATAATATGGCAAAAGTACTTGCATGGTTTAATTCCAAACTTACCTCTTCCATCATCCATATTACTGTTGCCTAGTATTTAATTTGCACCTTACTTCTTACTTTCCCCAGAACAGTCAATACTATCACTGCTACTGACATAATTGTTTTGTGCTATATCTATACAGATTTCCCAATGCTATTTTATTTTACCAATTTCTGTGACCAATTTTGTTGTTTATATTTCCTTTTGCTTCTGTGTTCAACTTCTTTCTTGTTCTTTGAGTATGAGTAGCAAATGTGCTCTGTTTATGCATGATTGAAAATGCCTTCATTTGACCCTCAATACTAAAAAATGGCCTACTTCGGCATCTAATTGTGTAGGGACAATGATTTTTATAACAACACTGAAAATATTATTCCCTTATCTTCTGACATTTCTTGCTGTTAAGAAATCTGTGGTCAAATTATCGTACCTTTATAATTTTCTTTAGTACCTTTTAATTTTCTCTTTGTCTTTGATGCTTTGCAGTCTTCATTCTATTTTCTGTATGTGTAAATTTCCTTTCATTTATACTTTGCCACTTGGTATGTTAATAAGAACAGATAAATTATTTCTTTTGTTAGTAGTTCTTCATTATGTTTGCGAAGATTGTCTTATTTGCAGTCTCTCCATTCATTCCTAGAGTAACTTTTATCTATGGAGAATATTGCCATCCTATATTCTGATTCTTGGTTTCCCTTTAATATTTTCTGTTTTCTTATCTCTAATTGCTTAATTCTGGGTAATTTTCTAAAATCTGTCTTCCAATTGACAAATTCTTCCTTCAACTTCCTATGGCATAATTTATCCTTCAATAGATAAATATACTCATGTATATATGAGTGTGTATGTGTGTTTATATTTTTTCAGAGCATATTTTCCATTTTGTGTGTTTTATTTAGTTCTTTTGCAAATTTATTCTTTTTTATGCTGTTCTGATTTTGTGTAATTAATTCTGTTTATTTCTTTAAATAATATAAATAAATGCAACCCATTTCACTGAGAATTCTCAACTTAATGAATAATAAGCATGCAGCAGTTTTATTTTTCCTATGACTACCACCAACCATGTCAAACTCTACTTTGCCTGGTAGTTGGCTTGTCAAGCAATATTTAAGTCTGATCTTATCACATTTTATTCATACTTAGTTATTAAAATTTAGTCTAATTTAAATTTTAATCTCATACTTTATTCAAGTATTCCACCAGTTTAAATTAATCTTGGGTCATCAACAATGTATACAGAGTTGGGAGTGAAAAGAAATGGGCTTACCCCTCCTCTCACGCAATTTCTAAATGCTTGTCTTGTAGTGGTGGTATAAAGGAAGATAAAGAGGGGAAAGTATTCTCTTCATATAAATGTCCTTTTCATGGCTGGCTACAATTGCTATTCCTTTATGTTAACACCTACATACATCTGTGATGATTATTCTGTTGTCTCCTTTCTAGATTTTATCACCACTGGTCTGACTTGTTCTCTGTAGGGTTGCTGTGCTCTGTTGGTGATCCAGGTTGGCCTTATTCATTTGGACTTTGAACCCAAAACTGATCTCCTGGCCATTCATGATACCTTATAATATGTAATATAAATTTCAGGCTGACTCTTGCTGACAGCCTTATGCCATATTCCCTTGAAGATCACATCTTTTTGACCAATGCTTTACTGATCCCCTGGGTTGTTATTTATCTACCACATCTCAATTCAGAACCTGTGGATATTAGAAGAACCTATCTTCCATACCTCTCAGGAATGAGAGACTTGAAAGAGTTGTCCTTGATTCCTTTTTGGCCATACCAACAGCTCAACAGGACATGCATACCAACCACCCCTTCCTGAATATGTCTACCCACTAAATAAGTGATTCTCTTTTAGATCCTGTAAAGGAAAAAAAAAAAAAAAGGTCCATTTGAGTTTCCCCTACCCATCCAAATAAAAAGGTGAGAGAAAAAAATTGCTTAACTGTCCAAACTCTCCTCTCTTCACTTTCCTCAAATGTCCTCACCATCAACCCTCTTTATATAGACCAGGGCTTGTAAAAATGAGTAATAGATGTTCTCCCAAAATAAAATGTAGGCAAGTTAAGCCTTTTATTTCTGAAATTTGAACTCTAGTTGCCAATCTCAAGACAATATATCCTACTGTCAACATATACCATTAGGCTAAGCATATTTATTATAAAATTCTCTAAAATTGTTCTTTTATTTCTATGTCATAAGTTGTAAATTCTACCAGTTGTTACAACTAATGACTCCCTCTAATGGCAGTGAATTTCCTCATGTGGTTTTTAATTTTTGTGTGTGTGTGTGTTCACCTATAGTAGAAATAGTCTTCACTGGAAATTCTTTCTCCTCTGGACTATTGGAGGGTTCTTATGAGTCTTTCTATTTGTCTCTACCAGGGTCCTAGAGATGTTAGGCTCTGCCATCATGTGTGATATAAGTTTAAGTTTCAATTTCTTGATCCTTATTTGCCAACCAAGAATCTAAAAATGTTCTCAGCTTCCTTGCTAATTCTCTATACTCAAGTGGGTGGGGATTTTCCAGTTCTTGTTTATAGGATGGGTAGCATGCTACTTTATTCTTTTTTATCTCCCTGACATGTATGATACCAGTGCCTCATCTCCCATCTCAAGTTAGTGTTAATTACCCTAGCTTTTATGTTACATACCCTGTTCTAATATGCCAGTATTTTATTAAGCTTGATTTCCTACTCTCTACTTATACTTCCCTCTTTTTTTCTGACACATGAGGTTTTTTAGACATGTTTTGTAGATCAGCTATGAATTAAAAATGTTTCCTTTATAGTTTATCCAGCAATGTAATATTACTGAAACAGAGTATGTGGGGGGCTTACCTCATCAGATCCATGTACCAGCTTGGATGGAAGTTTACTTTTTCATTTGTACTCTCCTTCAAAGCCACTTTGAATTCTGTGACTTCAAAGTAATTTTAAGTTCTAAACTATTAAGCTTAACAGTTATTCTAAGTGGCTTTTAACTCTAATTCAGGCTTCGAGACTATATTTTATGTTGCAAAGGTGACCTGTAAAGCTGGTACATTCAGCCTCTCCAGCTGTGTCCTTCAGATGCATTGAGGACAGAAGAGGCCATCCATCCTGACGGTTAAATCAGCAAGGTAGTTCATTACCTCAATCTGCACCAAAGTTAATAAGACACATTACCAGTTGCATCCCCTTATCTTCAAAGCTCTAAGGTACCCTCGGGTATTTAAGGAGATATTTATATTTTCCCACTGGGATCTATGCCCAGAATGAAGACAGCCTGTAGTCCAGCAGGAGCTGGAAATGACCCAGATTTAAGATTTCTTTCACCTTTTAAAGTAAAATAATTAATTTCACTTTTTGTGATAAACTGTATATAAGATACCAAGCAGGCATAGAAGTTTGGTAGGCTTACAAGGCAGGTTTGACTGATAATTTTCATCAGACAGAGACAGAATATCCTCCATCATTTGTAAGGGCTACAAAAAATGAGAAATATGGGAAATCTGATAAATTTTTAGCTTATCCTAAAATAAAGCTTTTCTCTAGACTTTACTTTTGGTGGTACTGTGGGGCAGCCGCAGGTGGTGATGATTGCACCCCTGTATGTCCTGTATTTGTAGGTTTACCTACTACTAATAATCTCCAAGGTAATAGAAAATAATCATTTTAATATTCTTATCCTCTCTTGCATCTTCCTGCCTTTTCCCCAACAGACATAAACACAATCTAGAAACTTACCTTTATTATTTCTTTGATTTAAAAATATTTTATCACACACATATGAATACAAAAATAATGTATTATTCAGTTTTGCCTATTTTGAGCATTACAAAATATGGTAACCTATAATATCTAGTTTTCTAGAGCTTCCTCTTTTCACCTAACATTTTTGTGTCTGAAATTCATCCATATTATTTTGTTTGATGTACTTTTTCATCATTACTTCTGTATTCTCTGTTTGAAGGTGACATGTCCATTCTCTTTATGGTGGACATTAAGGTTGTTTCCTTTTTTAAAAATTATTATTACAGAAAATGCTGAAATGGTCATTCTTGTAACTGTCTTGGTTGACACTTTCTCTGAGGATATATACCAAAAGGTGGAGTTGTCATTTTGTTGGATACATTAATGTTCACCTCACTGAGAATGACAAACTGTTTTCCAAAATGGTCACTCAGTGTACACACCAACCAGCAATCAATAAATTTTTTGTTGAGGCATATTTTCTCCCAAACATGGAATTGTTAAGCTTCTCATTTGTGTCAGTGAACTTGATATCTTACTGCAGTTCTGACTTACATTTCCTTGGTTGCTAATGAGGTTGAACATATCTTCATGTTTATTGTATATCCATATTTCTGTTTGCAATTCTGCTTCAGGTCTTCCTTTCATTTACTATTATTTGTTCATCTTTTAATTGACTTTTGGCATTTTTTTCTGTATTCTTATTAATCTGTTACAAATATTTTAATTGTTTTCTTCAAGTTTGAGGGCTGTTTTCTCAATTCTTTTACAGTATCTTTTGATGAATAGAAGATTTTAATTTTAATGTAGTCAAATTTATTCATCTATTTTCTTTGGTCACTTTTTAACCAAATGTCTTAAGATATTTTTCCCCACCCCAAGATCAGAAATATTTTCTTCTATATTTTCTAGTAGCAATCTTAATATTTGGTCTTTTAATGTATGAATACTTATATATATGAATCTATTTCACAATACATATCAAAGGCCATTTTAAAAAATCAAATTTTTGAAATAGTTACTAGTCATATTCTGATAATATACCTCAATGAAATAAGAAATTTGGAAAAAGAATCCATATTCTTGGTGATTTTTGCCATAAATTAGTACTAGCAAACAAAATTAAAAATAGCCTAACTATCCAATAAATGTGTACTGTTAAGGGAACAAAGATATAGTCACTTAAATGAAGCCATAGATTTTCATTAAAAATATGTCTTCTTAATTATATGGAAAAATTATATGATCTAATGTTTAGTGAAAAGAGATCTATAGTTAAAATTCATATTTTAATTGCTTTTAACTGTAAAATTATATATGATAAATTTTAGAGGTCACAGAAGAGTGGTTGATGTATGAGGAAATTATTTATATATTCATTTTTACATATGTTTTTATATTTCTATTTTCCAGAATGCAATGTTGGTGAATATTTGTGTTTAATAAAGTAAATCACTGGATCTTGAATTTATTCATTATTCATGTAATAAAATGTTTCTTTAATGATTTGTAATTATACAGGTTTTAAATGAAAAAAATGACTAGTTGCATTTTAAATTATCTACTGCAAAGGAAAGGTGAAATATATAAAATAAAATGCTATATTTTCAGAAGTTTTAAAAATGTAATGCCAAAGTCTCTCATTCACTTTTATACCATAACATTTAATCTTTGATATATATTTCTTTCTTAGGAAGTTTGGGCATGTTGGCATGAATTACTGTCATACTTGGAGAAGGCAAACAAGTGGCTAAATGAAGTAGAAATCAAACTTAAAACCACTGAAAATGTTCCTGCCGGAGCTGAGGAAATCTCTGAGGTGCTAGATGTAAGTTGTGAATTAAACTAAATGATGATAATTTACATGCAGTAGTGAATAAGGTCAATTACCAAATAAAAAATAAATTCAGAGTAAACCACATAGGAGAGTGTAGTTACCATGATTAACTTAGCACTGGCACTTTGGATAAAGCCTTTGTTCCCCCTAAGAACCTTCCAGGTCTCAAGGTTTTAAAGAAGGTTTAAATAACCTCTTATAGAGAACATTTGCCTTTTGTTATATCACTAAGTTCTATGTAGACACATTACCTCCTTAAATCTACTGCAGACCTGCAAAGACAGTTTGAATGCATAATTTTGCTCTTTTAAAGTAGAGCTAAACAGGATGATAATATGAAGCATTATTTCCAGTTTAAAAGCTACATTTATTAAATTGGAATATATTTTTAAATTATTTGAAATCACAAATCCATGCCTTAGAGAATGTTTTGAGGTAATAAATGGTCGTGCTTTGATATTGGAAATATATCTTTAAAATATTCATATAATTTAAGTACATTTTCAAGTTTTATTTTGGAGACTCCTAATGAGTAAATTTTAAAAGATTTTGCATATATGAGCTTTGATTTATGTTAACTTCTGACATTTAATTAATCATTCATGCTCTATGCATTTTAGTGTACATTTGGCTTATCTTCTATATGTAATGATTATGTAGTTTTAGCATATTTAGTATTTGTGGAGCTGTATGTAGTATAGCCCCTTTGTAAATCTGCAAAATAAGGAGGACAAATTATCCAAGATATGAAGAAAATGTGACATATTTCTTTAGACATAGTAGAATTAGAATCCTAGAACACCAGAGCAAAAACCTATAGATCATTTTATCCAACTTCCTTATTTTTGCAAGAAAATTGTAAAACCTAAAAAGGTATCAAAGAACAAGGGAGGTCTCAAGTGGACTATAATTTTGGCCGTGTCCTATTCAGAGAGGCTCACTGAATGTTCGTTGTGAATCAACAATGGAATGCATCTTCCAGAAAAGTCGAAGCAAATTTATAGCAAAATAAAAGGACAGTGACTAGAACAAAAGATATGGAGATGCAATTATCCTATGAAAATATCAGATTGTGCATGGAGCACCATGTTAAATTCTTCATACCACATTTTAAGTGATGCATGGAAAAACCAGGGCATGTTCAGAAAGAAATAATGAGGAAAGGGAGCAAACTTGAGGCAGTAATGGAGAGTATTTAGAAAAGAAAAGTAGGAAAAAGGCTTTCTATCACTATTTACCGTCTTATTTACTATTTTAAGTAAAATTGGTTTTGACAATGTCGCTGCTGTTCATCCAGGAAGACACTTTGAATAGCAAAGGTCTAGACCATCCTTTGTCAAGGATGGAAAAACTGCATACCTTCTAAGTTCAAGGTTTCTATAATTGATTCCTTAATTTAGCTTTCTTGCTCCCAGTCCACTTTTTAAAAAAGTGAACAGCCCGTATGCTTTATTAGAACTTATAAAAATAATGTATCCATTAAAATAAATATTTGCAAAGTTAAAATTTTTTAGAAGTAGTAAAATGTATCAGTTACACAGAAAATTATTAATAACATTTTATACCTAAAAATGTGATGGCCTTTTAAATATTTTAGAGGTCATAGTCACATGTTTTGTACACACTCATTTAGGAAGTCTCTATATTTTAATTTCCCCAATTTTTAACATAAAAATATACTGAAGTGGCTCAAAATTTGAGAAATAATAGATATACAAGAAACAATTATAAATATGCATTGGGGCATTTCCGTGTCTTTAAGACAAGGAAAGCAATAGAAAGAATTGAAAGCATTGAAAGAATTAGTTAGAAAATAATGCCCATTACTTATTATATACACATGTTTGAGATCCAGCAAGATGATATTGAATCATTTGTTTTCTAGCATGCCTAAACTTGACATTGAGATTCTTTTTTCCCCGTATAATCTAGCCAGACAACATTGTCAATTTTGAACAGTATATCAGTTAGGGATTATTGGGCTGCAAAAACAGAAATTATACAATGGATTAAACACACAAAATGATCTTTTCTCAACACAAAAAGGAAACTGAAAGGAGGTTACCCAGGGATGATGATAATGATAGTTCAACCATATGATGAGGCATGTAAACTCTCTCTCTTCTTCTCCCTTCCTGAGCTTGAAGGCCTTCATCCTCATTTTTATTGCCTTCCAGTCCAAAAATGGTTGCTCTATCCCTAGCTTTTGTATGTGTAAAAAAGTGTAAAAGGCAATGACATTTCTTCTTGGAGACTGTTCCTTTTCTCTTGTATTTGGAAAGGAAAATTGCTCATGATTTTCTACCTACATATATTTTCAGAATCATGTCCCCTGGACATTACTAGCTGTAAGAAAAGTTGAGAAATTGAGTATTTTACCCCTCCAGGTTTTAGAGTAGAGGATGTCAAGGAAAAATGTGGCTGTGAATGATTTTTTAAGTGCTCAGTTCATGATGCTGCCATAATCCCATGAAGATACATGGAGAGCGACATATTTTTTGAAACAAAAATGCTCCTTCATGTTTTATTACCCCAATTAAATTTTGCTGGAAATTGCTTATGACTTAATTATATGTAAATCAGAACATACCGAGCATTCTGTGTTAATTTAATATATTTAGAAGAAGAAGAGAAACAGTAATTATTGCAAATGTGTTTCAGTCACTTGAAAATTTGATGCAACATTCAGAGGATAACCCAAATCAGATTCGAATATTGGCACAGACCCTAACAGATGGCGGAGTCATGGATGAACTGATCAATGAGGAACTTGAGATGTTTAATTCTCGTTGGAGGGAACTACATGAAGAGGTATGAAGATAAGTGAAAAATCTCTTTAATTTAATTTGCATAAATATATAGCAAATACAGGCCTTTCAGATAAGATGAGCAACACTTTAAATATTAGCTCAGCTTCCAGGTTTTATAGACAGTTCAATGCCAGACACTGGCTGAATTTTTTATGTGATATTATATCATTTAATCTTACAAAAACATTACAAAGTGGGATTTTTAACAGGAAACTGAGACAGATCAAGAATAGTAACGTTTTTAGGTGCAAATACTCATAAATAGTTAATCTAATGTTCTAAGTCTGATGTTATCTGATCACAGGGTTTTTTTCCCTATCTAAGATTAACCAATATATGTGGGCATCTCTCTCTCTCTCTCTCTCTCTCTCTCCTCTCTCCTCTCTCCTCTCTCTCTTCTCTCTGTTTCTCTTTGCCTTTCTCTCCCTCTCTCTCCACCCCACACACATTTGTTATGGTGATACGCAATCTACTAATAATACACATGATTCCATTATTACCCTGGGTATTGTATATTTTCTCCAAATAATAAAAAAGGTCTTATTTGTATTTAATTGAGAAAGGTTCATGTTTCATAATTCACACACGGCATGATTTTTCAAATTAAAATTAAAACGAAATAATATATTTCTCCTAATCAAACAATGTTTTGCATATTGTCTCATAAGTCAAGAATAGATTATTTGTCAAGAAGAAAACCTATTTCATAATAATAGGTTTAGTTTCATATCCATTTACTGAGTGCATCTACTACATGTGACCTACTGTTCTTTGGTTTAGTAATAAGTAAAAAAAAATCTCTATCTTCATACCTTATAGACATTGATTAGTTAAGCAAAAATTCATTCATTTCCTAGTATGTGCAGGACATAAAAACAAATAATATCCATATAAGATAAAAAGGGATAAAAAGAGAAAAAAGGGAGTGGTAACTAGGGGCATATGCAGGAAACCTTTTGATATTTATATTGGGGAGATGTTTTACTTGCTTATAAATTGGAAGAAAAGTCCTGAGTAGGAGAAGCACTTCTCCCTTGGATTCTGAAAAGAAGTAGGGGAGGATTTGGCAGATCCATGCAAATGTGCCAATAGCAGCCTCCAGTCTTTAATCCTGCCACTGTATTTGGTGAGTAGTCTATCTATATTTTCTCCATATCAAAAGAAGAGATCAGTAATTGGAAAAGGGGAATTGCAAACAGTCTTTTGGCCCTTCACCATGTTTCACTGTTATTATATGTGAGTCAAAGTAGATATTCCTAGGTAGCAACTAAATTGAAGGTTATTTAAATTAGGATTTTGCTATAGAATCAGAGTGTGCTTTTATTTATATTTGAATATTAGTGTCAGGTAAGAGATTTTAGTTCAAGAAAAAGATCAAGGTAAATTGTAAAACTTAACTTGGATTAACTGTGAAATGACCTGACGTTTAATTTTTAATATTTTTTAGTGTTTATTCTGTCCTTAAGAATAGATTCCTCTCTAACCTGATCTAGGTACCCACTGTATATAATTATCTTGTGATCCTTTATTAACACAAAACTACTTATGACCTTATAGTTCAAAGGTATTTAGTATGAAGCCTGATATTTCCCCAAACACATAATTCAATTCAACAACAAATCTTGGTTGAACGCTGACTCTACTATCATATGTACTGAGTTGTTAAACCATGGAATTTTGGATCAGAAAAACTTGGGTTAGAGTAACTCCTTATATTAATCAGAGTCCAGACAGGGCATAGAAAAGGCATAGTTACTTGAATTGGGAAAGTTTAGTACAAAGAAGTTTTAACTATTTATGGGGAATTAATTTTGAAGAAGGAATAAAAGAGCTCTAAAGAATGCCGTAGGGCTGAGGGATGGTCTCCAAGGAAGGAAGGAATGGACGTGGAAAAATAGGAGCTGTACCCAATGCTGGATCCAAACACTTCTTTGGAAAGAGTGTATCTACAGCCCATGAGATAGCAAAAAATTTACTTGGCTGACTCAACCCACAGCTAGCCCATAGTGGGCTAATGCTAATTTGAAGGGAATATTGGGACGAGGTGTTGACAAAATTCACAGGGATATAGCCTGTGAGGGATGCTATTTGAATTTGCTGGAAAGCTGGCTGGTATACCTGTTGGATTTGCTAGGAAACTACCTGTAGTAGGTGCTGCTGAACTTGGAGAAATCAGGTGGGGCGCCAGGAAGCTGCCTATGGTTTTGCTACCCATGCTGAACTTGCTACTCAGGCATCCATAGAATTTGTAAGATTCTACCCATAGAGGGTGCTGCTGAAACTCATGGGGATGGGGGAATGGATGAAATGAGCTCTACTGAACATCCCACAGGCCAAGCCAGAGGCACAGGAGTGGAAAAAGAAGTAAAAGCACACTGATGCAGAGAAACCTTTACCTCCCCATTGTTACTCCAGTGCCTTTACCGACAAAGCTTAGTGTCATGTCAGCTGGCAAAAGGAGAAATGTTCCAGTATCAACAATAGGACAATGTTGAAAGGCAATAAATTGATAACTGGCACATTCCTCAACCATTCATTAGTTATGTGACCTCGGGTAAGCTTCCATTTCTTCACCTGTGATAAGAGATCCTGTTTTATAGGATGCTTGTGAGCAAAATATAAAATACTGTAATGCAACTGCTTACTATGGTGCCAGGAACATAGTACTATTCAATAAATGATAAACATTTTTATTTTTACTAGATTGTATGCTAGAGTTATCTGCCCTCAAAGAAATGTGTGTGTGCATGTGTGCGTGTACATATATACTGTGTTTCCCCGAAAATAAGACAGGGTCTTATATTTATTTTTCCTCAAGAAGACACCCTAGGGCTTATTTTCAGGGGATGTGTTATTTTCCCCTCAAAGCCTCAGCTTGCAGCACGCACAGGATGGCCGGAACCTGACAGGGAGAGCCGACCTTGTTGGTGGGGCCGCCCGCACCTTTCTGGTCACCTCTGGGATAGTAGCTGTCACGATGGGGCAAATGAGAAGGGTTGGTCATCTTCTTTACCGCTCCACAACGGCGAAATGCATGGGTTGTGCAGATATGCTGCGTAGCCACGCCCATTACTAGGTCTTATTTTCCGGGTAAGGCTTATATTGAGCAAATGCTTAGAAATCCTGCTAGGGCTTATTTTATGGGTAGGTCTTATTTTCGGGGAAGCACGGTATGTGTATGTCCTGCCAAGGGCAGTGATAGGAAATACACATATTCCAGTATGAAAAATAATGAAATGTACCTGCCTCCATTAATAAAATAAAATGCATGAGATAGGAAAAAAGGACTTTCATCATCTATTAAGTCTTAAAATTCAAAGGCATTCTCCATTTCTACTTTAATAATCAATTAAGCAGAATGCTATAATAATAAATAAACCTGAAATAAATAAACTTGAAAACATAGGCCTGGCTATGTTTGTATTAGATCTTTAGCCAATAATAACCTGAGAGTTATTCGATGATGAAAATAAAGCATATTTGTTGCTTTAGGAGTTTCATGAAAACCACACTGTATTAAAGATAATATCCTTCTCAAATTCTATTGTACTGCTCTTTAATAAGCTGATGTTACTTTAAAGATATAATGTTGAGTTAAAATTATAGGTAGTAGTGGGGCTTTCATATTTCTTAGTCTATAAGCTGGGCATGTTGGTCAATTCCAAACTACTTAGGTAATAATGGAACACCTAATTATTTGTTAGTTAAATCAATTCTTTGGATATTCCCACTGACTATCTAGTTAAAAAGACTGGTGTTTTGATGCAGTAGATGGAGCCTTGGGATACATTATTTGAAGAGCCGAAGAAACAAAATGATTACAGTAACAGAGTTATCAAATTGATTTTTTTTAAAAAAATCATGTTGTGCATCAATGTGTTATAGTCAAGAATACTGAATTTGTTTTAAACTGTAATTTTCTTGATTTTTTTGGTTGGCTAAGGAAAAATAGTACTTCCATTAATAAACAAAGTGCCCTTTCATTTGAAAATGAGCCTTAACCTATTTTCTTCTCAATTAAATGCCTATGTCAGAGGTTTGTGGGGTTTTATTATTGCCTACCTAATGTTTCTTATAGCTACAATTATGCAGAACTAAGGTAACATTCAATTGCCTGTTAAATCAATCAAACAGCCAGAGTTTTTATTGCCTATGAATATTTAAAAGAGATACGCTAGATCTCATTCCTAATTTCAGAGTGTGAGTTTGCATTCAGATAAGTAATAAATTATTTCCATCACTTTAAAAGGTGTCTTTCACTCTTGATAATCATACGGCACTACATTTTCTACTCACAGTAATGATTTGAAATATGGTTAGCAAACCAGGAAACAGCTCCAAATGTCATACCAAATCATATAATTTTTACAATATTATAATAGCTTTATTATCCACCAGAGTAACCAAGCTGCAAGAGATGTTTTAGTAATACAACAAGGTGCATAATAATAGTAATAATAATATATGATTACAAAGGCCCAGGTACTGTTCTAAAGTTGGATACGTATCTTCTCCTTTAGTTTTCATAATCACCTTATGATATACGGTCTTTTATATCCCCATTTTATAGAAACAAAAGAGTATCAAAAGCCACAAAGTTAGGAAGATTCTATAGAGTATTTACACCAAAGTTCCTTTGCTCTTTAAGCCTGGGCACATGACCATTTGACCATATTACTTCCAAACTCTGTGACCCTTTGCTTAAATTAAAAATAAAAGTTGCCAGCTTAGAATTGAATATTACAATTAACTAATTTCCCATTTTTAAGGAAACTTGCAACATGAGCTTAAAAGTATTAGGGCTGACTAATTAAAAGAAAACATTTTAGCATCTTGAATATTAAAATGACACATTTAGAAGTCCAAAGCCTTTACCTGTTCTCTTGTTTAGTGATTATTTCATTTCCCATTTCTATTCCTTTCAAAGCTATCTTTAAGTTATTTCACCTTACATTAAATAGCAAAGTAAAAAAAAGAGATAAATTCTAAATTGGTTAATTCTTCTTTAATAGTAAGCTTCATGATAGGCAGCTAGAGGGACCTATTAATTGTTCCAGGTAATTATGACTTTGAATTGTTCCCTCAGTGTCACATCTGCTTTAGCATAGATAGACCAGAAAGGAAAAATAATGATTGAAGGAATACTGTAAAGTAATCTAGGAAAATAAGTGATATTATATATATCAAGAGGTTTAATTTTATTGGAAATCCATTTGCCTAATAAGAGAATATGTTTATTGATTTTGTTGATATGTTTATTTTTAGAAAATATCAATCTGTAATAATAATAATAGTCACTATTTATTGAACAGAGTTTTATCTCAGTTCTTTTGCTAAGCAGTAATAAATAATATCATTAGTTTTATCAAGTAGATTTGATTAGCTCACTTCATGGATGTTGAGATGAGGCTGAGTCTTCTAAAATGCCCTCTGCAGAACACCAAGTTGCTGGAAAATGCCCGCTGGATATAATTTTAAATATGTTCTTGCTTATAAGGAAGAATAAGTAAACCTCTAAAGGCCAGGACAAAAAATAATTGGGTGAAACTGAAGGATACAGGTAGTACAGCTATGAGCACTAACCCTTGTATCGCCCTGGAGTTAAAAGCTAATACTAGGAACCCAGACTTTGGGTGAAGTAAGTCCTTTGGTAGAAAAGAAATCTGAACCTCAGTTTCGAGCAGATGGGAGATCTAAACAGAGATCCTACATAAAGCTGGAGTAATGTCATTAGTAAAATGATGGGCAGAGGTAATTCTATTTGTCTGCAGAGAGTACCAGAGAAAAATGTATCTTTCTCCTCCCTGTCAGTGAAAAGAAATAATAAGAATAATTATAATCATCTCACCTGAAAATTTGTAATTGTGGGCATATTTTTTGGAGGATCTCTTGAGTGTGTACTACCATTCAAGGTCAAGGAGTACCCAAATGAGATTGTCAAAGTAGCACCAGGTGAGTAGCACCCTAGCACTAGTCAGGAGAAAATTAAAATCTTTTACAAAGAAAAATGCTCTTAGTATCTTCACAGATTAAACTCAGTGAAATTTCAGCTCACAATAAACACACACACACACACATACAAGCACAAGAAATCAAGCTATCCTTAAGTTAGCATATATTAAACAACACAAGACAAATTTAAACCACCTGCCCTAGAATTTCAGATATTTGAATTGCCAGATATATAGTATAAAATAGGTAGGCACAATATTAAAGGAATAAATGTTATTGAAAATTTGAAGGAAAAATAAGACACTGCAAAATTTGAAGAATATTTGATAAAAATCTAAGTAAAACAACTAAAATTAAAAATATTCTAAAAAGTAAATGAGTACATTTAATATATATTATACAGTTGAAAAAAGTCAAAAGAAAATTAAAATATACTGTACAGAATGTGGCACCAAAAGTTAAGGTGATGGAAAATATGAACAAGAAGTAAACAGATATGTGGGTTGTGGGACATGAACATCTAACTTATGTCAAATGGGAGTTTATCAAGAAGAAATAAAGAAAATGGAGATTCCTACAACTCAACAGCAAAAAAAACAAAAAACATAAAAACATCCCAGATAATCCTATTAAAAATGGGTACTGTTTCTCCAAAAAATGTCACATGGTACTTAGACTGAAATAAAAGATGGTCCTGTTATAAAAAAAAAAAAAGTGGGTACTTGAACTCTATAGATATTCTTCAAAGATGACATATATATGGGCCAACAGATATACGAAAAGGTGCTCAACATCATTAAATCATCAGGAAATGTGAATCAAAACCACAATAAGATTATCACCTCACACATGTAAGGATAGCTTCTCTTAAAAAAAAAGATAAGAAATGTTGGCAAGGATGTGGAGAACAGGGAACCCTTGTACACTATTGGTGGAAATGTTAATTGGTACAGACACTATGAAAAACAATATGGAACTTCTTCAATAAAACTAAAAATTGAACTACCATATGATCTGGCAAACCAACTTCTGGGGATATAGCTAAAGGAAATTAATTCAGAATCTCAAAGGGATTATTTGTACTCTGTTGTTTATTGCAGCATTATTGACAATAGCCAAGATATGGAGACAACCTAAATGCCCAATGAAAGATGAATGGAAAAACAAAATGTTGTATATAAATACAGTGGGATATTATTCAACTCTAAAAATGAAAGGAAATCCTATTATTTGCAATAACATGGATAAATTGGGAAGACATTATGCTAAATGAAATAAACCATACATAGAAGGACAAATGATACATGATACCACTTATATGATGAGTCTAATACAGTCAAAGCCACAGAAGCAGAAAGTGTAATGATGGCTGCCAGGGGCTGGAGGTAGGAGTAAATGGGAAGGTATTTGTCAAAGGGTACAAAGTTTCAGTTATGCAAGATAGATATTATACTTCTGAGAAATCTACTGTACATCAAAGTGCCTATAGTTAACAATACTATATTGTATACTTAAAAATTTACTAAGAGGATAGTTGTTATGTTACATATTCCATCACAAAATAATAATACTAGGGCAGGAGAAAACTTAGTGAGGTGATGAGTAGGTTTATAGCATAGATTAAGGTGATGATTTCATGAGTGTATAATATGTGAAGGATACTAAAGGAAAATTTTCCAGAGCTAGGGACATAAATCATTTAAACAGAAGACATTATATAACAGGCAAAATAAACAAATAGAAATTCAACGTTAGACATATCACAGTGAACCTGCAGAATTACAAAGACAAAGATAAATTTATATTAGCAGCCAGAGAGGTAAGACAGATAACCTACAAAGGAAAAAAATTTAGACTGATATTAGACTTCTTAACTATAGCAAATGAACCAGAAAAATGCTATGGAAAATATTTCCAAAATATGAAAAAAAAATTACTATCAGCCTAGAATTCTGAACTCAACAAAATTACTTCTTCAGAGTAGGAGCAAATTGGACATTTTCAGAAAAACAGAGACTGAAAGTTTACTTCCCCAGACCCTTACTACAAGAACTTCTAAAAGAAGATTAGAAGACTTAAAAGAAGAGGGAAAATAAGTCCAGAAGTGTTAGCTGCAAGTAGGTATGTTGAAAAAATAGTTAACCTTTTAAATACAACTAAAGAGGCATTGATTGCATAAAAGAATAAGAATGTCTAACTTTTATGGTTAAAATAATTTGATCTAAAATACTAGATAAAAATACCATAAAATCTAGAAGGGAGTTATTAGAATATTCACAAGTCCTTTTATAATTTAAAGAGTGTAGAGATATTGACTAAATTTAGACTTTATTATACTAAATTTTCAAAGATAACCACTAACAGAGCATATAACTTCCAAGCAATTAAAGTAAAAGATAGAATAATCAAAGGAAAATTATCAATAAATATATAATAAGGCAATAAAGGAGAAAAATAAAATTGAAAAATGTGAGATGAGTATAATTTAAAAAATAGTTAATCTAGCAAGAGGTCTGTTTTTTCAAAGAACCAACTTTTTTGTTTATATTTTTTTGTTTATCTTTTCAAAGAACCACCTTTTTGTTTTGTTAATCCTTTGTATTATTTTTTTGATTTACAATTCATTTAATTTGGGTTTGACTTTTGTTATTTCTTTCTGCTGGCTTCAGGTTTAGTTTGTTCTTCCTTTTCTCCTTCCTTGAGGAGTGACATTAGGTTGTTAATATGTGATCTTTTTGTCTTTTTGATGTAGGCATTTAAGGCTATGAATTTTCCCCTGAGGAATGCTTTTTCTGTGTCCCATAGATTTTGATAGCTTGTGTCCCTTTGTCTTACAGTTCAAAGAATTTTTGATTTCCATCTTAATTTCATTCTTGACCCAATAATCATTCAGCAACAGGTTGTTTAATTTCCATGACTGTGTGTAGGTTTGAGTGTTTCTCTTGTGATTGATTTCTAGTTTTCTTCTGCTGTGGTCTGAGAAGGCACATGATATGATATTCACTTTTTTTGAATTTGTTGACACCTGTTTTGTGGCCTAAGATATGATCAAATGTGGCGAATGCCTGATGTGCTGCTGAAAAGAATATGTATTCAGTAGTTTTGGGTTAGAATGTTCTGTGAATGCATGTTAGATCCAGTTGATTTAGAGTTTGGTTTAAGTCCATTTTATTTATTTATTTTCTGCTTTGATTATTCATTGAGCTCTGACAGTGGGGTGTTGAGGTCCCCGGCAATTATGATGTGTGGAGATTCCTCAAAGAACTAAAAGTAGACCTACCAGTCCATCCAGCAATGCCACTATTGAGTATCTACCCAGATGAAAAGAAGACTTTTCATCAAAAAGACACCTGCACTCAAATGTTTATGGCAGCACAATTCACAGTTGCAAAGATGTGGAATCAACTCAAGGGCCCATAAATTCATGAGTGGGTTAATAAAATGTGGTGTATATATCTACCATGGAGTACTACTCAGCCATAAAAATGGATGAATTAATACATTTTGCAACAATATGGATGGTACTGGAGACCATTCTCCTAAGTGAAGTATCTCAAGAATGGAAAACAAACACCACATGTACTCACCATTGAATTGGAACTAACTGATGAGCACATGTGTGCACAGAGGAAAGTAAAACTCAGTGGAAATCAACTGGGGTTGGGGGAGGTGGGGAGGGGCAAAAACCTACCTAGTGGGTACAATGAACATGATTTAGGTGATGGGCACAGCTATAGCTGAGACTCAAACATAGATAATAAAAATATGTCACTGGTTTAAATGAAAAAAATAAAGCATATTGGGGAAAAATAGAATGGTAGAAAAATACATCAGTAGTCACAATACTATTTAGTCAGTAAATTCACCATATAAAGGCAGAGATGTTCAGAATAGATTAAAATATCAAAATTCAAAATATATTATATTTATGAAATGTATGAAACATAAGGAAACAAATATAACCAAGATAGAAGGATGGAAACAGATTTTGCAGAAAAGCTTAATCAATACAAAGCTTGGGCACCTAATTTATTTTCAGCAAAGTAGACGTTAAGGTCTATGTCATTATTAGGGGAGAAGTAGAGCACAATATAACAATTCTAAAACTTGTATGTATGTACCTGATAAAATAGCTTAAAATATATAAAACAAAAATTAACAGAATAACAAGAATAAACATATAACTACATCAGCATAGTGGGAGATTTCAATGCCTCTTTTCTTCAACACACCAGACAAAAGTTAGTAAAGATAGTGGTGATTAACAATTAATACATTGGCTATAAAAACTATATAGAGAAACCCCAAATCAGGGTGTAACATTAGTCTCAAGTACATAGAAGCATCAACACAATTCACATACATAACATTCTTAGGGAAATACTCTTTATCCTATACTTGGTATATACTCTTTATCCTGCACTTGGTATATTAAAAATGGATATAACTTTTAGGATCACATTTTCCTTTTTTTCAATTTGGTGCTTTCTTTCCTTACAATTGAAGGAAGGATATTGAATATCTTGAATCTTGACTTTCCTAGGTTGAATATTCTGCGATAAAACTTTCATCTTTATATAAAAATTGCACCGCAAGCAGGCTGTTATGGCAAACATCTGTGTTCAAGGTGACTTCAATTTTGAGCTGAGTAGTGGACTATGCAACTTGCTCTCACAATAATTTTAATTGAATAATTGGGCAAGAGTGATTACATTTTGAAGGGAAGAAACTCACTTGTGTAATATTTACACAGAGGTAATAAATTCAATAGCCCAGCCCTCTTTAATGTAGGAAAAATAGACATTAAAGTGTATGCTATTTTCTTTTTATTTTCTCCTTATCTATTTACTATACCTTCTTTTGTTATCTGAGAAAGGTATCATTCTTATCCTACCATCAATTGTGTGAGTTACCTTGATTCTTGTTTTTAATAATATTTTAACATACATTTTGTGTTTTGAATTTAATCACCCTCTATTTTATAGATACAGGAACTGAAAGAGTTTATAACCTTCACAAGAAAAAGGTCTCTGGTAAATTTATTTCATTCTTAATTTAATCACCACAAGTAATGAGGTAGTTTTTTTCAATTTTGAAGGTAGTAAATCTATTATTATCTTTAGATACAATTTACCGTATTTCAATAAATAATGTTTCCTTGGCCACTCACGTTGATATTTCTGAAATGTTTATGAAACAGTAGCCAAATTTGTCTTGTCTGAATGTATGCCTAGTATAGCAAATTAGCTTTTTTGTGTCTAGACACAAAGGGACACACAGACACACATATACATATGCATGTATTTATATATACATATGTATAAGCATGTTTACTCTTCATAAGTCTTCTCAATTTTGGCTCATCATTAAAATCACACAGATGGGAGGGCATAGGGACTTTAGTCTGCACATACTCTCTTTTGACTCCCTCTGATTTTCTAATTTAGTAGATTTTGATTGAGTCTGGGAATTATATTTGGAAAAGTTCCTCTAGATTCTGATGATTTTTCAGGTTTGAGAACCCTGGTCTAGACATTTACTCGAGCGTGTTTAAGGCACACCACTTTGCTAATGTGCCCTGTGTCTCAGATTCATTCCCTCTGTGGATCATTAAAGTTTTTCATGCCCATCCACTGCTCATCACAGCTGGGTGATCTCTGTATTCCAGAATGGAAGGTCATTTCGAATTCCTGAACAACTGAACCAAGCAGAGGAAAAAGTGGTTGTACTTCACAGCCACAATTTCCTGCTAAAGTAGAATGAACACTTTCCAGGAAACCACAGCAAACTTTTGATGGCATAAAAAAGGCATCACTGTGGTATTCACTGTGCTACCTCTCTCTCCCTCCTGAACCATAATGTAGATAGAACAGAAGTTGCCTGTGGGAAAGACATTGAGCAGTCCTGCATGGCTGTAGACATTGTCCGCAACTTAATCTTCAGGTATATCTGACTTATGACAAGTGCAACAATCCTACAAGTGAGGGCCTACCACCTGAGAACTGCTAACTACTCCCTCATACCAAAAAAAAAAAAAAAAATAATGTCATTAAGTATGAAATGTCCAATTTCCTTAAGTACTAAATTTGACAGTTAATATATCTGACATTTTCACTTTGACACTTTCTGCTTTATTTTTTGTTGTGAAGGTACATCCTCAGTCTTTCAAATGCATGGTTTTGACTTGTGATTATCTTTCAAAATTTTTAGAGCAATTTTTGTGAAACTATGGATAAGTCAAAAATTTGTGTTATTTTTAAATGGGTTCCATCATGGAACCAATGCTGCACAGACAGCTCAAAATATCAGCAAAGTGTTTGGGAAGGATGTGGCTAATGAACACATAGTACATTGATGGTTCCAGAAGTTCCATTCTGTTGATTTTAGTCTTGAAAATGAACCACATGGGTGACCCGATACCAAGGTGGATAATGATGAGCTGAAAGCCATAGTAGAAGTGAATCCATTTCAACCTACGCATGAATTAGCAGCAAGGTTTGATGTTACTATCCAACAATATTGGACCATTTGAAACAAATTGGCAAGGTAAAGAAGCTGGATAGATGGGTACCATGTGAATTAAATGAAAGTCAGAAAGGAAATCATCTCAAAGCTTGCTTTTCTTTGCTGTCAAAACATAAAGGCGAACCATTTGTACACCGTATCGTTAGTATGATGAAAATTGATTCTTTTTGACAATTGGAAGCATTTGGCATAATGGTTGGATAAAGATGAAGTGCCGAAACACAGTTCAAAACTGAATATTTATCCAAAAAAGCTAATGGTGTCTGTTTGGTGGTTCAGCACTGGTATTAGCCACTACAGCTTCATGAAACCTGATCAGTAAATTACAGCAGATGTCTGCTGCAACCAATTGGATGAAATGATGAGGATTCTTGCCATTAAGCAGCCAAGATTGGTGAATAGAAACAGGTCAATCCTCTTGCAAGACAACCCCAGACCACATGTCACACAAACAACACTGCTCAAACTATAGAGGCTGGACTTGCAAACTCTCTGTCATCCACCATATTCACCAGACCTTGCACCAACTGACTGCCACTTCATCTAGGCTTTGGACCACTTCTTGCAAGGAAAAATATTCCATTCTCAACAAGCTGTGGGAAACGCCTTTCAAGATTTCATTGCCACTGGTTCTCCAGGCTTCTTTGCTGCTGGCATAAACAATCTACCGTTAAGATGGCAAAACTGTGTCGATAGTTTAGGTGCATACTTTGATTAATTGTACTGCTTCTTGTTTGAGATAATAAACTAAACTTTTGATTTGAAATCAGATATTTCATATTTAATGACCTATAACTCCACAATAGGTGTCATTTATAGATGATGAGAAGATGCCACTGGGGGAGGAAATAGAAAAGAGAAGAGATTTGAAACAAGCTTTATGTCTATTTCAGCCAGCTTTATGTTTTGCAAGAGCATTTTGTGGCAGATGACCTTGGTCTCTGACAAGAAATTGAGTGTAACGCACCACTTTGTCAGTGTTTATCTGTTCCCCATACTCACATCAACACATGTGAGTCTTCTTTTTGCACTCCCAACCTACTTCTCAAGCACTGTAAAGAAATTTTGGAAAGCAGGAGGAAGACCAGCTGTTCCCTACATCTTGTTCCTGCTGTTCAAGGTGCACACTCCAGCCAAATAAACTATATCAGAGCCAAAGACTCTGGCAGGAGTTCCCTTCTACAAAACTGCAGCCTTGTCTCTCTTATCCACTTGAAGAACAAAGATTAGAGTAACCTTAGAAGAAAATAGTACAGATATTTACTGAGCTGGAGCTGAGGACTTTTTCAGATTTTTTAAGTAGGGTGACAAGAAGCCATAAACAGACTCTTTCTTGCACTTCAACTTCTCCAGAGCCTTGACAATCTTCCAGAACATTTGTAATAAATAAATATTGTTAATCTTTATACATTTGAGAAGGACAAAAGGGATCAGTTGTCCAAGATATCCCAGGAGAGAGGAGAATTTTTCCAGTTTCTCAATACAACTTCAAGTTGGAACCAATTTAACACATTAACTGCCATGTGAGTTGTATTTAACTCAAGCTAGTTTTGAGCCCGGGCCCTCATGAAGCATATGTAACTCACATGTCTCTTCACCTTGGGAACCGTGAAAACTATTTTTCAAGTTGTATATAACTCACACACAGAAAGCAACAAAAAATATACATTTTTCATTAAATTAGGATTGTTTTGTTTTTGAATTTTTTATCCTGTTTTCATAATAAAATACTGTGGCCCCAAGGAAAATTTTTTTTTTCTAGTATGGCTGTCAATGTGTTAAACGATGATGAACCATAGAGGCCAACAGAATTAATAGTATTTTATTTCAAGAGAACCTCAATGCTGGCCTCAGACTATTATGTATCTACATCACAGTAAAAGGAATCCAACAGTCATCTCTAATGTACATCAGAAAAGCACCACTTTTGGTTATCAAGGCTCTATATGATCTATCTAATTGAAGACTGTATACTGTTTTATTCATAGATAACCCTTGTGGCCATCCTTAGCTGCTCCATAAAAGGGACTGTGATGGATATGCTCCCCACACATGATGTAAAGTCCAGAAGGCCAGAAACACTGTGTCCAGTATTTGTCCTAAGAGTATGAATTCCTGAGTAGGAGTGATTGACTAGTTGCCAAGAGGTCTTCCACTCTGAGCTCTTTGTCACACCGCTGTACTGACTGGATGTCACTACCCTTATCTAAGATTTCTTGCCAGAAGTCAAACTAAGTTGCTCAGTGGCTACATTCCTGCCTTTGTGTCTGACCTCAATTTATTGCTTCTTGCTACAACTTGATTTTACCCCCAGATTTGGACTTTTGAGTCATATTATAGACTCTGTATGTTGCTTGAACATGTGGTCTCAATCCTGACACAACTTACCTCTGGAATCTGATTTTATCTCATCATTCTATATCAGGAGACAGTGTGATATTTTTATTATTAATTATATCAGTAAATTATTAATTGCGTAAGGTTTAAACTTTCATATTTAGATGCAGAGAGCACCTCGCCATTGGGCCAGAAAAATTGTACTGACCAGAGAGGCCTCTGAAGTTACCTTGAGAAGGCTTGCTTAAAATGAACTCTTAGGTTCCTTTTAGGTTTACTGAATTATACTTTTCTCACTTTCTTTTTGAAGCTAAAGTAAGGCATCAGTTTGCCCCTGTCAAGGCAGAAGACCAATTTCATTTCTCTACCCATGAAGATGAATGGATGCAGCAAAAATCCAGAAATGCCTTAGATAAATTACTGTACAGCTCATTGACCATTCTGTCAATGCTTTACTTGAAAGTGATGGCTATCTGATGTCAAGTTCCATTGATAAAGTGATTCCCAAACATTACTTTCAAGTATACTTTCCTTAGAGGTCACAGAAGAACTTCAGTGACCTGCTAAGACCTAAAACAGATGAAGTTTCAACTAACCATGACACCAATGGTTTTAACATTCATATTCTTTTCTGATAAAAGGAGTTATAGAGACCTCTATGAATGTGGTTTTTGATTTTCCCCCCTAGTGTGTTCAAAGCCAGTGACATTAACAAAAAATAAATCTAGAAGGCCTTTTTGAATAATGTAAAGTTTTTCTTTTATATTTAAGCAATATGTACAACATTTTTGTAATCGTTTATAGCCTACATCCCTATCAAGTACAATAGCAAGATATACCACAAAAAATAATAGTACCAGAGCTCTTCCACAAAAGTTATATTTAAAGTGGCTTAAAGTATACGTTTTTGGTTTTTTGGTGTTTCTCATTCAAAAAACATAATGTGAGAACTCCTTTCGTTAGGTAAATATACGACAAAATAATATGAGAACAAATCAACAAAGTGAATCTTTTGATGGTTGCTGAGACTATGAGCATTGGTTAACTGTTTTCCCGTTATAAATTATCTTCTCCCTCCTCTACATTCCTCCTAATCTATTCCCTTTACAAAATCCTAGCTCCATTCATTTTGAAAAAAATTATTTCTTCAAGCAGTTATAAACATACCTAGACATCTAGACTTGTTACATGCAAGTTTATGAGGATCTTTTACTTTCTTACCACCATACGAAATCATGGAAAACGAAATCTTTATCTCTAACCAACCCCAAAGAGGTCCAAATATACAATAAGACCCAAGGTGTGCCTCAAATATCAGCTTCTTTAGGCTGTTCTCCTGTCAGTTCTTGGCACTTAAAAATTGTGAGAACTTGTTTCTGAGACAGAGAATTCCTACAAGTCCTTAAATAATTCCTGGCATTTTAATGTCATGCCTCCTTAAAGACCTTAAAATTATGCTCAGGAAATTTAAATTGGATGTTCAGTAAAGTTATCAATCAGTAAGCAAAGTGTTGCATTTGATAGGAGCAATAGTCCATGCATGGATTATTTATATTCATCTATATTGGTAAATGGAAATAAAATGTATAATTTGCTGATCATGGTATAAGACAAAAGTATCAATGTATCTTTCTTAGCCTTCTAATCATACAATACCACAGTGATGTTCAGTGTTTCACAGATATTTCCCTAGTCTTTGTCTGTCTCTTCATGCCTTCCATAAGCCATTTCCTATCTTCTCCTGGACCACATTCTAGCTGTTCCTGATAGCCAGCATTTTCCCCTGCCTTTGCTTCAGTTTAGCAAGTACTGAATTCATGGACTGTGTTACTAATTTGCTGTATAATTTGAACCAGATATGGCACAAATATAGAATGGCTTTATATCAACCAGATATGTGATTGCTCTTTCTTACTGGTGTCCTGAATAGGTCCCATTGCTTTCTAGCCTCTGCTGTAATAAAGAGTTAAATCTAGATTGGTTTAGCTTAAAATTTCAATCTCATATTCAGCATTGTTCTTCCCTGTGTCCAGTGCAAGTTTAAGCCATGGCCTACGAAACCTGCCCTGGAAGGGAAGTGTGATCAGTTTCCACCCTACACCTCCATCACCTTGTCTTACCCGTTCTGGTTTACATTATTCCCCATAGGCCTGGGAAGTGGGAATGAAGGAAAACGGGCAAATGTCTCCCATTAACTAGCCTTTTTGTAGTGTTCAGTTGGTGTTTCTAGTGTAACAGGGACACAAACATTGGATTTCTTTGGGGGTGCAAGCTTGGGTCTTGCAGAAGCTCTTCTGTATTCCCATTTCTTTAACAAGAAAAATATGTCCTGTAAAACCATCTTCAAGGCTCTTGATCCTGGGATATTCTTGCTACGTAGGAAGTGTTGCTGCTAGACAGCTCAAACATGACTGCCTTCTTCAGTGTCCACTTGATCTATTATTTATTTATTTATTTTTTGCCACGCTAAGTATTGGGAAGTACAAGTTGCCTGCTTTCTTCACTATGTCATCATTTCTAACACCTTTTTTACCTTTCCCATGGGCATAGAATTTCTAAACAGCAAGCTACAGAAGCAGAGTCCAAGTTGATAATTAGGTGCTGTCCTCATCTACTTTTGACTTCCAGGTCTTGGACCTCTACTCACTTGCTTGGGGTAAAAGATTGAAGTACCACCTTTTATCCCTCCTTGAGGAGTAAACAGAAGGAGTCTACTTTCTGTCCCCCTGGGCCATGGGTTTAGCATGGCTATGATTCTCTCCAAAATTTTCAGAGAGCTTTAGTATTAGTGGGCTTGGTGAATAATGAAGGCCAGGCCAGCTTTTCCACCTTTTTATGTAAACCCTTGACAAGTCTTGGTTTTTCCATCTCTTAGAAGGAGAGGAGCTTAGTACTTAATTGTTTTTAGTTTAAGATTATAGCCAAAATTCTAAGACAACAGATTGTCAATAGCCTGGTACTATTGACTAATTTAAAAAGAAGAGCTATAAATAACTGAGAGCCCCCTGGTGCTTGACACATGATAGACACCCAGTAAATATTACATAATTGAATAAAAGCAAAGGTTTGTGAAAGATCCCAAGAAGTCATGATGCTTCTTTGGTACAATCATGTTTCCCATTCCCTAAGACTCATATGATTCTTAAACCCTTCCACATGGAGCTCCACAGCAAGGAGAAACCTGATAAAAACCTTCTTGCAAGCCCTCCACCCAAATCGGTCCTCCTGAGTTACAACTCAGGCGTCAAAATTCTGTTTCCCATTTTTCCAAAAAATACAATAAAACAATAACATATCCATCACCATAATAGTGTACATTGTACGTGATAGGTAGATTTTAATCCCTCATACTCCTCACAGCTTCCTCCTTCTTAGTTTTCAATGTCCATTACACTTCTTTATGAAAATATCCCTTGTATAGCTTCCACGTATTAGAACACATGGTGTTTGTTTTTCTATTCCTGGGATACTTCACTTAGGATGATGGTCTAAAGTTCCATCTGAGTTGCTGTAAAATACATTATTTCATTCCTTTTTATGACCTAGTAGTATTCCATGGTATGTGTGTATACATACACACACACACACACACACACACACAGAGTACATTTTCTTTATCCACTCATAAGTTGATGGGAACTTAGGTGGATTCCACATCTTTGCAATTGTGAATTGTGCTGTGATAAACATTTGGATACAGATGTCTTTTTGATATAATGACTTCTTTTCCTTTATGTAGATACCCAGTAATGGTATTGCTGGATCAAATGGTGGATCTACTTTTAGTTCTTTGAGGAATCTCCATAATGCTTTCCATAGCAGTGGAACAAGTTTACATTTTGACCAACAGTATATAACCTTCCCTTTTCACCATAACCACCTCAATGTCTATTGATTCTTGACTTTTTAATAATGGAATTCTGACAGCAGTAAGGTGGTATCTTATTGCGGTTTTTTTTTTGCAATCCCCTGATAATTAGCGATGTTGAGCATTTTTTCATAAGAAGATAGACAAGAAAATGCAGCTTTTTTGTAAAGTGTTATTGGATTTTTTTTCTAATTTATCTTTATTTTTAAGCATGCATTCATATTTTACATACATTCTTTTTGGTTCCAATTCTCAGGGTTTTTTTTAAATTTCACACAAAGAATTTGTTCTTCCAGAGTTTCTTAGGCATGCTGTACTTTGATTTAAGTATATGTGATATTGTGACACAAAAATTAATACATTATTTTAAAAATGGGAATGTGATGAACAATCAATTCATTGTGGAGATAACTTTCCATTGCCAGCACAAGTAATTAAACTTTTCCTTAAAACTTTTTATTTTATATTTTAGAGCACTTTGAAGAAATAAAATAATTCATTTCATATGTGTTAATTTGTTCTTTTCTTTGAAATGTCTTTGGAAATTGGATTAATGTTTCTTATGTTTTTTTCTTGGTAACTATTACTAGAATTCAGTTTTCTACTTTTATATTTTTGTTATTGATTGCTAGTCTTTTAATGTCTTTCTAACTTTCTTCATATTCGCTGTTTCTTTCTAGCTATATAATTCCTTTTATTGCTGAGCTGATTAGCTAAAACCGTTAAATAACATTTTAAAACTACAGTGGAGCAGTATTCTGAAATGACAACAAAAATTCAGTTATATATCAAGACTCCCTACCAACTCCATTCAGTGAGACAGCACAGTCAAGTGGGCTGTCACAGAAAATTCACAGGCCTGGCATGCCATCAGAATCTACCTAATAAGATGTTTAGAAATAGAAGGCAGCTGATGCCATGACTACTTCAAAGAATTCTGCAAGCTTGGATTGACATTGGGTCTTTTCACTGCCTGAGATAATCAAAGAATCTGTGTAAATCAGCCTCTCTTATTGACTGCTAAGCAAGGCAAAGAAAAAAAGCACCTGAAGTTAACTCTGCCATCATCTCTTAGGCCAAACTGTTCCTTTCAGCTTATAGAATCTCATGAATAGAAAAAGTTAGATTTCTAAAAATAATTTAAGGCTAGATATTTGGTTTAATGTTCTGCTATATTACATCCTAATGAATTATATTAAAATTCTACATATGTGCATTGGCTTGCTTTTAGCCAGAAAAAGGAAAAATTTTAAACAATACCTGAGCAGCAATTACTACATGCTGTGATTGGAAAGTTTCCCCAGCCACCTGTCACAATGCTGAAATTTTATCATTTAGAAATCAGTTTCTTTGGAGGAGCTCTGGGTAGACTACAGAAAGTCTGTTCTACAATACAGAGGTTCTGATTAATTATAACAACACTATTACCTGAATTAGTATCTGATGTAAATTCTAGTTGAAGTTTTGACTGACAAAAAGGGAAACTATGTTTGAATTGGATTACAGGGCAAGGTCTTGTTCACTGATCTCAGATAGAGTATTTTTATAGAAATAGATTACATAGAGGGAAGTATAAGTCATAGGAAATCAAGCCAGGGGGAGGGGTTGGAGGGGAGGGGCATAACTCACCTAATGGGTACAATGAATACTATTCGGGTGATGGGCACATTTACAGATCTGACTCAAGCCATGTATCAAAAACATTTCTACCCTCTTAATATTTTGAATTAAAAAAAGGGAAAAAAAGTAAAGAAAAAGAAATAAAGCTTACTCCAAATAATATCCCATCCTATTCTGACACTTTTAATACAAAAATGTAATAGGTGGTTTTATTCTCCAAAGGATACATCTCTGAACAGTAGTCAGTCCCAATTTCTTTTGTAAAACCATTTTTGCCATTGATTGCTTTAACTTTTCTGTTTTCCTCATTAAAAATCCTTTTTATACCATTCATTCAGTCATAAACATAGCTTTTGTGCTTTATTCTAGAAACTAGTGTTGAACATTGAACAGCACAGCCATAATACCTGACCTCATTAGACCTCATAGTTTAAAGGCAATGCAGACAATTAGTGGGAAATTACAATGTGTTGTACATGCTAAGACAAATACAAAGTGCAGGAAAGAACATGATAATGATAAGTATGTGAGGTAATGGATATGTTAAATAGTTTAATTTAGCCATTCCACCACAGATCCACATATTAAAACATTATATTGTATACCATAAACCTATATAATTTTTTCTTGTCAAATAAATAAATGATTGTACATAATGAGTGAGATGTGCAACGTATGGGGGATGGTCATGCTTGAGGCGCTGCCTCGAGGGGGGAGGGGGGCATGGGCAATATACATAACCGTAATATTTGTACCCCTATAATATGCTGAAATAAAAAAAATAAAAATAAAATAAATAAATAAATGAAATCAAGGAGAACATAGGAGAATTATTTCCCTGAACTAGAGAGTATTGGGGATAGCCACTTGGAGAAGATGCCCACGTTTCTGAGTGTAGACTCAGAGGATAAAAATAAATTGGCCAATAAATGGAAATTGTAGATGGGATTGTTCCTGGAAAAGAAAACAGCATGTTTAAGGACAAAAATCAACAGGGACATGGTGCATGTTGGAAAATGAAAAATAAAATTTCTCTATAGCTAAACCAGGGAGTAGAAGACACCAGCAGGGCCTGTAGTATGAAGGGACATTTAAGCCATATTAAGGGATAAGGCCTTTATCCGAAGAAAAATAAAGAATCACTAGAAGATTTTAAACAGAGAACCATAATTTCATTTTGTGGATAATGCACTGTAGCTTCTTTGCAGGTGAGATGTGGTAGGATAAAATACCAACCAAGAGGCTGGTACTATATTTTAGGCAAGATGTGATAATGACCTTAACTAGGGTAATGGCAGTGAGGAAGGGAGAAAAGGATGGAATCAAGAAATATTTAGAAGTTATATTAAGAAAGTATTAGTGATTGATTGATTAGGAGCTAAATAATAAAAGACATGGTAGAGAAAGTAGAGATATCCAGCATTATGTCTAATAAAGGGAATAATTCTTAGTATTTCACTGAAATAGGAAGAAAAATACAGAGAAAGAGCAAAAACATATTACAGAGGTGAGAAGTAGATGAAAAGGGGACACACAATGAGTCCACATTTGGTGGTAGTGTTAAGTTTTGGTGGCTGTAGGACATCTAAGTGGAAATATCCAGTAGGGCGATATTTGTGCAAGTGTGGAGATCAGGAAGAAACCTGGACTTGAGATATAGAGTCAAGAGTTGTCAGCATGTGAGGAGGAATTGAAGTTAAGGGTATAGGTAGAATGAAAAGAAAAGAAAGCCTAGGAAAAATTCTTGAAGAAGTCAAAATTTATGGTACTGCAAGAAACACTGGAAAAGATCTCCCCCTCCTGCAGCATCACTAGACTTCCAGTTCCTTTTCCTTTGATCCAGATGATTCTAAATGTATTCCTACTTGAGCAACATTGTGTTCTAGCTTGGCTTCATTGAAGAATAATGACATCTCCAATATCTTTTAAGGTTAAGAACCAACATTTATATTGTTTATGTCATATCTAATTTTCTGTATATAATATAAATATCAAGATCATTTTTAAAACCCCAGGCATGGTCTGTGGTAAAGAGAGTTATATTGTACCAGATAATCATATATTAAGGGAAGATACTTTATATGATGATGACTTAATGAATGCCCAATAAGTTGCCTGGTCCCATTCCTTACTTTTATAACTACTCTTTTAAAGGTGAACAGATCCTTGAAGGGAGACTTTGCAATCTGTGCAGCATGCTATTTATACTTGAAAAATGTTAAATTATCCTATCATACTTATAGTAACAATCAAGATTAATTGCAGCTATATTAGGATTACTTATTATTTGTTCTACTTCAGCAGTAACACAAACCCAATTGTACAAACAATTTCCATAATCCAAATTGTGAAAGGAAGTAGGGGGAAAGAGATCATACAAAGCTGGTTGAAATAGTATTCAAAATAAATTCTTAACCAGATGGTTATCTAAAATTCTCCTTTTGACAAGGAGCCCATTCTGAACAGATTGTATATGTGTCTCACTGGTAGAAGTGGATTATCTGTCTTGAATTGGATTGTGATGACGATGACCCTATTCTAAGCAAACCAAATCTCTTGAACTATATAATGAGATCAGGAGGAGCATTCGGCCCGGGAATGACAGATTGCAATGACTGAGATGATTTTGCTAATATGTTTTGCAGCCTCTTTCCTTTATGTACATGATATTGTGGTTTTTTTCCTGCAGAGACCCCTGATCCTGTAGTTTTGTGTGCTAATTCTTTCTTCTTAATATATATATATATGTATATTTTTTTTAATTTTTACAAGCAGAGCTGAATGAGTGGCAGGAAGCTGCGGAATCTATCTTACAAAAAGGTGATTGTGGAAGAGTCTAGAATCTTCATTTACTTTGCAGCAGGATTAGAGAAAAACTATCAAGAATAAACATTTAACTGATTCACTCTTACTCCTTCTTCTCTTTAGGCCGTGAGGAGGCAAAAGTTGCTTGAACAGAGTATCCAGTCTGCCCAGGAGATGGAAAAATCCTTACACTTAATTCAAGAGTCCCTCACATTCATTGACAAGCAGTTGGCAGCTTATATTGCCGACAAAGTGGACGCAGCTCAAATGCCCCAGGAAGCCCAGGCAAGTACATCTGGGAATGAGCTTCTGTTGTTTTGTTTTTATTACCTAAACAAAATATTGCTGACTTTTTATTATAACTTGAAGTTTATTCAACTAGTTGTATAGGAGGTTGTTTTGATTGACTGACATGACTATTTGGAAGTAAGAGAAAAAAAGGTCTCGATTAGTACTTCTAAGGTTTATTTTTGAAAGCATGTAATAGAGGAATTTCAAATAGAGACACTTAAAAGACAGGAACTCTAAGATCTGCTGTTTATCAATGTTTTCAAACTATAGTAAAGCTAGAGGGAAACCATACACATGTAAATGGTAAAGAAAATATGTTTTATGGTACTATTAAAGAGCAGTCTCAAACAACTCCTCTTTGTTATCATGGAATCACAAAGCACATGATATCTATGTTGTTTGACATTAATGTTCTACAAGCATGTTACACAAAATTATCAATATAAATTTGTGTCTTATTACCAGTGATCATACTGGATATACACACATGTATACACTAACACATCCACATACATTCAAATCTTAATTCAGTTCTAATTATGAAATGTGGTTAACCAGTTTTTTTCAGAATGAGAATTAAAATAATAATGGAAATAAATCTAAGTTGACTTTAAAATTTGTAAATTTAGGCCATATCTAAATTTACATTCACTTAAAGAAGTACTTTTAAAATGTTAAGTTTCTATTTTAAAATAACATTTAAATATATATAATATATTTGTATCATAGGTATTACTTATTTAAATGTCATTAGAGTTGTATCACAGTAAGGTAATATAGTTACTTTTAAAATCTTATGTTCATGTTATGAAGCCAATAACCAAGTATACCTTAGACCTACGTGCTATGATGTGAGAGGCATTCAAAGGTTATCTACAAATCTCAAAGACCATCTCTCCACTAATTGGTGGAGATACCTGAAGTTTTTTACTTTAAAATCAATTTTAGGGCAAAATATTGGCTTTGTAGATTATGGTTACAATGTAATTACAGTGCAGTGAATCATAGTTAAATTGGTGCCCAGAGCATCAGTGTACATAATAACATGAATTAGTTTACCATACTGTCTAAGTTTGACCAAGAAAGTCCCTGATTATATAAGGCACAGCACTGCTGGTTTTGATAGGCCTAAAAAGTCCAAAGCAAAGGGTTCCTTATGAAATGCACACCATTGCAATAGGGGATGAAGAAAGAGAAATTTGTGGAGAATTCTAATGATAAAATCCTCATCATAGTTTTTCACTGGGACAACAAGAGTAAATACTGTAATAGAAATGGGGGCTAAAGGTAAACATACTTGAGGATTTTATTTTTTTTTAATTTTTTTATTGATGTATAATAATTGTACATATTTTGGGGAGTGCATGTGATACTTTGATACATACACTCCCCAGAATACACATTTTTCAAACTTCCACAAATCTAGTCAAGTTTTCTAGCATTAAATATTCCTAAAATTGTTCAAATTTGAGTCCATAGATTTTTTATTGATACATACGTATTTATGGGATATATGTGCTATTTTGTTACATGTGTAGAATGGGTGGTGATTAAGTCAGGGTATTCAGAGTATCCATCAGAGATAAGTTATAGTAAAATGCATTATAGAAATGAGGAATTGTTAATGAATTGAGTAAAACTACATGATTGTAAACTAAATTCAGAGTAGAACTGTCTTAAAAAAATATTTAGTGACTTGACCTTGAAGGAATGTTTGATTAAACAATGCTTAGAACTTTGTGAATGAGATTAAGGAAATTTTTGAGCAATATTAATACTAAACATTAAAATTATAAATTTTGACTTTAAAATATACAAAAACCTACTTTTTGAGGATTGTAAAGTGAAACTATGAGTAGCAAATTTGATAGGAAAAGGCTATAATTGTCTTAGAAGAAAAATGGGAGCTTTTAGGGAAAAAATCTTATTTAGTTGAAAAGGTTGTGCGTTTTCTTTTATTTAGACATGGACGCAGGATTCTATAAACATTAATAAAATATAGTAGTTTTTAATAACAATATAAATGTTTTCTTTTCTCAACTAAAAAAGCTATAGTAAAAATATTAACTATAGCAGTAGAAAAGTATATTCAAGTAGCAGAACACAGGTAAATTAAGAAATTTCAAATATACTTCAAGAAAGAGATTTTTAGAATACTAACAAGCCCAAATCCATTTTCCATGCGTTTCTTGTTGCACTTGAATTTTTAAGATAGTTCTTGACATTGAATCCCCCCAAAGGTAATATATTATTTTGAAAAATGCAAGCCACCTGAAAACTATTAAAACATTCTTCTTCTTCAGAATTTTATTTTAAGTTGTCAGCAAGTGAATTGTTTTCAGGAACAGAGTTATCAAGTGCTCAGATTTACTTCAAGGATTGTATTTCCGTAAGTTCAATTTAAAACTCCCACGAAAGAGAAAGGTAGAGACTAAAAATTTGTCTATAGAATAAGTATTTAAGCACAGTGTATCGGACAGAAGACCAAAGAATGCCACCAAAATGACATTTTAAATATACATATATGTGTGTGTGTGTGTGCACGTCCACGCACATACATACAATGGATGCTAATTGTAATGCTTTTATTAACAAAAAACAAATATGTTTCTATAAATTTGGGTAAAAATTTATTGCTAATTAAAATATCAGTGGGACTTAATTTCTCTTTTCAGAAATTGCATATTTTAATTCATCACTGAGAGTGGGACAAAATGAATGATATCACTATACTTTGTATTCTTTTAAATATGTGCTCAGATTTTCTGTCCAATATTGGTCACACAGATTTGTGGATATCTAACTCCACCGTGTGGTGCACTGATAGTTTTGCTACTAAATTTAAGTCTGTTAATAGAGCCTTCTTTTTCTGCATTTTTAGATTATTTGAGATTTTCAGGCATAAAAACGGTTGTATTCAGGAAATGTATGCAATGTGTATAACTTTCTGACAGCTATACTCTTATTATATGTAAAAGAGATGTAGGTCAAGATACTTCCTTCCTTTCATTCACATTTGCATTTGTAATGTTAGGGAAGAAAAGAACTTCCCACTTCCTCAACATGTGAATTGATCAGTTATCAGTCATGATTAGAAAACTGTGCCCTATGATTCTGAATTGGATTGAAAAATAGTTTACTTTTTTATTTAGTGACATGACCTTATATTAAGAGAAGTAAATCTTAACCTTTTAGACAATAAAACTACATATTGCAAGGATATCAGAGCATATATTGATCTATGAGTATTTTAATTCAAAAAAATAGCACTTGACCAAACCACAATCTTAAATTATATGACCACAGCATCAAATTGCCCAGTGCCAGTACATTTGAAGAGAATTTTATTAAAGTACAAAATTAAGATGACATCTTATTGATTCAAACAGAATAAAGCAAATAGGGAAAATCCTTTTAGATATTGAAATGTGTCTTCTAAGTACTGAAATCAGAAACTTACAAACTATGACAAAACTATAATGACTAAAAATGTAACAATTGATTAATGTTTCTTTGAAACAATTTCTAAAAAATCACCAAACTGTATAACTTCAACAAAACACATGGCATGAGTTTAGCTGTTTACTGCTTAATTTTCCAGAACATACTGAAGCACAGAGTTTTAGTTTAGGCACCTAAAATCCAGTATCAAAAACACAAGTACCCAAGCTGTACCCTAGACCAATCAAGTCAGAATCTCTGGGTGGATTCAATCACCAGAATTTTTAAAAACTCTCCCAGTTACTCTAATTGTAGCTAAGCTTGAGAATGACTTTGGATAGTTCGTTTCTGGTAATGACTGAATTGCTCCTTTTTTTTTTTTTTCTTATCCCACGTCTCACAACTCTTTTATAAGGATTCTTACATATGGCTGTGTCAAGAATTCAATGGGAGGGAGTCAGAGTGGCAATCAAACTACAGGTGACATTCTCTCCTGTTTTGGTTGTCCCCTCACTTATGGAAAATGGGTGAAGATAGAAAATATAGCTGAGAACTACTGCACAAAGTAATTAATTTACAAAAATATAAATTTAAATATGGATATTTGAGGCTAACCTAAGCTTTATTTCCTTATATTCATTTTTTTTCATTCCACAAATGTTAACATGCCAATCAGCTTGGATGTAGCTCTAAGTCATTTTAGGAGTCAGCGACAAATATGTGTAAGTAGCTACTTGTAATTTATTAAAATTACAAAGATACTTTAAACACGCACAATTTTTCCTTTTCTAGTAATTTCAGTTTCTGAATCTCCAGTAGGTAAGAACAACCCAACATGGACACCTGTTGAAATTCTCCATGCCATTATGTTTTGATGATGTACATTTTATAGAGGAGAACATGGCCCTCTTCCTTAGATTACAAGAACCAGTAGAGTTGCCTAATGGTGATTGCAGTAGCTTAAGTATATTATTTCTTCTGTCCCATATATTTCTTACCCCATCTCTTGCAATGTTGTGTCCCACATAGTAGATTTATGTGCATGAATAGAGGAAAAAATGGAATAATTTAGGAAACAAAAATTATCATTAAAGAAGAGTTCCTCGTAATCAAAAAATGAAAACTGCTGCTACATTTTGCCTGGACTTTTGGGTATTCCAGGGTTTACCACAGACCAGATTTCTTCCTTTGAAGAAATCTATTTTCTCCTCCCATTAACAATGTGCCTAAAATTTAGAAAAGAGAGATCTTTCTTACCAAATAAAACTTAATTTAAATGGATTACATTAGCTACACATCAGAAGAATTTATAATTGAGGTCTAGGTCTTCTTATATTTATTGAAGAGGTTAAATCTTATAACTCAAGTTAAATGTAGTTGGTCATATTTAAATGTAAGTGTTTCAAACTATCAAAATCAATGACTTAAAAAATAAATATCTAAATGCAGATTTTGGTCAATCAGATTGAGCTTATGATTTCATTAGGAAATAAAACAGACTTTTAGAGTATAAATAGGTACATTTGATTACCAAATGGCTCAGAATAGTCTAACTTTACAGCATACTTCACTGATTTATGAATTAGACAGTATAAACCTGCAAAGGGGAATTCTTTGAGGATTTAAGTGATAATTAAATAATTTAACCAAAGAAGAACAGAGATCTAGTCCAGAGATTTGAGTTCTAATGCTAAACCCCATATAACCATCACAAAAATATTTTTTTTCTTTTTACCAAGCAAAGTAGATATGATGGTAAACTTAGTGCAGTTAATTTTAAGTCTGTTCTAACATTGAAATGATACCCTTATGTGTAACAATATAGAACTGATTACTTCTCATTTTAGAATGACTATTATCATTATTTTGTTATATTTAATAGTATGGAAAACCATAATTAGCAAGAATAGAAGAAGATGCAAAAGATTAGAAATATGCCACACATCATTGACTGTACTTGAAAAAACTGCACAGTATTGTGTCCTCACAGGATATATGATAGAGAAATAGACATATTTCATATTTTAGACTCAGAAATCTACATCTTAAGTCTGGAATTAAATTATAGTATTGTGTCAGTAAAATCACCCTACAAATTTTAAATATAACGATGAAATTAGCGGCATCATACTATGGTCACAGTGAAGACTGTCGCAGTACTCTGAATAACTTAATGTGATTTAGATTCAAACTATTTTATAGCTTTCTCTTATACAAATGGGTATTTATTCCAAAAATAGCTCACAAAGAAGTAGATAATCTAAAATGCATACCCAGACAACATTTGTCATAGCACACCCTGTTTTATTTTTCTTTTAGCATTTATTATCTGAAAAGTTTTTTACCTTTTATTTGTTTTCATTATTTTTCCCAGTCCAGCCCCATTCTCTACCTGCTGAAGTTCAGCTACAAGAGGGCAGGACCACCTAGTCAATGCTTAATAAGTATTTGGAAAATTCATTGAATTCCAAACGGTTTAGTCACTAATTATATGCCAGACAAATCTGATAGATAATATAAATTTTAAAAAGTGGATAAACCCACAATGGCTTTAGTCATCTTGCCACTCATAAGATAGCACAAAAGAAACATGAAAGTTATAGAAATTGCTGGCCAACCATGCTTGTCATAGTCATCAAGGACCATTTTTATAAGGGAAATTAATAATATTTTAACGCCATCTTGTCATAGAGCTTTAGGACATCGTCAAACTTTGGAGCTTTGGAAATACTTCCAAAATATTTTAAGTAGTACAATATGGGTTTTTTCACTTGAAAAGGAATAATTGATAGGAAATTCATGTTTCAGATTCTCCAAATACTATTAATACATACATTTCAAGCACTATACCATGTGAATGTCTACTATTTTCAAAGCATCCACATTATTTTATTTGATTATTAAAATAGCCCAATGAGGTAGATAAATCAAATATTTGTGTTTAAAAGAATATTTGAAAAGACTAGACATAGTAATATCATTATGTTTCAATTATTCACCTTCTAATACATTTAATGAATTTTATTCCTAAAGCATTTTTAGTAGAGCTGGAACTTAAACTCAAATCTACTTTTTCCACTTTGATAATTAGCCCTCTATCAAGTGAAAATTAATCTATAGTTACTACTGTCCCCCAATTATTTCTCTGAAGCATTCCAAACTTTCCCCTATAGTTTTTTTTTCCATTTATTGAAGAGCAACCATAATTGTTTGAAAATACATTATTATAATGGATATTCTATTATCATATTGTCATTATTATAACTAAGCATAACATCATTTCTCAGGTATATTACAAGTAATAATTGTACTAAATATTAATATATTTATTTTTAAAAGATTCTATGATCAAGTTTACATAGAAAAACTTGCAGGTTGTATTTATCTCTTGTACATTTATGGCCCACTTTTTAAAATATTCAATATTAAAAAATTGACCTGTTAATTAAAAAAAGGAGGTTTATATTTTTTTAAAAAAGGGGAGAGCTTTATTTCCTGTGAAGGAGTCTCAACTTGCAATGGCCATTCTGACAGGCTAGGAAACACTACTCAGGCCATAAGCCAGTAACATGTGTTTCAAGGGAGTGACAAAGGGGAACAGGATTTTATACTGAATAGGCTGGCTAAATATACATATTTAACAAGATCTAGGAGGAGTCGTAAATATTTATAAAGAGAAAAACATGCATGTGTAATTGTGCTTTACACCTCCCATCCTGTAGTGGCTGGGAACTCAGTTTTTTGTTTTGTTTTGTTTTGTTTTGTTTTTTTAAGTTACATCTGTAGATTCTGTTTAATATCTTTAATAATTATATTATTTCTAAAGCTTTCCACAAAAAAGCATTACAGTTCTTCAATTTATCACAAACATGCCTTTTTTTTTTTGAGACAGCGTCTCACTCTGTCACACAGGCTAGAGTGCCGTGGCGTCAGCCTAGCTCACAGCAACCTCAAACTCCTGGGCTCAAGCAATCCTCCTGCCTCAGCCTCCCAAGTAGTTGGGACTACAGACATGAGCCACCATGGCCGGCTAATTTTTTTTCTATTTTTAGTTGTCCAGCTAATATCTTTCTATTTTTAGTAGAGACAGGGTCTCGCTCTTGCTCAGGCTGGTCTCAAAATCCTGAGCTCAAGCAATCCTCCCACCTCAGCCTCTCAGAGTTCTAGGATTATAGGCGTGAGCCACCTTGCCCAGCCGCAAACATGTCTTTAAAACAAATAGTCAGCCCAAATATTGAAGCTATAATACAAATTTTTAATTATTGTCACTTTACCACAAAATACAGTAAAGAACATCATATTTAAATAAAAAGAGAATCATACTTCAATGTGAACTCAGTTTTAAGGCTTTTTTTCCTGGGGTCCCTTTGGCCAAGAGGAGTCCATTCAGTTAGCCGATGGCTTAGGATTTTATTTTTAGTTCACAAATCAAAACTTAATAATAAACCACAGGCATTTGTACATCCTGAAGTTCATTAATATACCACAAACTCATACGTCAAGGAGCAAGGCATGGGAAACATTAAAATAGAATGTTTTGTTTTTACCACCACCTCCCATTCCTATCAGAGTAGTAAAGAGGTAGAAAAATGGTTACCAGTTTATTTCTTAAAGTTTCTAACATAAAGTTCTACCAGTGTACTTATAGGTGAACTAAAATATCTAAATAAATTTCAATGGTCTTAAAATATGTGCCATTGCCACATAAATTTAGATAGATAGACAAGGGGGAACGTCACTCACCCAATAAACATGTATTGTGGGTTCTAATATGTACACAAACTTGAAAAAAAAAACTATGGTCAAGTTGTTAGATTATAATTAGTTATTTGGCCTGTTGTATATTCCTAGTAAAATTCAAAACTTCTTCAACTGACAACATTTAATTTATAGGTAATATTCTTTCTAACTTGTCCAATCAACTTATGTGTTCTCTTCCTATAAATAGTAGTAAAATGCTACGTGAATTTCTTCTTTAATTTTATTTTTTTAATTATTGTTAAGTATAACCTGAAACTTTTCAAAATCACTGCCCATGATCTTAATTAACTTTTTTGCATGTTCCCATGTTTAGAAAGTACACATCATCCAAGATCCTTTAGTACATTTTAATTTTCCTTTAATTTTATAAGTACCTGTTATATGTGACCATTTCTCCTTCTTTTTTTTTTTTT
>VBSM01001483.1:16508781-16648364 GCA_008086735.1 Cheirogaleus medius
ACGCTCTAACTGGCGGTGTTTCTCGTCCGCCATCTTGCTCCGCCCCCCCATTTCTCCTTCTTGAGGATGCAATTTCAAAATTGCTAATCTATCAGTGTTATATTTCCCCATTAATGATCAATGGTCTCAACATGACATCTTTTATTATTTCTTTCTGAAATATTTTGTTATATTTTAGAATCATTTTCTTTGATATCACAAAAGTTCCAATAATTAGTTGATGTAGTTTTCTTTATTCCATTAAATACTTTAGACAGCTACAGTTTAATTTTGTTTGCCATTTTCTGTCATTAATTTGATATATGAGAATGGTCTGATGAGGTAAATCATGATTTAAAAAAAGGTCTGCTCTCTGCTCAGTTAATTGTAAAATGCTACATTGAAAATGTCATTAATGTTTGATTGATTTTTTGTTTTATAATTTTGCCATTTACCATCTTTAATGGAAAAATGGTTATTTCCATTTCACTTGTTGTTTTCTTCCCTACTTCAAATATATAGTGCTAGTTATGAACATAATTACTGTATTCCCAAATGTCTTTTTAAATAATGGCATGATGGTAAAATTTACTTTATATTATTTTACTTCTTGGAAGAAAATCTAGTGATTCTGAAAGGTATTAGATTGAGAACTCCTATTAACGCATACATGGTATCCCAAATCAGTAGCACTGATTTGCTGCTTTCTTTTACTTGGTTTCTTAGTTTCTAATTTTATATGAAGCCAGCCTGATGATTTCACAAGATCAGTCATTTTGTTTGTTTTCTTCTAATGTTCAACATCCATATTCCAGTAGATTATTTATTAGGTGAAAATATAACTGAAATTGTACATTCTTTAGATCTTCAGGAGAATTTACAAATCTGGTAGCCAAGTATAGAAATCATTTTCCTTTGGATTAAATCTTCCATCCCCAATGTTTTCTTCTACAATATTACTCTTTTCATTGTCTGATTATAATGTCAAAACACACATGTAATGTTTGTCTTTTTTTATTGGAAACATTTTTAAATAGGAGATTATTCTTCCTAGAAGTTTCTGTAGTACTGTTATTTATACAAGTCACTTATCTATTGCACAATAAGCCTACCCTAACGTGATAAGCGTTTTTATAATTATGTGGATCCAGAATAAAACTTTGAAGAGGTTATATAAAATAGATAGTAAAAATTATCCTAAGTACAAACTAAAAATTAATTATCATTTGAATGTAAAATTTGGGGAATTAAATTGTAAAGGTGCTGGCTAAATATGTGTAATGCATATTATACAGCTTACCTAAAGCAGAATCAATTTGGAAATATATATTCATTTTATTTTAAAATTTTAATAATGAGTTGAATTATTGTTAATGATTAATGAAGTGTATTGGATAGCTTTTCCCAATGTGATATACTCTGCCAAATAAAGCAAAAGCAAAAGGATCATTTGAGCAAAGGATTATATCTCTCTTGGTTATACAAAATGTACATTAATATATAAATATTCTGAGAAGTTCTATTATACAGACACATGTTTATCTTTAATTTCCAAAGCATATTTACCTACTGAGTTCTTTTTTATTCATGATCTAGTTAATTCATAAAGAAATTTTGACCTTTAATCATATTGGAACAGTATTACAGACATGAGAATTTTTCTAGAAATACCTATAAATTATGATAAAGTTTCACTTTTCTATGATGTTCAACCATCATTTTTTTCAATGTTAATGATTTTACTGGTAGTGACCTGTCTACAAATATAGAAACTCATCCTCTTAACAGTCTATCTAACTACTTGATGTAAATATGAACATTTCAAATTCCATGTAGTGATTTGCACTAAGTTCCAAATTGCCCAGTCTTCCTCTCATGTTACTTGGCCCTTCATGTCCCCTGGCAGCAGATAAAAGCTGAGTTTTTACAACCTTAAAATTTGTACCCCCATAATATGCTGAAATAAACAAAAGTTGAGTTTTTGGTTATGTGTTTTTAAGTTATTGCTGTTCATATTGTTTATAAGTCATGATAACAGTATGGTTCATTTGTAAAAAAAAAAAAAAGTGCAATTTATCTTCAGAAGACCTGTGTTTCAAATATTACTTAGACTATTTTGCTTTGTTTTGTAATGCCAAATTTCTAGAATTTTGAGGAGCAGTCTTTAAAAAAAATACAGTGCAAATTTCAAAAAGAAGATTAAATGCTCAGTCATAAAAGGATCTCTTGCAAGTAAGGGGCACTGAAATTTAAGGTTCAATTCTAATCCCTCCTCTGAACAGTAATTCTTACTTTCCTATAGCCTGCCTTTCCTTTCATAAAACTGAGCATACTCACTCTTCATGCCCCAAACCTAATCTTTGCTACCTCGGTTCCTGCAACCTGAAATAAGATCACATATCCTGATTTTCCCTCCAAAACCACTTCTCAGCCATGTGCAATTAAAATTATGTCAATTTCTTAAAATTTTATCAGACTATACAGTATATATATTTATCTTTTTGATCACAGAGTATGGGTTTTTCTATTATATTAAATATATTTCTGCTTTGTAATTTACTTATATCTCTCATTCTGCCTCCCTAGAATAAAAGTTCCTTATGTATAGAGACAACAGGGACTTTATGTATTTTTTTATTTCAAAATATTAGGAGGTATGAATGTTTTTGTTGCATGGTTACACTGTATAATGCTGAAATCGGGGTTTTCTGTGTGCCTATCACCTGGATCATGTTCATTGTACCTGATAGGTAAGTTTTTATCCCTCACTCTTTCCCCATCCTCCCTGATTCTTAGTTTCCAGTGTTCTTTACATCTCTTTGTGTCCATGTGTACCCATTTGTTTAGCTCCTACATATTAGTGATAGTATGTAGTGTTTAATTTTCCATTCCTGAGATGCTTAACTTAGGATAATGGACTCCAGTTCCATTCAAGTTGCTGCAAAACATATCATTACATTCCTCTTTATGGCTGAGTAGTACTCCATGGCCATGGTGTGTGTGTGTGTGTGTATGTGTGTATACACACAACCCATATTTATTTTATCCACTCTTTGGTTGATGGGCACTTACGTTGATTCCATGTTTTTATAATCATGAATTGTGCTGTGACAAAAATTTGGGTGCAGGTGTCTTTTTAATAAAATGATTAATATTCTTTTGGTAGATACCCAGGAGTTGAATTGCTGGATTGCATAGTAGGCCTACTTTTAATGCTTTAAGAAAAATCCATAGTTTTTTCCATGGGAGTTGTACTAGTTTGCAGTCCCACCAACAGTGTATAAGTAGTGTTCCTTTTTCTCTGCATCAAATCCAGCATCTGTTGGTTTTTGACTTTTTAATAGAGGCCATTCAGACAGAGGTAAGGTGGTATCTCATGGTGGTTTAATTTTCATTTCCTTGATGATTAGTGATGTTGAGCATTTTTTTCATGTGTTTGTTGACCATTCATCTGTCTTCTTTTGAAGCAATTCTGCTCATGTCTTATGTCCTAATTTTGATGAGGTTGTTTATTTTTTTCTTGCTGATTTTTGGGAGTTCTTTGTAGATTCTGGCTGTTAGTCTTTTTCTGGACATATAGTTTGTGAATATTTTCTCCCATTCTGTAGGTTACCTGTTTACTCTGTTGATTATAACCTTAGCTATGCAGAAGCTATTTAATTCAATTAAGTCCCATTGCCTTTGGAGTCTTAGTCATAAATTCTTTGTCTAGACTGATGTCTAGAAGAGTTCTTTCAGTGTTTTCATCTACACTTCTTACGGTTTCATGCCTTACATTTAACTCTTTTATTCACCTTGAATTAATTTTTCTATATGGCGAGAGATAGGGGTCCTCTTTTATTCTTCCACATGTGGCTATCCAATTTTCCCAGCACTATTTACTGAATAGGGCATCCTTTCCCCAGTGTATGTTTTTGTCTGTTTTGTTAAAGATCAGTTGGTCATAGCTATATGGTTATATTTCTAGGTTCTCTATTCTGTTCCATTAGCCAATGTCTCTACTTTTATATCACTATCACGCAGTTTGGGTGACTATAGCTTTGTAGTATAATTTTAAGTCAGGTAATGTGATACCTCCAACATTTGTTCTTTTTGCTTAAGATTGGTTTGACTATTTGGGCTCTTTTTTGGTTCCAAATGAAGCTTAGGATTGTTTTTTCTAGGTCTGTGAAATAATACATTGGTATTATGATGGGAATTTCATTGAATCTGTAAATCACTTTGGGCAGTATGGACATTTTAACAATGTTGAGTCTTACAATCCATGAGCATGGGATGCTTTTCCATTTGTTTATGTCATCTCTGATTTCTTTCATTGGTGTTTTATAGTTCTTCTTCTAGAGATCCTTCACCTCCTTTGTAAAGTATATTCCTCAGTATTTTATTTTCTTTGTAGCTATTGTAAATGTTATTGAGTCCTTGTTTTGACTCTCAGCTTGATTGTTAGTATATGGAAATGCTACTGATTTTTGTATTTATATTTTTAACCTGAAACTTTGCTGAATTTATTTGTCAGTTCTAGGAGTCTTTTGGTGGAGTATTTAGTGTTTTCTAGATACAAGATTATATTATCAGCAAACATGGATAGTTTGACTTCTTTCCCAATGTGGATGCCCTTTATTTCTTTTTCTTGCCTGATTGCTCTAGCTAGGACTCCCAGCACTCTGTTGAATGGAAGTAGTGACAGTAGGTAGGCATTGTAGTCTTGTTTCAGTTCTTAGAGGGAATGCTTTCAACTTTTGCCCATTCAATATGATGTTGGCTGTAGGTTTGTCATATATGACTTTTTATAATTTGGATGTTTGTTCCTTCTATGCCTAGTTTATTCAGGATTTTTATCATGAAAGAGTGCAGGATTTTATCAAATACTTTTTCTGCATCTATTGAGATGAATCATATGGTCTTTGTTTTTGCTCCTGTTTATGTGGTGAATTATATTTATTGATTTGCATATACTGAACCATCCTTGCATCTCTGGGATGTAACCCACTTGATCATGGTGGATTGTCTTTTTGATATGGTGTGGAATTTGATTTGCTAGTTTTTTGTTGGGGATTTTTTCATCTATGTTCATAAAGGATATTGGTCTGTAATTTTCATTTTTTGTTATGTCCTTCCCTGTCTTTGTCATCAGGGTGATACTGGCTTCATAGAATGTGTTATGATTCCCTCTGTCTCGATATTATGGAATAATATCTGTAGGATTGGTGTCAGTTTTTCCTTGTAGTTACGGTAGAATGCAGCTGTGAATCCATCTGGTCTGGGGCATTTTTTGTTGGTATATTTTTTATTACTGTCTAAATCTCACTGCTTGTTCAGAATTTCTATTTCTTCCTGACTCAGGCTTGGGAGATGTTGTGTTTCTGGGAATTTATCCATTACCTCTACATGTCCTAGTTTATGTGCATAGAGTTTTTTGTATTATTCATAAGTGATATTTTGTATTCCCATGGTATCAGTTGTGATGTCTCCTTTTTCATTTCTGATTGAGCTTATTTGAGTCATTTCTCTTGTGTTTCTGGTTAGTCTGGCTAGTCGTCTATCAGTTTTATTTATCTTTTCAAGGAACCAACTTTTTGTTTTGCTGATCCTTTGTATTGTTTTTTTGGTTTCCATTTTGTATAGTTCTGCTCTCAGCTTTGTTAACTCTTTTCTTTTGGTGCCTATGGGTTTGTTCTTTTTTAGTTCTTTGAGGTGTGACATTAGTTTCTTAATTTGTGATCTTTCTGTCTTTTTAATGTAAGCATTTAAGGCTATGGATATTTCCCTTAGCACTGCTTTTTCTATGTCCCATAGATTTTGAAAGCTTTTGTCCCCATTGTCATTCAGTTTAAGGAATATTTTTATTTCCATCTTAATTTCATTGTTGACTCAAGGATTGTTCAGCACCAGGTTGTTTAATTTCCATAACTTTGTTTGGATTTGAGAGTTTCTTTTGGAATTGATTTCTAATTTTACTCCACTGCGGTCTGAGAAGATATATAGTATTATGTCAGGTTTTTTGAATTTCCTGAGATTTGTTTTGTGGCTGAAGATATGGTCGATCTTGAAAAATGTCCCAAGTGCTGATGAGAAGAATGTATAGTCTGTAATATTGTGGTAGAATGTTCTGTAGATGTCTGTTAAGTCCATTTGCTCTAGAATGCCATTTAAGTCCAGTGTTTCTTTGTTGATTTACTGTTTTTATGATCTTCCCAATATTTCAGTGAAATGTTGAAGTCCCCAGCAATTCTGTTGCTACTCTTTTTTCTTTGCTTATATCTAATAGAATTTATTTTATGAATTCAGGGGTTCCTGTGTTAGATGCATATATAGTTAGGATTATTATACCTTCTTGCTGAGTTCCTCCCTTTTTCATTATATAATGACCATCTTTATCATTTTTATAACCACTGTTGATTTAATGTTGATTTTATCTGATATGAGAATGACTACACCTGCTCACTTTTAGTTTTGATTTGCATGGAATATTATTTTTATTACTTTATCTTGAATCTGTGAGAGTCCTTGCAAGTTAGATGTGCGTTTATTTGGGTTGTGATTGTTTCATTCATTCAGCCAGTCTATATCTTTTAAGTGGAAAATTAAGACCATTCACATTCAGTGTTAGTATTGTTATGTGGGGTACTGTTCTGTTTATCATACTGAATGATACCTTGTTGTTTTGTTTCCCCTCTTGTGATACTGCTTTATAAGAGCTTTGAGCTTTAACTTTCAGGTGTTTTTACGCTGGTTGGTACCCATTGCCATGTTCTATATACAAGGCACTTTTGAGCATTTTCTGTAGGTTAGGTCTAGTAGTGACACATTCCTTTACTGTTTGCTTTCTGGGAAAGTCTTTATTTTTCTGTAATTTATGAAACTTAATTTTGCAGGGGACAAAATACTTGGCTGGCGGTTGTTCTGTTTAGGAAGACCAAAATAGGGTTCCAGTCCCTTCTGGCTTGTAAAGTCTCTGATGAGAAATCTGCTGTTAGTCTAATGGGTTTTTTATGTAAGTTAGTAGTTACTTTTCATCTTGCAGCTTGTAGGATTTTCTCCTTCACTTTTACTTTGATCAGATTGATGACAGTTTGTTTTGGTGAGGTCTTATTTGGTGTGATCCTTCTAGGTGTTCAGTGACCATCTTCTATCTTGATATCTAAATCTCTGGTAATACTAGGGTAGTCTTCCTCAATTATTCCCTCAAATAGATTTTTCATACCTTTTGCTTTTTCTTCTTTTCCTTCTTGAATATCTATCATTATTATATTGGCCCACTTTGCATAGTCCCATATTTCTCTGAGTGATTGTTCATTCACATTTATTCTTTTTCTGCATCTTTGAGTTAGGTTGGTTGGAAAGCCTTGTCTTTAATTTCTGAAATTCTTTCTTCTGCTTGTTTTAGCCCGTTGTTGAGGTTTTCTGCTGTATTTTGAAATTCCTTAAATGACTCTTTTCATTAAGTTCTGTTATATCTTATGTTATCTATCTCCTTAGCAACTTTTTCATTTTCTTCATTCATGTCCTCAAATTTTTTTTTGCCTTCTTTGTGTAGGTTTCCAACATTCTCTTTAATCCTATTCATCTTATTTTCCATCCATCTTCTGAATTCTATCTCTGACATTTTGACAATTTTCTTTATGTTGGGGTTTGTTGCTGGGGACCTATTGTGATACTTTGGGGGTGTAAAAACACATTTTTTTCATGTTGGCAAAGTTCTTTTGCTGCTTCCTTCTTATCTGAAACCTCTTCTCTCAGTTAAAGACATATGAATTTTCAGTGCACCTGTTCTCCTCTGCTGGGAACTCTCCTACTTAGTGAAAAGGAGAGGTCCCTGGCTGGTACATTTGTGTCCTATTCCAGCAGATTGACTCAGCAGGAGAGTGGCAGATGTCCTGAGAGCCTGGAATGTACCTGTTCTCCTATGTGGTCCCAATTGCCTGTGGTGTCATAATTCAAGCCAGTGCTGGGGGATGTTCATATATTCATATGGAATGGTGGGTTAGTACCTGGGAAACTGTTGGAAGCTTGGGCAGAGGCCTGGGCATGTCCTTCTCCATTGAGGCAGGTGGCATGTGCATTTGCTCTGTTTGGGCCTCCTTGTGGTGGTGGTGGTGGCAGCTGGGTGAAACATTTAAGCAGTGACCACAGATGTCAGGGCTGTGAGTGTTCCTACTGTTCAGTTCTAGGGGTAGTGGTTGTAGGCATGGGTGGGAGAATCTTTTGGTGAGTGGGTCTACAGCAATATGCAGGGGGAACTGCCATGGCCTCTGTGCATCACAGGGCATGGTTAGGGTCACCAGTGTGCATGGTGTCCCATGTCACTGGGTTCAGAGCATGTGCTGCACTTTCGTGCTGTAAGCTCAGAATGGCATCTGGTCACCTACAGTGACCCAGGATCAGAATCCAGTGGGATCCCACTGTGCCCACTCTCTGGTGCAATGCTGCTGAAGACTCCAAGCAGCTCCCTGACCAATTCAGAGGCCTTCTGTGGTGGGGGAGCCCCCTTATACCTTGGGTTGCAATGTCCACTGGGGGAGTTTAGAGCCCTGGGGATCTCTCCTCTGACCCTTCCCCATGTGTGGACACTTCCCTCCATACCTTTCAATCTTGCCAAGTGGATCACCCCACTTTTCTCTCCACTTTGTATGTCTCCAGTCATCTCTCTAATGATTCACAATGGTCTCTCTGAGATGGTTCCTCCATATTGAACTTTTACCTGCAACTTTAAATCCTCTCCTTGAGAGCAGTGAGTGCAGGATGCTTCTGGTCCACCATCTTTGGCCCAGTGACAAGAGTTTTGTTCTCACCATATGGCATTGAGTAATAGAAGCTGAACAACTTGTTTATTGAATTGAATGAACTAAACATTATATGTATACAAATAAGATTAAATTTATATTTTGTCTGACAAATATTCATTTGGTGATAATTTTGTTTTTAAGTCGTAATTTAAGAGGCAATATAATTGTTTAAAGGGCATTGAGTTTGCTATTTCCTAGCTATGATATCTGGGGCATGTCAACATTTCTATCTTCATTTGTAAACAAAGATAAATACTTATGTTAATTTGATTAGAAGATGGAATGAATTATATAAAGTGTTAGTACATAAATTCAAATGTCTGTTCTGGTGACACTGATAATGATGATGATTTCTTTCTGTGCTCTCCTCTTACCCCTCTTGTATAAAAGGTACAAGGACTATATGCATATTTCATTTTCTCCTCTACTATACCTTGGTGGATGAGGGGATGAAAAACGTTTTATAAACATGTAGACAGACACTGATACAGATGTCTAATTTTGTCCCCCTAATTTCTCTGAATATCTTTTCATTTTTTTCTCATCAGTTTCCTTTCACAGTCTCCACAATGGCTTTTCAACTTTCATTACTTTAAGACTCTTCCTTTACCTTCTACTCTGTCATACTCAGCAGATATCAAGTGTCTTGTCCTTATAAGGAGATGATATGTAATATCACCAACAATTTATCAGTAAATATTTGTGCAAACAACTTGGACAGATATTTTACATATACCATGACATCTAAACTTCTGACCTAAACTACTGTAGTCTACTGAGGATTTGAGAATCTCTCAGATATGCTGCCTAAAAATTATGATGAAGTCTCATTGCTGGCTTTTCATTATCATTCTCAGACTAGAGATGAGGAAATTGAAGCTAAGGATGAAGTTTAGTGCTTTGCCCAAGGTCGCAAGTCAGAGCCCTGAGATTTAAATCCTAATTTCTGTTAACACTATTCCATTCTTATTCTCCTAGTGCATCAAATAAGAAGCATTCAACTCTGGTCTCCACATCCTAAATTATTTTTATGTCCTACCTTTAGTTTCTGAAAAATACCACCTCTTTTCCTGTCAATATTTTCCATTGGACCTGACCTTTGTTCTTCACTCCAGTTCCCTTGCTTTCCAAAAGATTTTTCTAATGAATTATTTCCTTACATTTTTTTTTAAAAAATCACTCCATCCATTGGCTCTTTTAATTAATACATAGCCTAGCCTTACAAGTGTTCAAGACTGATTGATCTGAATTTCATTATGTGTGGGGACAAAAGTCTTTAAAAGTAATTTAAATTATTTTTATAAGACTGCTTCTTGATCCTTAATCAGGTCAGCCCTTGAAATTCTGATTTTTGCTCTCATCATCCACTAACTCTATTCTAGCTACAGTGCTCATTGAACAGCTAATGTACCCTTTTTACTACTTATCTCATTTGATCTGTCTCAGACCTGACATTGTTGACTTCACTCTCTCATTTCTAAAATTCTCACATCACTTGATTTAAGTGGCACTCTCTCTCTTCATTTTTCCTCCTCTTCTTCTCTTAGGCTGTTCCTTTTCTTTTTTTGGTGGTTTTCTTCTCTACATCACTTAAATTCCTGTGTTATGCATGGTTCTCTCTTTACCCTCCCTTCCTATTTTCCTTTAATGTTTTAAAACACTAAAGTAAATATTAATACATGTTGTACAAATGTACACTGCCTCCCTCTTTTCTTTCTCTCTCTCTCTCCTCCTCCTCCCTACTTCCCCCATCTCTCTCTTCCTTCCCCACACACATGCATACATCTATAGTGACTAATATAATGCAAACTCATTTCAAAGTAGTACTGATTATAGTAACATTTTATCCCTATCAATTTCCTTAGTTATTGGATTAAATAGTGGCAATAAAACTATTATCTATGATTCTGATCAATTTTGAATTTTAATATTTACATTCCTGTTCAAAATAGTAGAAACCATTCATTTAGGACATAAGGTTATTTAGTACATTATTTCTACCTGCATTTCTAGTAATATTTCTGCCCCATTCTTTATACACTTCGGTGCCCTGTCTCCACATATTGTTTTTCTTCAACCAGAATTTCTTTTGTTTACATAACTCTTTATCCCCTAGCATTTCTAGTATACTTTTAGGACTTTTATGGACAAGTAACAACATTAAATTAAAGCAAAAGCAAAAATGGGGAAGGGATATTTGTCATAAGGGTACAGGGATGTATCATGGAAGTCAAGGGCAAACATAAAGTTCTGACTCAGAAAGGGACTAAACCATTGTAACAGTTACAATGGTTACTTGTAATAGCCATTTGTCATTATCTCTAATGGTTTCGTGAATTGAGAAAACTCAGCTGGATGATTCTCTCTTAGGGTCTTTCATGTGATTTTATAGTTAGTTGTTGGCTAGTACTGTAGTGACCTGAAAGCTCAATGTGGCTCACTCACATGGCTAGCAGTTGTCAGCTGAATGCCCACCTATAAATGTTTACTGAAGCCTTTATCCATGACCTCTCCATGTCACTTAGGTTTTTCAGTACATGATATGTTGAATGGGTTCCAATAGAGAGCACCCCAAGTGTCAGTGCTCCAAAATGACAGAAGTGGAAGCTTCCAGGCCAGTTAAGGACTTTTGCCATAACTAACAGAACATTACTTGTGCTGTATTTTACTGGTTAAAGCAGTCAAAGGCCCAATTCAGACTTAAAGAGGCAAATAAATAAACTCCACCTTTTGATGAGGGAGTGGTAAGAAGAGCATGTGGTGTGGTAGCCATTGTTGCAGCCATTGTTAGTAAATACCATCAACTTCAGCCTATGATTAGAAGCCATTGGTAATTTTGTTACTATGTCTCTTTCTATACACCTACTTCTTTCTTCTTTCAATGCTCATGGACTTTTGCTGTTCCTCAATCTACTCTGAAAACTAGAGACTTCATAAGCACAATTCCTTAACATATGTGATATAATTCTAAGCACTCACAAAGTTTCGCCAGACTTTCTTCTGTCAGTTCTAAATTTCTGAGAGAGAATCTGATAGATTTATCTTGGCACAAGCATTGTCCATGCTCTAATCCCCCATGACTTGAGGTGGCCAGGATTGTGTGGCACAGACATAGTTTTTATTGGCCCACCTTTTTGAGAGGGTGACTATTTCCCAGCTGTAAAATCCTGGTCAAAAATCCCTCAAAGCATTTCATGCTTTCAGCAGTGCTTTCAAATTATTCAGGGTTCTGCTTTAACAACACCACCTCTGTGACATCTATTAACTCCCCTATACAAGTGTCACTCTACCTTACATATTCCCATCAAATTTTATACGTTCCATTATATTTCTTACTCTTAGTATTACATGCATAGGTGGATCTTTAAGCCCCAGATTCTATGTTTCCTGAAGAAGAGTACATACCAGTATTTTGCATGCAAGGTAGTTATTCAACCAATGAAGATATTGTACATAATAAAATAAAAATGATATTAATTTACATGAGTCTCATCTCTTGTTTATTTTAAGGCATTATTATAACTACCTAAATATTCATGATTAATTTGCTTTTGTAATATTTAGTATCAATATGCTAAGAAATAATATCCAGGTATGTCAGGAAATTTATAACCTTACATCCTAAGGAACTCCTGAACCATTTAGCCCATTTCTTGGGATAATTCTCATTACTCATTTTAGGACTATAGTTCTCTTTGGTAACTGCTAAGCAAAACTGATGTTATTTTCTAATAATGTGTACCAGAATTGACTCCAATTGGTGAAAATCAGTTTAAACTAATATACATTATACAAATTGTTTTGCATGATAATTTTATTGGCCATTGTGGTATAAGTTAATCAGTTTCTTCTTCTCTAACTTATTCATGATAATTTGATAATAACTGAATTTTAAATTAGAATAATTTGACTAATAGCTGATTTTTGCTACATCTCACAGAAAGAAATGAATGAATTTATTGTTTTGGTATCAGTATGCTGCAGGATTTGACCCATGCCCATAACTGGCTCAGAAATTCATAAGTCAAATACAGACATACTTTTTAAATAGAACTTGATAGAAATGTCTTTATTGAATATAGAAAATATAGACATTTTTATAGTTATTTAAAATTCAAAAATCAATATCTGCAGGAAGCCATTAATTATCTGTCAGACAAAAAGCAGTACCAGTTGAAGCATTTAACTTCCCTTTTCTAGATACAGTTTCCCTGAAGTTTAACTGAAACATGGCACAGAATGAGTAAATATTGCTATTAAGGAATATTGTTCACATGAAACTTTCTCATTATATCTTATCCTTTTCACAGTTAGCTTATGTATAAAGGTTGCATTCTTGTCTTTGGTCAGATTTGAATATAATTTCAAAGATAAAATAGTATCAATTCTATTTATTATTAGATAGTTATAGTTTTTTTCTATTGAAAATTATATCTGAAATAACTATTATTAACTCCAAATGATTATATCTTTTTCATAATAGCCCCAATATAGGAGAAATAAGTCATTTCAATTTGTGATAAGTAAAAATATTTATAGTCATTTTAAAGGAGGCTACATTTTAGTAATTATTTAGGAGAAGTTCTGAATTCCATCTTCTTGGAAAGTGAGTTCTTTGCAATAACATGCAGAACATGCTGACTAATAATACCATTGTCCCACCAGAAAATCCAATCGGATTTGACAAGTCATGAGATCAGTTTAGAAGAAATGAAGAAACACAACCAGGGGAAGGAGGCTGCCCAAAGGGTCCTATCCCAAATTGATGTTGCACAGGTACATTTTGTTGCATAAACTAAGGAAGTTGTTTTAGTCGGATATTAAAACATAGTCTAGTCTATATAAGGCAACATGATTATTAGTAAAATTGGGATCAAGGGCATTACTTTAAAACTACAATTTGATTTCTAAACAATATGATTTTTTTTGCTTTCTACATTTTAAAGATAAAATAGCTTAATAAAGCACCTTTTATTTAGTATCACATTAAGAAAAATTATTGAATTCTTCTCCCAAATGTGTGTTTCCTTTGTGTTGAATAAATGGAAAAAGGGAAATTGTTTTATTTTTAAAAACATTTTATTTCTCTGTATCTTTAGTAATAAAAGAAAATATATTAGCAAAAATATGACTGGTTATTGTTTGGAAGGCAACCTTTAAATTTGTGCATCCTTACATTGTCCTTACAGAAAAAATTGCAAGATGTCTCCATGAAGTTTCGATTATTCCAGAAACCAGCTAATTTCGAGCAGCGACTACAAGAAAGTAAGATGATTTTAGATGAAGTGATGATGCACTTGCCTGCGTTGGAAACAAAAAGTGTTGAACAGGAAGTAGTACAGTCACAATTAAATCATTGTGTGGTACGTATTTCTGGTGGCAAGTATGCAACTACTTCTTGACTTTCCTTATTAAGAAGTATTTGATGATCCTCTTTTGTAGCAAAAATTGTTTTCAGACAACTGAAATAATTATAGTGTATAATTTTAGGATTAAGAAGAAAAATTGGCACAAGTGTATTGAGAGACAAGAACTTTTACTGATATAGTAGCCATGTAATACCTAGTCTATAACGTCCATTTTGAATCTATGATTCTGCTAAGGACTGTGTAGAATATAAAAGGGTGTGTCCTTTGTTTAATTCTTGTGGTACTTTGAATATATTTTTAAATGGAAATCCACAAAGGAAATATATTAATCTAAAAACAGCAACAACCGCAGTAGCTACAATAATAATATATATTCCAGAAATAATGAGTGCCAAGTAAGCTAACTGATTTACAGAAGTCATCTCTAATTCTCAAGGCTACAGATTACCTGAGAGAATTTAAAGACAAACATCTGGTAAAGGGCAAAGCAGGATCCAATCCAGGTACTCTTATTCCAAACTCTAACATCTCTCCATTAAATATAAGTGTTGGATATACACTGAAATACCACCAGACAACACAGCCTGTAGCAGAAGTCATCATTAGACTTGAAATATCTAGTAGTGTCCTACGTTGTGATTATTGGAAATTTACCAAGTCAGTGATTCCTCTGACAGCATAAAGTTGAGGTAAGAGGGCGTATGCTAGAGTAATATAGGTATTATTATAACTCTACATGAGCTATGGATCATCAAGGTAGAAATTCACATGAAATGAAAACACTGAATGTTATTAATATTAAAGAGAAAGGAAGCCTATTTTGTACTTTGTGTTTTAAGTATTGTTTCTGCGTCTACTCCATAATATAAATGAAAAATAAAACCCTTTAGGTAATTCCAGTCATATCATTATGAACGGGAAAATATCTCTTTTTAACAAACATTTTAAAATAAATGTATATATTTATTTTTTGAAAAAGTATGCAGTGTTTTATATCAAGTAACATTTATTCATATTTAGGCTGAATATTAGTACTATAATTACTTTAAATATTCTCACTCCCAAAAAAGAAATTTTGAATATAATCATATACAATGATTAACTAATATTAGCTGAGTAATGGTAGGAATACATGGAGATATACCATACACTTTGCAAAAGAATTAAAAGAAAAATGACCCAAATATACTACCTTCTTGACTCATATTTGCAAAGTGAGATCTGTTCAGCCTCTTCTCAAAACTGGTCTCTAATGTTAACTCATAAAACTTATCCATGGCCTTCCCTTGAAGACAATTTTGTCTATTAAAAGTCTTACTGGCACAAATACAAATATAAAGAATATTTCTCCTCCTTGTTTATAAATATTTTCTTTACCTATTGAATTAAATGATGTTAATAGCTAACAGTACCTTGAATGAGCTTTCTTCATAAAAATAAAGCATTGAGAATTTTTCAAAGTTTAAAAAGTAAATCATTTGGAAGAATCTTTGATTTCAAAATTCACATAGTGGAATCCCAACATAGCAATTAATGATTTCAATGTTTCCAAATATGCTGACATTTTTACATCTTCTAAGACAAAAGTAAAATGAAGTAACAAAAAGAATTCCTCTACAAAACTCAGAAAAAACTCACAATTATTAATAAATTAATATTAACATTGATCATCAAAAGAAGGGATTAAGATAGAAATAGATTGTCCATGTAAACTTGATTAATCAGGTAATTGCTCAGCCTTTACAAAATCTTTTGTTTTAGACACTTATTTTAAACTGAAAAGAGAAAAAAAATTGATTTTTTGTTCTAGTTCCAAAAAACAGTTACCTACTAGCAAGCTTATTTCTAGGTAATAGTAAAATAAGTATTTATCATTCAGACTTACCACTGAACAAATAAAAGCAGCAATGTATAATGCAAACTATTATATACATTTATACATATATACTCATATATATGTGCATACATACAAACATACATATTTTCAGAAAAATAACTACAAAGCAAAGTCGTGACACCAAGTGAAGTGTTGGTGGTATAGTGATGAGCATAGCTATCTTCCAAAGTTATGACACTTGTCTCACGAGGCTTTGTTATTGCAACCTACTCTTGTGAAACAATATATGAGTACTTTATAGATGTGATATTCATATGAGTTTTAAATAATATTTTTATATCTGTTTATATTTTTGAACAGCACCATTAAGAAATTTGTACTAGTTTGCAGTCCCACCAGCAGTGTATGAGTGTTCCTATCTCTCCACATCCACGCCAACATTTATTGTTTTGGGACTTGTTAATAAAGGCCATTCTTACTGGAGATAAGTGATATCTCATTGTGGTTTTGATTTGCATTTCCCTGATGATTAGAGATGTTGAGCATTTTTTCATATGTTTGTTGGCCATTATTCTGTCTTCTTTTGGGAAGTTTCTGTTCATGTCCTTTGCCCACTTTTTGATAGGGTTGTCTGATTTTTCCTTGCTGATTTTCCTGAGTTCTAAATAGATTCTAGTTATGAGCCCTTTATCAGATGTGTAGCTTGCAAAAATTTTCTCCCATTCTGTGGGCTATTTGCGCTTTTGACAGTTTCTTTGGCTGTGCCGAAGGTTTTTAATTTTATCAGGTCCCATTTATTTATTTTTGTTGATGCTGTGATTGCCTTTGGGGCCTTCTTCATAAATTCTTTGCCTAGGCTGATGTCTAGAAGAGTATTTCCAATGTTTTCCTCTAGAATTCTAATAGTTCCACGCCTAAGGTTCAAGTCTGTTACCCAGCGTGAGTTGATTTTTGTCAGAGGTGAAAGGTGTGGGTCCTGTTTCAGTCTTCTACCTGTGGTTATCCAGTTTTCCCAGCACCATTTATTGAATAAGGCTTCTTTTCCCCAGTGTATGGTTTTGTCTGCTTTGTCAAAGATTAGATGGCTATATGAGGATGGTTTTATATCTGGGTTCTCTGTTCTATTCCACTGGTCAATGTCCCTGTTCTTTTGCCAGTCACAACCTGTAATTACTATAGCCTTGTAATATAGTTTGAAGTCTGATAAATTGATACCTCCCATTTTGTTTTTATTGCCTAGAATTGCTTTTGCTATACAGGGTCTTCTCTGGTTCCATACGAAGCGTAAAATTATTTTTTCTATATCTGTGAAAAATAATGATGGTATTTTATTAGTGATTGCATTGACTCTGTAGGTCACTTTGGGTAGTATAGACATTTTAACAATGTTGATTCTGCTGACCCATGAGCATGGTATTCTCTTCCACCTATTTACATCCTCTGCTATTTCCCTCTGTGGAAAGCAATATGGAGATACCTTTAAGCAATACAAGTAGATCTATCATTTGATCCAGCAATCCCATTACTGTGCATCTACCCAAAAGTACAAAAGTCACTCTATGAAAAAGACACCTGTACTCGAATGTTTATAGCAGCACAATTCACAATTGCAAAGTTGTGGAAACAACCCAAGTGCCCATCAATACATGAGTGGATTAATAAAATGTGCTATATGTATACCATGGAGTACTATTCAGCTATAAGAAAGAATGGTGATATAGCAGCTCTTGTATATTCCTGGATAGAGCTGGAACCCATTCTATTAAGTGAAGTATCCCAAGAATAGAAAAATAAACACCACATGTACTCACCAGCAAATTGGTATTAACTGATCAACACATAAGTGGACATATAGGAATAACATCTATCGGGTGTCGGGCAGGTGTGGGGGAGGAAATGGGTACATACATACATAATGAGTGTGATGCGCACCAACTGGGGGATGGACACGCTTGAAGCTCTGACTCAAGGGGGGAGGGGGGTCAAGGGAAATATATATAACATTAACATTTGTACCCCCATAATATGCTGGAAAAAATAAATTAAAAAAGGAAATTTGTATAATCTAATTAACATATTTAAAACTACCTACCTTCTTTATATATGATATATATTAAAATTATGATCTGAAAATTTTGATGTTTTACCCCACTAAAACATAAGCAGCATGAGAACAACAGTGAACATGTGTATCTTGGCCACCACTGATTCCCCGGTGACTCAAATCCTATCTGGTACATTGTAGGCACTCAATAAATACCCAGTGAATGAGTGAATTAATTTATTCAAATTCATGGCTCAAATTATATAATTTTAAAATTTAAAATAGAAATCATGTAACATTTAGAAATGGCCATTATGAAATTGTATTGGAATACATGCACACATATATATATATAATGCATTCTTACGAATAGCTGCAAATTATGTGTGTGTGTTTTTGTGTTTATAATTGCAGATAAAAAACATTAAATCAATAGAACATGCAAAAGCTACATATCTACCACAACTGCAAAATACTATTCTATTAAACCTATAGACATTGAATACCAATTAAGGGACTATCTACCCTATTTCTTTTTGTTAATGATATGAGTTAATTTAACACTGTTGCTTAGTATTATGTTTTGTTTTATGTTTTTACTTAGAACTTGTATAAAAGTCTGAGTGAAGTGAAGTCTGAAGTGGAAATGGTGATAAAAACCGGACGTCAGATTGTACAGAAAAAACAGACGGAAAATCCCAAAGAACTTGATGAAAGAGTAACAGCTTTGAAATTGCATTATAATGAGCTGGGAGCGAAGGTGAGTGCATGCTGAGACCATAAACACTACTTTTCACTTTACTTATAATTTGTAAATCAAGAAAGCATGAGGCAGTAAATTATGTAAATTATGTACAATTAGAATCTCAGAATTTTTTTCTCTCTCATATATGTACACACACATATATTTCCATGTGAATTCTTATTAAGAAACAATAATTATTCATTGAATTTCTGCTATTCAGTGCAGATTGAAAACTACACTCGAGGGAGGTTTTTACTAGCCCATCAGATCATTATATAAGAGTTTCTTTGTTCTAAATTTGCCTTCTTTCCATTATATAAATTTACTTGTGATGACTTAAAGACTGGTAAATATTATAAACTACTGCATCTATTTATATTTAGGTCTAATGGAGTTGACACTTTCCACATACATTACATTAGGTTTAATGGAGTTGGAACATTCCGCAGAAATTATTTACCCATATGACCAAGCCTTTCATGATCTACTGCACTTGGCTAATAAGATAGCATGAATAGCCAACTACATCCTATGGCTCTGTAATTATTTTTATATTGTTGCCCTGATCAAAGTCTTATGACCAACTCTATCTCACTATTAATTAAAGATGCTTACTTACATTGATAATGGAGAGATGGAGATGTCTCTATCTCCTCTTTCCAAAACTGTGGGATGTCTAGGATAGTCATCTCACTTCCCTCAACACAAATAGTCTATATAGTTTAGAGCTGTGATGATTTAAAATTTTGCTAGTATGTTGACATTTCACTCTGTTGATTGTGTCCTTTACTGAACAGAAGCATTTTGGTTTGATGCCTCCCACTTGTCTATTTTTGTTCTTGTTGATGTCTGTGCTTTTAGAGTCATATCCAAAAAATCTTTGCCAAGACCAATGTCAGGAGGCTTTTTCCCTATGTTTCCTTCTAGTCATTTTATAGTTTCAGGTCTTACATTTAAGCCTTTAATACATTTTAGTTGATATTTGGATATGGTGTGAGATAGGGATCAATTTCATTTTTCTGCATGTGGATATCCAGCTTCACAGTACCATTTATTGAAGAGACAGTCCTTTCCCTGTTGTGTGTTCTTGGTGCCTTTGTCAAAGATCATTTGATCATAAATGTGAGGCTTTATTTCTTGGCTCTCTATTTTGTTCCATTGGTCTATATGTCTGTTTTTATGCTAATACTATGTTCTTTCAAATACTTTAGCTCTGTGCTATATTTTGGAATCAGGTAATTTGGTGGCTCAGCTTTATTCTTTTTTAATTTTTTAAAGTGTTATGGGTACATGTTAATCATATATATTTATGGGGTACCTGTGATGTCTTGATATAGACATACAATGTATAATGATCAAATCAGGGTAATTGGGGTATCCATCACCTCAAGCATTTATCTTTTCTCTGTGTTAGGAACATTCTACTTCCACTCTTTTAGTTATTTGAAAATATACAATAAATTGTTATTAACTATTGTCACAGTATTGTGCTACTGAATACTGGACCTTATTCATTTTAACTGTATTTGTGTACACATTAACCATTCCCAATTTATCCCCTCCTCTCTTCCTCTGGTCACCATCATTCTACTCTCTATCTCTATAAGTTCAATTTTTAAAAATTTTTAGCTCTCACATATAAGTAAGAACGTACAAAGTTTATTTTTCTGAGTCTAGGTGATTTCACTTAATATAATGTCCTCCATTTACATCCCTGTTGTTGCAAATGATAGGATTTCATCCTTTTTATGGCAGAATAATCTTCTCTTGTATATATGTACCACATTTTATTTACCTATTCATCTGTTGATGGACACTTAAGTCGATTCCATATCTTGGCTATTGTGAATAGTGCTGCAATAAAAATGGGAGTGCAGATGTCTTTTCCATATCCTGATTTCCTTTGTTGTTATCAAGCAGTGGGATTGCTGGGTCATATGGTAGTTCTATTTTTAGTTTTTTGAGGAACCTCTATACTGTTCTCCATAGTGGTTACACTAATTTACACTCCCCCCAACAGTGTACAAGGGTTCCCCTTTCTCCACATACATGCCAGCATTCATTATAGCCTGTCTTTTGGATAAAAACCATTTTACCTGGGATGAGATGATGTCTCACTATAGTTTTGATTTGCATTTCTCTTATGATTGATGATGTTGAACATTTGTTCATATACCTGTTGGCCTTTTATATTTCTTCTTCTGAGAACTGTCTATTCAGATATTTCCCATTTTTAAAATTAGATTGATTTTTTTTTCCTACTGAGTTGTTTGAGCCCCTTATATATTCTGATTATTAATCCTTTGCCAGATGGGTAGTTTGTAAATATTTTTCCCATTCTGTGGATGGTCTTTTAACTTTGTTGATTGTTTCCTTTGTTGTGCAGAAGGCTTTTAGCTTGTCCAATTTTCTTTGTGTGCCAGTGCTTTGGGTATATTACACAAGAAATCTTTACTAAGACCAATTTTCCTGGAGCATTTCCCAAATATTTTCTTCTAGTAGTTTCAGGTCTTAGATTTAAGCCTTTAAAGATGTTGATTTGATTTGATATATGGTGAAGGATATGGGTCTCATTTTATTCTTCTGCATATTGATATCCAGATTTCCCAGAACCATTTATGGAAGAGACTGTCCTTTCCCTAATGTATATTCTTGGCACCTTTGTCAAAAATGAGTTCACCGTAAATGTGTAGATTTATTTCTGGGTTCTCTATTCTATTCCATTGGTTTATGTGTCTGTTTTTATGCCAGTCTATGCTGTTTTGGTCATGATAGCTTTGTAGTGTAATTTGAAGTCAGGTAATGTGATTCCTCCAGATTTGTTCTTTTTGCTCAGGATGGCTTAGGCAATTCTGTGTTTACTGTGGTTCTAGGTAAAATTTGGATTTTTTTCTGTTTATGTGAAGCATGTTATTGGTATTTTGGTAGAGGTTGCATTGAATCTGTAGATTGCTTTGGGTAGTATGGACATTTTAACAATATTATTTCTTCCAATCCACTAATATCTTTCTATTTATTTGTGTCTTCTTGAATTTATTAACAAAGTTTTATAGTTTTTGGTATATAGATTTTTTACTTCCTTGGTAAAATTTATTTCTAATATTTTATTTTTTATGTTATTATAAATGTGATTGATTTCTTGGTTTCATTTTTGGATAGTTAATTCTTAGTATATATAAATGCTACTTATTTGAGTATGTTAATTTTGAACATTGCCACCTTATTGAATTCATTTATTATTTCTAACATTTTTGGTAGAATCTTTAGGATCTTTTTATATATAAGATTATGTCATCTACAAACAGCAATAATTTAACTTCTTCTTTTCAAATTTGGTAATTATAAAAAGAAACCATGAGAATATGAATTGTAAGTATCATGGACTCACTGGTCCGTTTCTCTGCCATTATTTTACATTATTCTAAACTTTTTATAATATTTTTTGGTCCTCAGTTAAAACTTAAAATATTAACATAGTAATAATTACTTTTTTCTTTAAAAAGTTTTAATTTCTTAATATATTTTATAGTATCTAAGAGAATAAATGTATTTTATTAGTAATTAAGTAATGGGCTACTTTTCCTTGAACTTATGCAAATGAAGTGGCCTATCCTTCGCATTTATGGCCATTTCTAAATAAGTACAAGTTTATTTTAAGTGCCTAAGTGAACATTTATAAATGAGCTACTTTGGAATAATTTTACTTTTCTAATGCTTAGTGTAGAAGGAAAAATCAGTAATGAATAAATGTTTATCTGAAGGGCCAATTAAGAAAAAATAAAAATGAACTTTCAACATTTTAATTTCATACTTACTAAAAGAAATCAATCCCTGAGTGGGTAAAAAGTTATATTTTTACAAATCTGGTTCCTGACTTTATTGAATAGAGTAACATCTTTGAGAAAATTGTCACCTCATCTTAGACCCAAATATTAATGTCCATATGTAGCCATGGATGTAGCCATGGAGAGCCACATTTCTAGTATTAATATTTCACCTTGAAAGTAGATTAAACTATGTATCTTGAATCTACTAATTGCAAATTTGTTATCACTGAAAGTAAATTTTAGATTCAAATAAAAATCTTAAAATAATCATTTTTATTAGTTGATAACCTTTCTTTTTATATTTATAAAACCCTCTAATTTATATTTGGCATGTTTTGAAAGAGAGTTTGTTGTGGTCCTATGACAAAAGTTTCTCCTAATTTGTTCCAAAAATAAGGAACACTAATACCTAGTCAATAGTAAAGCATGATGACAATCTTGAACTAAAATATATTTCAACTGCTTGTTTAATCTACCAAGGCACCTTTGGAATAAAAGGCCTTTATATCCTGTTAGAGAAGCTTATCATTGTGTTAAAGATTAACACAGAGAGAAAAGTTGTATCTGCACTTGGTATCTTATTCCAGTATTTATCAATAACCACATATACCATTTCTTCCATATTTAACATCAATTATGAAATATTGAATAATTTCTAGTTTATAATTAATTAGAGGTTAAGTTCTCTTTAATATTAATCCTACTGCTATAGCTTGTTCAATCCTGGAGATTTATTTTCTTTATATTCAACAGTTCATAATTTGACCTGTGCGACTTTATGTTAAAAGACTATGTTGATGAGTATGTTTTCTTAAAATAGAAAATATATATTTTGGGAAAGTTTCCTCTGTTTACCTTTTGCAGTATAAGTCATTCCTTAAGCCTCTTGTTTGTCATAAGGATTTAGACAAAATCTTTGCCTTTGCAAGAATAAAATAAAATAAAATAGAATAAATCAATTAGAATTTAAAACACTAAAAGTTACATTAGAAGGTTATTAGTGCCTTGACATTATTATTGTTAAGAATTGAGGCTGGGGACAGTGGCTCACGTCTGTAATCTTAGCACTTTGGGAGGCCAAGATGGGAGGACTGCTTGACGCCAGGAGTTCGAGACCAATCTGAACAAAAGTGAGACATCAGCTCTAGAAAAAATAGAAAAATTACCTGGGCATGGTGACATTTGCCTGTAGTCCCAGATACTCTGGAGGCTGAGGCAGGAGGAATGCTTGAATCCAGGAATTTGAGGCTGCAGTGAGCTATGATGACACCACTGAACTCTAGCCAGGGCAGCAGAACAAGATCTCAAAAAAAAAACAAAAAAAAAACAATGAACAAGCAAAAAAGAATTGAATGATATTTATAATGATGTAAAGCCCTCTTTATCCCTGAAAATACATATTTGAGAGTTTGTTTATTTTAACCATATTCCACTTAGTAATATCATTAAAGCAAACTGAAAAGAGTACTAAGAAATCGTACTTAACTTTAATAGTATGACAGAATACAGCAGCAACATAGGGCAGAAATTTATTTTTGAAGTAGAAATTTAGAGTCATTAATGATTAAGGGATCATGTAAGGGATCTTATAAAAATGTGATACGTCATGTATTCTTTGGCTGAGAAAAAATAATTGTCTGAATTTTAACCTTCAAAACATTTTCAACAGTGGCTTTGTTTAATAAAAGCAATGGCAGCAATGTTTAATTTATTATATTCTTTTTTATATACGAAAGGAAACTTCCATTTTAATCATCTTCAGAATTCACATATTTGTAATTGCCTCAGTTCAATGTGTGTTACCTTTTTTTAGTAGTCAGCTCAGTCTGCCCTAACCAAATAGAATAGACTGGGTGGCTTATACAACAGAACGTTATTTCTCAAAGCTCTGGAGTTTGGAAGTCCAACAACAAGATGTTGGCCCAGTCAGTTCCTGGTGAGAGTTTTCTTCTTGGCTTTTAGGTGACCACCTTCTCACTGTATCCTCACATGGGGAGGAGAGAGATAGAAAGGGAAAGAGAGAAAGAGAGAAAACTTCTTATTATTAAGGCTACAGTCTATTAAATTAGAGCCCCACCTTTATGACCTCATTTAACCTTAATTACTTTCTCAGGACTAAATATAGTTCTTTAAGACACAATCACATTAGGGGTTAGGGTGTCAACATATTAATATTAATTGTGCAGGGACACGATTCAGCCTATAGTACTTTTCATACAGTACACAATTTTACTATAATATTTATTTAAATATCAGCCACTTTGTTTAAGCGTTCAATGAATAGAAATAAAAAGTTTCTTATATCTAAATCTCATTAATTTATTGAAAGCCATTAAACTTAGCAGCCTTGATGTAATTATACCTACTATTCTTTTTTCAATTCTCCATGCTTTGATTTTTATAAAAATATACATTAATAACAATACTTATATCATCCCCAAAATACATTTTTAAGTGTTCATAACACAATAATTGTTGAAACATTTTACTGCAGGTGGCACTCTTTTAACTGTATCCATTCCCCACCAAAATTGTGTAAAACTCAATTTTCCTTAAGAGGGCACTGTCTACTGTTTTTTAAAAACCTATTTAGCTAGAAATAAGCAAAATAAAATAAATAAAAATCAATAATGCATTAGCTTTGGGAAGATAGAATTTCTTTGAAATATTGAATCTAGAATCCTTTTTCTACCAATAGCACATAGAAAAAATAACTATGCGTAGAAACACACCATAAGGTGTATTATTTTTTCTCCCATACGCAAATAAAATTCTTTCAGTCCAAAGGGCAGATGCTTTTACTTTCCTTAGGGGAAAAATAGAAGGGAAAATCTGTAAGAAAAAAAAATAATAAAATAAAAACAATGAAAAAGAATTTGCAGCCTCAGCAACTAAACATTTTTTAAATGTACACACACCATTCTCAAAGTAACTAATGAATCTGAGTATTTGAAATTCCTATCATGGTTTCAGAATATTTATTTTGATTGTGGCATTTTAAATTCTTTATACACACAAAATACCTTTGGTATTTTTCTATGCTTATGACTGGATTCTTATTTTGGTTGTGTGTTTGTGTGTATATATATATTTATATCAGTGCTACCTATTATTATACCTAGTGCATAATACAAGAATATGGCAAGTATGCACTTGTGCTGTTGTTCTTGTTGTTTTAATCATTTCCCTTACAGTTGAGATTAATCTAGACTCTACTTTTCAGATCTCTTAGCAACAAAACCCAAATCTTTTTGAGGTTTTCATTACCTGTATAATATTAATAATAAAAACAAAAAAATGTAAATAAAGCTTTTGCTATGTACATTCAAGCACAGTTTTTATTGAACTCCTAAAAGGGAAATAATGGCAATAAAAGAAGGGATTGAGATGTTATAAAGTGTCAAGCTCTCTAAAACTGTTTTCTGATTTTACTCTGACAACAGCCCTATGTGCTAAGTAGAGTAATCCCATTTGATAGATGTATAAACTGAGAAAAATGAGGCATCCTGCCAAAATCATAATCAAGTTGAAAGTTCACTGGATATGGAAGAGCCTGACATGCTTACATTTCATCCTGCTACCTCTGCAGAGTCAAATGTTTACATCTATTGTTCAGATTCCCAGCCTCCATGACAGAAAAAAGGTGTTTTTTTATTTCATACAGTTAAGACACATAACAAAAAAAAAAAGAAACAAACTTGTAAGAGTAAATTTTTTGTGTAAATTCTGCCATTTATATTTTCTGGGTTGCATTTAATGGTTTTCAGGATTTCATTCATTCCTTTATTCAATGTATTTAAGCTTTATTTACATCCTTCCTGGGACCATTCTTTATTCAAGGAACTGCAGGGAGCATAGTGGTGTAATCTAAGGAGGTGTGAGGCAAAGGAACTTGACTTTGAGGAACTGATATTTATTTATCTGGCTTTTGCTGATGATTTGACTACACTTAGGAAGAGATCCTGGGCTTCTTAACAAACCAAACAGCTGACAAACTTAACAAAATGTAGGCATATTTGGAAAGGTGGTGGAGAAATACAAATTTGTTCATTCCCTATGTGAGAATGTAGAAGAATTTATTTTTGAGATTCTTGGTTTTAAGCACTGAGAACAGAAGCACAGGATCAAATCATAATTTTCTCTATTAATGACAATTAAAATTTTATTTTTGCATTCAGTTTTTGCCACTATTGGATGACAGAATTATGTTTTAAGAAGCTAGTGACCTATTTTTGGTATTATTTTTCATGTGAAAATAAGACAATTTAAAGATGCAATGAGGATAAAATTGGTAATTCTAGGTATTATGTAAATACTTTTGCCTATTGAGGGAAATACTATTCTTTTTCCATTTTGATTCCTTACCAGCACAAGCAAGTGTCATTTGTATATAGAAGATTGTAAACCTATTGCCCATCATTTTGACAAATGACTATAGGTTTTCTGCAATAAATGGGTCATACCTTCAGTTTGAATCATATCTTTCTATATATATTACACAATTTTGCCATAAATTATTTTTTACTTATATTAGAGACAAATTCTTAAAGCATTTCTTTCTACCATGACAATACATACAATGCACTATCTTTTGGAAAGTGGATCTCATCTGCCTTAGACTGTTTTATTCACTGTTAATATTCAGAATATATGGTTTTTCTAAAATATCATTTTTCAAACATTTAATAAAATGGTTATTTTAAATGCTAGAAATATTAAAGCTCCAATTAAATGGCTATAACTAAATATGAATTAAAAATAAACCAAATTACATTTTATTATCATTTTTTTCAGGTAACAGAAAGGAAGCAACAGTTAGAGAAATGCTTGAAATTGTCCCGTAAGATGCGAAAGGAAATGAATGCCTTGACAGAATGGCTGGCAGCTACAGATATGGAATTGACAAAGAGATCAGCAGTTGAAGGAATGCCTAGTAATTTGGATTCTGAAGTGGCCTGGGGAAAGGTAAAACCTGTATCATTGAAGGTTATTTTTAACATACATTAAAAACATACAGTAATATGATTTTGTAAGAAAGTATTAATGTGTAGCAATGATAGGATTATAAATACTATCTTGCTTCATTTTCCCTTTCCTCCAAAATTAATCAGTAGTTTATATTTCAATACCACGATGAATCCCCAGTGGTAAGCGTTAGAAAAGTCTCCTCAAAGCTTACTTAAAATTCAATAGGTTATAAATAAATCCTTGAAATATACATACATCATTAGTCAGAAAGTCAGACAAGAGATGAGACTCTATGTTCTACTGGCTTTACTAAGACCAGACAGCTCATATGGACCCCACAACAATGAACAGGGTAAGGACACAAAAACTGAGGACAGTTAGGCTGGACAGGACTTGCAAGATCAGCAGATTGCCAAAGTCATAATCAAAAAGAATCTCAAGGGGTCTGTGTAGGTGCTATCATTTCCATCACTAAAGGGCATGTGTCTTCCTTTAATCCTTAGCTGCTAAATTCTTGCCCTTTCTCTGACAGCCAATCAGATATTTATTGCTGCCTAGAATTTAAGGTCAAGGCACTCATAGCTTAATATTTTTTTACAGTCGATCCATTACTAGATTACTTGAAAGTATATTGACATAGAGGAAATAGCTTATAACAATACTATGTTTTTACCTCAAACTTTGTCAAGTCATTGAACCATATATAAAAAATATAGCAACCCTATATCCCAAATATTTTTTTAAATTAACAAACCTTTGCCTATAATAACTAGCTGTTTAAGAGATCTGTGCTTTGTTTTTTAATTCCACATGGCTATCCAATTATCCAAAGTTGAGAAATTTTAAGTGCATTATGTAAAAACTTACAATTATATACATGAGACCAAAACTGAAAACTGTTTTTTTATGTAGATTCAGAAGACAAATAATAGTAAGTTTTGTTATATAAATGTTTTACAAAGTCATGAATGAAATTCTTTTTCTTGTCATTCAGAATAGATTTAATGTAAATGATAAGATACTGAATCATAGTTATTAATGTTCAGAATCATATATGGTGTGAGATTATTATAGTAAGGGAGATACAGAGTATACAGGTTAAAAATTACATTGGCTTTCTTTTTTCCTTATCATTCAAACATGTTACATTTCTATTTGACTATTTAGATTGAACCAGTAACAATTATAGTGTTTAGGTGCAGGCTGAGCTATTGTAAGAAATAAGACAAACATACAGTGGCTCAAAGAAGATAAAGGTTTATTTCTATCTCAGGTAATGTAGGTAGTTCAGGATAAGGGAGGTAGTTTTGATCCATAAAATTCTCCCAAGATTTAGGTCATTTTCATTCTGTTGTTCTACAGTCTTATGCTTACCACTGCCACACCTTGATTCCAGCCCACAAAAAGGGAGAAAATGAAGTGGAAGACAACCAGTTCTCTTAAGGATATATTATGAAAGCAGCATGTGTTATTTCTGTTCCTATTCTATTTGCCAGAACTTAGTCACATGGCCATTTCTAGCTGCTAAGGAGTGACAAAATATGCTCTCTGGCTTGGTGGTCATGTATCCTGCTGAAATAATCTTGTACTAAAATGAATAAAGAGAGAATGCATTCTGGGGGACAATTATCAGTGCTGGCCAGAGCAGTGCCACCTTGTGTTTTACATCATTAGATATAAACAGAGAAAGGCCTGCATGACCTGTCTCTCTCTTATGAAAAGCACATGATCTGCTAATGGCAGTTTTTAGCATCAGTACATATAAACAAAAGCAAAATATTTATGATCTAATAATGTATGAAATATAGTAAAACAAGTATGGGACACAAGTAGTAGTACACATAAGCTATTCATGAAAATCATCCAGGCTTTATTTTCAGTCATCTCTCTTTAACACCATGGATGATATCTCTAATTGCCCAAATTGAGGGGGCATATTAGTTTGCTACAGCTGTCTTAACAAACTACCATAAACTAAAACCTTAAACAATAGCAAGTTAGTTTCTCACAGTTCTAGATGCAGGAAGGCCAAGATCAGGGTGTTTAGCAGGGTTGGTTTATTCTGAGGTCTCTCTCCTTGGCTTATAGATGGCCATCTGTGTCTTTCACATGGTCTTCCCTTTGTACATGTCTGTGTTCCAAATTTCTTCTTATAAGGACACCAGTCATATTGGATTAGAGACCACATTAATGATCTCTTTTTAACATAATTACCTCTTTAAAGGCCCTATCTCCAAATATGGTCACATTTTGAGATACTGGCAGCTAGGAATTCATCATATGAATTTGGAGAGGATACAATTCATCAGATAACATTGAAGTAGCTCTGTAAATAAATATAATGTAGAATGCTGCCATAATGGTGCATAAAAGAGTAGTGCTAGACACGAAAATAATTTGAAAGAATCTGACTACAGTTTACAAGCAACTTAGGAGAAATTTTAAAAGTATGCCACATAGGAACTGTGTATTCCGGTGTCCTCATGACATTATTGACTAAGTTGTCTACGAGGTACTTTTGTATTAGCCTCACAATAAAATCATTCAAATATCAAAAGATAATGAACTCCTGGAAATGTTTCTAGATTATCAGTATCATATAGAAGGCTTGAGTGGTCTGGAGACTGGTCCTCTTATTTAATCTGTCTGGAAAGTATTTTTTATAAAACTAAGGAGCAATGCTTATTTGAGATCTAATAGGAAAAATATTTTAAAAACTGGTATCTCTCTTTTTTTCTTTATAGAATAAAGATAATTTATTACTCTCTCTGATCTTTTGAAACACCAACCTGTTAATGACATACTCTAAAATCCTTTAGCAGTCAAATGAAAAATAAACACATTTGCATTTGAATTACACAACATTTAAAAAATTTACCAATTCATTTGAAAGGTGTTCAAGTTTTTTTAATCACAATCATATAATAAAAAGATGTGCCCTAAAATTTTAAGCAGTCACATTTGTGATTATTATTCTAATAATTTAACATAAAATTCAACCTCATACATGAAAGCACATGATGCCTTAGTACATTCTCATTTCACATACTTTCTTGGTAGATGGAGGACTTGGTTCAAGACATAAGTCTCATCTGCTGTTTCAAAGGATAAATGTCAGATTTTTAAAAAATATATTGAGCATTCAATTAAATGCAATATATTAAGTGTATTTGCCAATCATTCCATGTATTAACTGGAAAAATTTTAATATACAGAGTCAATTTATTTTTATACTCTTTAATTTATTTCTATTGAATTTCTGTCATTTCCATTGATCCAATAACATCTATATGAAAATATTTTAATGTCTAGGTAAAAATATTCATATACATAAAAATGTCAGTTACCCATGAAGTGATCATTTGACCTTCAGTTTTCCAAACAAAGCATAATGTCAAGTATATTGACTATAATTAAATCTTCTCATTTTATTTTATTGTATTTTAATTATATTTATTTATCATATAGCAAATTCCAGAAAAAATATTTAGGATGGCTTAAGCAGATACATATGGCACAATTTCACAAGCATAAATAAATTAGAAAATTAGGAAAAGAGAAAATTATAGTAGGAAAGTGAAAAAAAACACATTTGAATAGAAATATTTCCACCATATCTCATGGATGGCAGAATGGCCAGGGAAGAATAGAGCCACAAATTTGGACCCAATTTCCTAGCAAGCCTTAAACATATTTATGAGACTCAAAATAGGCAAATTCTCAAGACAATCATTAAAATAATTTTTAACTTTACTAGTTAATCTAATAATATTTTCTAAAACTTAGATACAAAAGAAAAAAATGGTAGGGTCATGAAGGAGATAGCACCCTTATTAGTAATTCTCATAATAAATATGATACAAAGATTTATGTTGCCATTTTCTTCTATCAGCATGGGTACACACAAGACAAAACTATAGGGCAAAGTGCCATTCAGGAAAAGTGATTCTATAAGAGGACAACATATTGGAGCACATAAAGTACTCTAAAGTCATTTTTTTTCTGATTTTGAGATTCTCTAAAGAAATAGATAATCATGTAACCACCCATAAATATGATTTGCTCAGTTGAACTTTTAAGTAGTGTTAGGAAGCAGAAAGTTAAAGATTCTCTTTTTCTGGATACAGACAAAATATTTCCTCTGTATCTTCCCTCTGGAAAGAATCCAGATTGTTTATAACTGATAACACATTTGTATAATTTGCTATATACCTAAGTGGAAAACAGGACTTTATGTTTATCGTATAGCACTAAAAGGTTTCAATAGGCAAGATTTTTACCAACATAGAGATTTGTGTGTGAACCAGTCACAAAGAAACTGGCTATTGAAGCCTTTTAGTGCCAAGCATAACTGAAGAAAGAAAAACTCACCATCAACAGCTCAAAGTTATGTTGACTTCTCTAGAAAGCTGTATCAATCTCTCAATGAACAGATTTATTGAAAACACAACTGAGCTGTTACATTAGCAATAAAAGCTATTGAAAATAAAACTCAGTCATGCTCTCTTAGTTGATGATGGTATTCAAAGGGTGAAGTGGGAATGTTTTATAGAGGGCATAGGGTATCATGTGTTGAGTGTGTTGACAATTAAAATAGTGGAAAAAAATGATAATGAATCTAAACATAGTATTTTCTAGCAGTGATGTGAGAAAACAAGAATTTGCTTGTCAAGATAAAAAATAACAAAGGGTTTGAAGTAATACTCCAGTTTGAGAGTCAGGAGAGTCACCTTTAAAACAACACAGATTTCACTAAGTAATATAGATTTCACAAAGTTTTTATATGACATAAAAGTTTTAGGGTTTGGATTTTTAACCAGCCATGCTATATAAGGGGGAATATTTCCTATCCTAAACTAGAAAAGTATAGGAAACTTTAAAGGTTGGTTCAGTTTTTCTTGCATTATGAAGCTGAGGAAAATATATTTAACATTGAAATCAGAATTTAGCTTTCCATGGTCTTCCTTATTGTATTCATATTATGGATGTCATATTTCAAAATCCCTCTCACTACTGGTCAAACCAAGCCCTTCCACAGGATCTACCACAATTAAGTTTTTGTGAGGTGGGTGGGGAAACTAAATTCTCTACTACTCAATTTCACATTTCACCTCTTTACCCCAGCAGTTGACTCAGGGTCTATAATATATGTCAGTGATGCCGAAAGCAGCCATGAATCATTGATGTTTCACCATGTACTACTATATTTTATTCATAAATTAATTAATAATTATTTTTTCATCAACTGTCTGTATAGCCATGGTTCATGTGAAAGCAGTTCTCCAATACCATCAAAATTTTAGATAAGGCCCCACCAGAACCATCAACAAAACTATCATTTAGGTGTGCCATAAAATATACAGAATAAACAAAATGAGACAACCATTATGGTGTGACCAACAGTTAAATCAACACTGTGTACCTTCAGGGAGATGCTACTCGGCATTGAAATGAATCACTTCCAACTTGTAAGGGAACCAAGTAGAAATTACAAGAAACATTTTCTTGTCATACTGGCCAAGTAGATCAGTTGTATTCTTTCTGAACTTAGCTCTGTCTGAGGGGGAAATTCACAGTTCTTCTTCTAACACTGTCCCCTTCAAAAAGGCAGGGGAAGGTTGCCAAAAAGAATAAAAGATATAAAACCCTACCTTCTTGAGATATATAGTAAAATTAAAACACCTTAAATGATGCAGTGATACCATTTATACAAAAGTTAAAATGCTTAAAAATATATTATACATTATTTAGTAATACATACAATAAATAGTAAAAACAGAGAGACATGAGAATAAATAAAAGCTTAATATAAAACAGGTGCTATCTCTGAGGAATGAGAAGGAAATAGGATGAGATGTGTATTGAAAACTTAAATAATATTTGTAATATTTTATTCCCTACGATGGGTTATGGAAACAGAAGTAATGATTATATTCCGTATGCTTTCTGTGTGTCTAAAATAATATACAATAACATAAAAAATAAATATAAAAAAACCCAAATAATTAGAATTTTTCCTTTTGGACACCCTTCTTTCCAGGCTCTGTAAGATAAATGTTAGTAATTAAGAAACACCTGCCTAGTGGAAAGTATTGGTTTAAAAGAATATGGCTACCGTTCATCAGATTTAGCCAAGCATAAGCCAAAGATATTCCTGCTGATTAAGCAAGAAGACAGGAACCTAGAAGAATAATTTCACTTAGGCCACTGAAGAACATTGTCTTTCCAGTTTTTAGAGAGGGTGTGTCTATTGGTTTTCTCAACCTTATTAACTACATTAGAACAAGACTCACTGATTCTCATCAACCATTCCTTGATGAAAATAGGGAAATGAACAGCACAAACTGTGAATCAAGAATTTCCATCAAGGCCAGGTGTGTTGGCTCATGCCTGTAATCCTAGCACACTGGGAGGCTGATACGGGAGGATTGCTTGAGCTCAGGAGTTTGAGACCAACCTGAGCAAGAGTGAGATCCTGTCTCTGCTAAAAACAGAAGAAATTAGCCCAGTGTGGTAGCGTGCACCTGTAGTCCCAGCTACTTGGGAGGCTGAGGCAGAAGGATCGCTTGAGCCCAGGAATTTAAGGTTGCTGTGAGCTAGGCTGTTGCCATGGCACTCTAACTGTAGCCTGGGCAACAGAGCGAAACTCTGTCTTAAAAAAAAAAAAAAGAAAAGAATTTTCATCAAAATGGAGCCAAAGGAAGAATGTGAGTGGCCAGTTTGTGTAATAGCAGTAGAGAATCTACTGTCCTTACAACATTTCTATTCTCAGGGAATCAGTATTATAGAGGAAATATCTACAAGTTATTGAGTGTGGTAAAAACATCAGAACCTAAGGTCCTCTGAAAATCATCTTAGTTCCCTTATTGTAAAAAAGTAACCAATGTAAAAAGCCCAATATCCGTTTCTCTGTTTCTTGATTACTTTCTTAGGGGGATCAGTGCTATAGCTAAAATAGTCATTCACGTTTTCCTAAGGATTCGGTATTCATATGGGTCCAGGCTCCTCAATATGAATACTAAAGTTGGTTGCTATGGGAACTATTAAAAGATTAGACCTAGTAGGGGCCATTTCATTTCTAGCCAACTTCTTGAACTTCCTAATATGGAAGAATGCTTAAGAGACTCACTCATCAAGAGGAAGGGAAATCAACAAGTCAGATGAACTAGAGCAGAGATGGGCAAACTATGACTGGTGTGCCTAATCCATTCTGCTGACTGTTTTATACAGCCCACAGGCTAAGAATTTTTTTTTACATGTAAAAATGGTTGGAAAAAAATCAAAAGAACAATATTTAATGACATATAAATATTATTAAAAAGTCAAACATTAGTGTCTAATAATAAGTAAGGTTTTTTATTGGAATGTAGCCACTTCCATTTGTTTACTTATTATTTGTGGCTACTTTTGCACTACAACAGCAGAAGTGAGTGGTTGTGACAGACACTGCAATGCCCCGCAAAGCCTAAAGCAATTGCTATGTGGCCATTTACAGAAAAAGTGTGGCAGTCTCTGAACTAGAGGGAAGCTAATATAGAAACAATGCCATAAGCCTGGTCCTGGTCCTGGACTTTGCCATTTCTTCTTTGTGAATGGGTATCAGAAGTTTGGCATTGCTAGGGTCCCTTTTCTAGGCAAAGGGTGTTGTAGAATTGGACTTTTCTAAATAGAATCAATCCTCTAAGTTTTCCTCCTGCTCAAAATACACACTCAAAACCATAGATGCTAGTGCACATAGCCCTTCCAAAACTTACTGGGTGGTTCATGACACGATTTCAGATATTTAAAGGTGCCATCTACTTGGAGAAAACTCTAAACCCAAGAATATCTTAGGTAGGTCATGTCAGTTTCTTAGTGAATCCACAAGAGAAAAAAATGGAAGAATTTTCAGAAGTAGCTAGGATGGGAGAAGGGTTGATTAACTGAAGGGAGAGCAGGTAAGAAAACTGTCCTGTCTGCTCCCACCCTGTGACCAGGCTTCCAGATTACAGTTATAGAAAAGAAAATGAATAAATTTTAAAAAGTCCTCCAAATTGTTAAAAATGTAAGGGAAAAGTTTTAAATTAAAATAACATGAAGGGGACATTGTAGAATAATAGCAGAAATGAGGTAAAAGCTTGATAATGGGAATTGAAAAGTTAAACTTTAAAGGCTAACTTGAAATTCCTAAAGCCAAATAGCCCTTTCACTATGTTTTTAAATTCAAACATTATGCTTCCATCTGAGTAGTATTAAAGAGGGCAAAATTAATATTAAAATTTTAAAAGAATGGATCACTCCTAGCTGCATGGTCTAGACCAGGCGTCCTCAAACTACGGCCCGCGGACCACATGCCGCCCTCCTAGGACATTTATCCAGCCCACTGGGTGCTTTTGCTGCCGCTGCCTGTCCTGCTTAGCAGCCAACTCGTCCCGGGCCCACAGTGCACACTCTCCAACGGTCTGAGGGACAGTGAACTGGCCCCCTGTTTAAAAAGTTTAAGGACCCCTGGTCTAGACAATAAATGAACAAACATTTTTTCTTCTCATACCTCACAACTCTCTGTTAATGGGATTTCCCAGCTTGAGGTCTGAAACACTATGTTTATAGGGTAGAGACAATAGAAGAAATGGTGAGACAAGTTAAAGAAGATTACTAGAATCTTGGGTGTTTGAATTACCAGCACTACACATATCCTTGAGCTGTCAGGATAACACCTACTCTCTTGGACTTAATGCGCAGGCATTGACAAATCACTTGACAAGAGTACAGAGAACATGTCTGTTTAGTTCACTGATGTTTCTCATATACATAAGATAGTGTCTGACACATAGTACATACTCATTAAATAATATGTTAAAAAATAAATTGCAATTTAAGAGATAAAAGTTAAAATATAATGACAAAGAATTATTTGAGAGAAGAGAAAAATACTGATGTGCATTTAAAATTATGTAAGTTTTAGAACAAATGAAAACAGAAACAATTATCTGATCAAGTATTCCCAGTTTATAGATGAGAAAATAGACGTCCTGATATACAGCAAAACTGTAACTAGAATCTAATAGTATCTCTGGTTTCAATAATTTTTTCTACTATATCAAATTATTGTTAGAAATCCTATTTTCTAGTAGTTTTAAGGTACTCTAACTCTAAAGTACAAAAACAGTATTTATTCTCCATGATAAGAATAAAATAAGCCACAGCTAAATTTAAAGTGCAGAAAATATAAGTCCACATTAAAATAATAAAATGAAAAACCTGTGTGCATTTATCACCTATTATAGTATGTAGTCTGTTCCCACTACTGTGATTTTAGATTTCAAATATTATTTGTTAATGTCTTAAAATCATTCCAATTAGTCAGATATAAGTAAATCAATTCTGATTATCCCATTATTAGCCACTTGTTTAGCATATGAATTAAGCATGAAAATATAACCATAGGAAAGTAAATATGTATGTGATTAAATAGAAGTTTATTTCCCTGATGATCATTCTGTTTGGAAAATATAAGCTTCAGCAAAGTCTAATCTATATGATATTCTGATTAAATCACTAACTGATTTCATTTATTTCTAATTTAGTTTCATTCATCAGAAATTCCAAGTCAGTTAAATAATTCAGCTTCATTAAACCCCTTATTATTCCATGGTATCATCTAAAAATTAAAATGGTCAAATATGATTCACTAGATATACTTTTTTGGTCCTATAATACATTAAACTCATTAGATTTTTGGGTTGTTCACATCTACCATTTTTCAGAAATCTATGACTAGATTTTATTAACAGTAGTCTTACTACACCAAGAGTTGTCCGAGAGGATCATATGCACAAAAAATGGTAAATTTAATTCAGGGTCTTTCATAATGTAAAATAATCATTGTCTTAGTAGCACTTACGTAACAAGTTATTATGCTTTTAACATTTATTTTGGAGACAATTTTTGTAATATTTAACATCAGGAAGAACAATTATTAGTTCCCTCAATTATCCTTCTACATCCACTTCACTCCTAGAATTTAATTACTATCACTCAATGAAAACTCATGACAGAATGTGTCTTTCTGTTTGTCAGTGGTTCTCAACATTGGCTTCACCCTGAAATCACCCGGGAAACTTGAGAAGCATAACAATGCCTGAGGCCTACCCCCAGAGACTCTGATTTAATTGGCCTGAGTGTAACCAGTGACTCTAATATTTGGCAAAGTTGAGACTCACTGGATAATGTGGTACAAGATCCATGAATTTTGAGCTCTCAGATGAGATCTACATTCAGTTCAGTCAACCATGTCCTATATATTTTTTAAAGCAATCAGCTCTCGCAGTTTAAAGAGATCTAGTCTCGGGTCCTAGATTATCTGGATAATTGCTTCAACTCATCACTCCTCTTAGCTATAAAAGCATGAGAACTATTACTTATTTCTAAAGTCTGTTACACTATCATTCTCATGAAAAATTATATATCTTTTTTTAAAGACAGCACAGTAATTTATCTGTGAAGTGAAATAACACTAGCAGATCATTAACTTGGTACAATGAATGCATCAAGCAGCTGTTACTTAGAAAATAGAACATCTGTTAAATGCCATTGGAGTCACTATTCACTGTCATTATAGTTATAGCTATAATTTCTGTTCTGCACATTCTGCTTTCATGAAATTCTTTTTAATAGACAATACATTATTAATAAAAAGTCAATACACATTGCTATAAAATACACAATTTAATGTTTTATGTTCTTTTAAAATTTATCATTATATTATTCCGTCACATTAGCCTAATAGTAAAATATGTCCTAAACCTCTAGCCATGATAGGGTAATATAGGGGCCTGAAAAAGAAATTAACATCGTATTTCATCACATTTAAGACATATTAGATTGTATGATGCACCAATGATTTGATTACAGCTGGTGTATGTCAAAATAAAAACACTACCACATTAAAGTTAAATATAAATTGTTTCATCTCAATTTCAGAGCTACACGTTGAACTACCATTTGATTCAGCAATCCCACTACTAGGCATCTACTCAAAAGAACAAAAGACATTCTATAAAAAAGACATCCGCACTAAAATGTTTATAGCAGTAAAATTCACAATTGCAAAGATGTAGAAACAATCCAAGTGCCCATCAATCCATGAGTGGATTAATAAAATGTGGTATATGTATACCATGGAGTTCTACTCAGCCACAAAAAACAATGGTGATCTAGCACCTCTTGTATTACCCTGGATGGAGCTGGAGCCCAGTCTACTAAGTGAAGTATCCCAAGAATGGAAAAACAAGCACCACATGTAGTCACCATCAAATTGGTATTAACTGATCAATACTTATGTGCACATATACCAATAACATTCATCGGGTGTTGCGCAGATGGGAGGGGGAGGAGGGGATGGGTATAGGGTATATTCACACCAAATGGGTGTGGCATGCACTATCTTGGGGGATGGACATGCTTGAAGCTCTGATTCAGGTGGCGCAAGGGCAATACAGATAACCTAAACATTTGTACCCCTGTAATATGCTGAAATTAAAAAACGAAAAATTATGTTCCTTCTAGTATTATATGAAATTATTTTCTTGCATTTAAGCTTTTCTCTGCAGCTACACTATAGGCACTATTAGAATAGTGCATTCAAAGATCACTTCCTAGACTGGTTATTAGGCACTCGATGTACATTGACTACTGATATTTAGGTAAGCCCTTCAGTTGCTTTCTGAAGGTCTTAAATATCATATTTAAATAAGATATTATATATAAGTCATACCTTTGATTAAAACACATTTGAGGAAAAAATAATATATCTATTAAATTAACACAATATTTTTCCTAACCAAAAATAGCACTTATACAAATGATTAAATTCCAGTTTATTTTTAAATACCACATATAAAGATTTAACTCTAGTTCTCGTTTTTTAACAATCAGAATGTAAATTTTCCTGTGAATCACTTTTGACCATTAGCAGTTATAAACCATCATAATGATCACTGCTTTTTACAAACACATGTTCATGATGGTGATAACTAACAGCTTTTAATTTTATCTTATAATTTTTGAGGAATTAAAAAAGACACTAGACATTAGCCCACATTTCCTATTTTATTGTCCCTATTAACTAAATGAAATATTATTGGACATCAAAACTTCTCTGATCTCTTCTGAGGTTTAGAAATTTACATTGCCTTTAATTGCATTGCCTGGTCTGTAAGAAACAAAAATCTGTGTATGCATTAACTTTTTACATTGACATTAAAACATAATATCATTTTTATGAAGGAATTTAAGAGATAATTAGTGATCCAAATATAAATTAAGATTCAACTTTTTGAGGTGTTACCTTTTACAAATAAATCTACTGGCATGATAAGTCACTAGATTGGAATATAGAAAATAGAAAATCATCATTTGTATATATTTCCATATCTTTGACAAACTCATACTCGATGTAAGTTTTCAAAGGATAGGGATTTTGCTTCTTTACCATTTTACCCACAGTACCTAGATCAATGGCCAATATCTATGATTGTAAATGTTATATACTATGCAAGGGTGAAGAAAAGGATTGAAAGGGTTGAAATCTAGTCCCTGTCTGCCCCCCAGTCAAGCTCCAAAGGAAAGGATTGTGTCTACCCAAAGGAGGTACTTCTCATAATTTAAGAAAAAAAAAAATTGAGTAGAATCACCTATGACTCTGTTACAGTAATAACTGGCATCTAGTAGGAGCTTAGTAAACATTTATGATTGCTATATGAAGAAATTGATTTTACGAATTGTTAAGCTCACTCATGTGCAACAAATGACACCTACATTACAAATCGCCCTATGTATGGTAGCTAACAAGTTCATTTGTCATTAATTACCTTAATTTCATGTACTTTTTATATTGAAAAATACAAACATATGTACAAAACAATATCTTAGGTTTGAAGAAACAGTGATTCTGTCTTGTATAGAAATTTTTCATACAATTTTTAACTTCATTTATTCCCCTTGCTTATTTGATGTCAAAGGCAAAAGCAAAACATTTATGAAGTGATTTTGAATGGGCCAGGACCTGATGGTGTGGAGGAAAGACAGCCACATAGACTACTTAGGTATATTATGAAGATAGAAAAGACATGTTAAGAACATCTAGGAGTAAGAAATTAGATGTAAGCTGGTCTTAACCTCCTCTCTCTCTTTTACATGGACCACCTCAGTTGTTCTCTGTGCATTTATTACATTTGACTCTTTGCACTTGGGCATCCTCTGCTTTCTTCTTGTTGCTCCTACTCAGCAATTTTGTCTTGCTTTGGCTTTGGCTTTCTGTGATGAAAATATTAGCTCCATTTACAAATGGATTTTTAGCTCATTTGCCAATCACAACCTCTGTATCACTCAGTTAATCTTGAGAAAGGATCTACTAGGCTCTGGCTCACCTCCCTGTGAATGTTTTTGTGTTTTCTAAACCAAGTCTTAGGAAATAGTGGTGCTCTCTTAGAAGAATTTAATTTGGGATATGTGGATAGAGTTGAGGTCTGTGAACTTGGATTTGGAAAAAAATAGATCTTTATTTTCATTCACCTAAAACTGAAATTAAGCATTTTCTCAATTTTAAATGTGAATAACAAACCCCAGTAATAGCAGTACCTGTGCCTTTGTCACCAATAGAAATGACAGATAACTTTATATCATGTTCAAATCATTAGATATACTTAAAAATGTCAGTTATGCTCATCACTACTTTGAAATTATCCTAAAGACCAGATGCTAGATCTTGTTAGTTAACACCTTAATAAAGAAAGCATGTATTACTACAGCACAGTTAAAAGATATTTTATATATTATATTTTGGTATAATTGGTTTCATTAAAAAACATATTTTATACTTTTAAAACGATTATTATGAGGAGTCCTTAAGCTTCACCAGATGCCAAAGAGGTCCATGACACCAAAAGGCTGAAAATTCCTGCACTAGAAACACAATAGCACCATACTTGCTGAATTTTCTAAAAGCACTTCCTTATTTACAGATGGGTTTTCAAATGTCTACCTTTATCCACTACATGTACAAATTAAATAAATATAAACATATTTATTTGGACAATGTATATACTTATTAAACATATATAATCATAAATAAGAAATGTATCATGTTTATGTGTAAATATATGTTCATATATACCAAATAATGAAACTGCAATATGTATGGTATGATTTTCATGGTTCATGAATACATGGTTGCAGATGTAAACTTTTGTCAAATTTTACCATAGTAACCATACATGCAGCCATCTGTAAACATTAATTTTTAAGGCCACAATACATTACTGGAAGCTCAATGCTATCTTTTTCACAGGCTACTCAGAAAGAGATTGAGAAACAGAAGGTTCACCTGAAGAGTGTCACAGAGCTAGGGGAGGCCTTAAAAATGGTTCTGGGCAAGAAGGAGACCTTGGTGGAAGATAAACTCAGTCTTCTGAATAGTAACTGGATAGCTGTCACTTCCCGGGCCGAAGAGTGGTTAAACCTTTTGTTGGTAAGACTGGAGGCTAGAAGATTTTCTACCTCTCTCTGTAATAAGAAAAAAAAATACATAAGCATTCAGTAATAATAATAGTGTTTGAAAATTCTTCAACTAAACATATATACTGGCTCTTTATTCAATATCTGTAACTATATTTTAATGTATTTTTCTCCAAGTTTCTGTTATATTCTATGTGGAGTCTCAGTTAAAAGTAATTTGAATTATACTATATTTTTGTATGTTTAAAATTATAGAAAGTAAAGCAAATCCTTTGAAACTATTCCCTAACCAATTATGTCATGGTATGTCTTTGTACAATTAAGGAATACCAGAAACACATGGAAACCTTTGATCAGAATGTGAATCACATCACAAAGTGGATCATTCAGGCTGATACACTTTTGGATGAATCTGAAAAAAAGAAACCTCAGCAAAAAGAAGACGTTCTTAAGGTAGCAAATAAAATATTATGAAAAGTAATTCCAAAATGCACAATTATATCAATCATCTTTGTCCTAGAAGATACCAAGCACTTCTTAATAAGAGTAAAACAATCCTTCCTTCCCTCCCTCTGTCCTTCCTTTCTCCCTCCCTTCCTCCCTTTCTCTCTCCTTTGAGTGGGAATTAATGATACTGAAGAGTTTTGTAATCTGGATAGCTGTCCAAATTCACCTCTCTGCTAATTATACCCAATTTAAAATCTGCTCCAGAAATGGATTCCAGGATGTATTTTGGCATCATATTGCAAATCCCTGCCAATTTTAGTGGTTGTACCACATTCTTATATCTAACAGAAAGAACAGTTGCCCACTATCATTCATTCAGCCTATCTGACTCAACCCCTGGAATCCAATCATCAGGATATTTTACCTATGCAATATCCAATTCTTAGTAATTAGTCCTAATGCAGGCATTATGTAAAACTGAATTTCTCATTTTTAACTACATGTTAAGTAAACATTGTTCCAGGCACTCTCTTTTTGTATTAAAACTAATTATTAGGATGTCCAAAGTCTTCTTTCTCAAAGGCAACTTAACCTTTGCTTTAAAAATAGCTTTCTGTAAAAGCGTATGAGAGGTATAATATGTAAATATCCCTTATTGATACTACATTGTCTCTATTTGATCACAGCTCATTTCTCAATTGAATAGAAAGAGTTCAATTTTAACAAGTCTCTTTTAAATTAATGTTCTTTATTTTTTTTGCTGAAATTTTCAATAATGGTATTTTACTGGTGGATTATAGGATGGGGAACCTGCAGCCTTGGGGCCACATAAGGCCTTCTGGATCCTTGAGTGTGGCCTTTTGACTAAAATCCAAATTTTACAGAACAAATCATTTTATTAAAAGGTGTGCAGCAGAGAAAGATGAAGCTTTTCTTGCCTCCTTTGGTGCTTAAAAGGGAACAATCTTGAAATTAGAAGGTCGCAGGTTCCCTATCCTTTCTCTGCTCCTCATTCTCCCTTGATCCCTCAGGAATGTTATCTTATGGTGAAATTCCTTTAAGGCTTTTAGAATAATAACTGAGTTAGTTAACTTATAACCTCTGTGACCCCTTGGGTCAGGCAGAGTATTCCTTAATACCTCCGTATATCACACAGAATCCATATCTATTAGAAAATCATTTTTTCTCATGAATCTCAATATAATAAACAAAAAGGAGCTCAAAAGTACCAGAAAGGAATAGAAAAGTGTTTTCAACTACCTTCCTTCCTGAGCACATATTTAGGTTGTTCCACAACTATTAAATTCAGTAATGATAAGATAAAATAATACTTAATATAAAATATCATGACTGCTACAGACAACAAAGAGAAGTAAGGAAAACATCCCTAGTCATTTTCAGACTAACCAAGCATTTCAAATAGGCATGCATCAACCTATTTTATGGAAGTTGGGCTTTTTCCTCTATTCTTTTGCATGTGCTTCCCCTCCCTTCTTCTTCTCTCTCTCTTTCTCTCTCCCCATCCCCCTCCCTCCACCTATCCTCCCCCAGACTCCCCTCCTTCCATTAATTACTAACTTCAAGCCCTGTCTCTTGCTCATGGAATATAGCGTTTAAAGGCTGAACTGAATGACATACGCCCAAAAGTGGACTCTACGCGTGACCAAGCGGCAAACTTGATGGCAAACCGTGGAGAACACTGCAGGAAAGTAGTAGAGCCCCAAATCTCAGAGCTGAACCATCGATTTGCAGCCATTTCTCACAGAATTAAGACTGGAAAGGTAGGAAGATCTACTCCAAGGTGGAAACTAGTGCTAAATGATCTCATGAGAAGGTTGCGCAGTGCTCTGAAGGGGGCAAGCAAGCCCCGCAGCAAGGTTCGCAAAAGGAAAATGAAGGCCAAAATGTATTTAAGGAAAATTTACCACTGACTATCATGGGAGATCAATCTCTCTCTCTCTCTCTCTCTTTCTCTTTCTCTCTCTCTCTTTCTAATTTGTTTTTCTGCCACAGCTTTGCTAGAACTGCACTCTGCATTCGTTTACATATGTACTTTCAGGGGGCACCTACAGCAAAGTAACAAACAGCATGCTGCAGGCCAAAAAAAAAAAAAGCACAAAAGACATCTATCAAAAGAAAGCACTGCTGATATATTTTGCCAAATATAATATTGCTTGTATGTAATGTAGATTAAATATCAAAAATGAGGCCTTGTACATCTGCACGATCTAGGATGTTTGTACCTCTTTCTGGGTTGTACACCTATGTGTATTTAACTTGCTCTTGCTAGCTGCAAACACTTACTGTGACAAAATCTATTAGGCTATATGAAATGTTCAAGCCATGGAGACAAATAATTGCAAAGCTTATATATCCTAATTTTTGTAATTTTATATGTTCATTTGTATTTATTATTAATGAAGACCCAGGGGATACAGAATTTTTGCATGATAGCCTTTTTATTTGTGTAACATTTAATGAAGACAAACTCTAACCTAATAAGTAGTTTGCAAAAATATATAAATATAATATTATAGAATTTCAACTCTTGGGGAATATTTGAAATGTAAGGAATTACCCCCAAATTTTTATAATATAATTTGATATTTTTTCAATATATACGATATGCTTTCAAATATAAAAATGTATATAAAAGAAATATATGCATATAGTTATATAGATAGTTGCTGGAAGTAACCTTAAATAAGAAAAACTATTGAAATATTTGTGAGAAAATATGATGCATCAGGTAAGCATTGATTCCTATAAAAATAGGAAAACATGTTCAAAAATATTCTGATAAATATGGACACCCAGTAATATCATGGTTTTACAATTACTGCACTTTGTAAGACATTACAGTGTATCATCATGTTATATCTAATAGTACACATTTGAAGTAGTTTTCAAGATATATGAAATGTGATATGGTAAATTCTAAATAGTTTCTACATGGGAAACATAATTACCCTTCACAATTCAACTTCCTAAAGCAAAATGTTGTTAGCTTACCTTAATTTATTGCTACTTATTTGTAATAGTTAACTACTTAGTTTTACTCATATTTATCAATCTATACACATACACACACATCAATATATATGTATATGTTTAAGTAAGTCGTTAACACCTAAAACATGTCTGACAGGCTCTGAAATTCTATTATCAGAGTATAGATTTCTTTAAGAATTTATACTATTACTTACAAAGACAATTAATTGCTTTTACTTCTGGAGATATCAGTGGTTTATGTAATAGTTAAACAACCAAAGAGTGTTTATTTCAATCACCTAAAGAATGCTACTACTTCATTACTAGGTTTTATATTCTTCTCAAAATATATATATATATGTATGCTTTTAATAAATCACTAAGATATAGAATATTGAAAACAGGGTATTATTTTGAGATAAATTGTGTTATAATATTGTGACCCACAGATAATTAAAATGGGTAGAATTTATTTTCCACCATAGAAATGACAGACCTAGGCAATAGAGTTTGTGATGAAGACTACTTTATGACTTTTTATTCTATATTGTACATGAATTTGTGTGTATCCTTCAGGAAATCATGCATCAAGTGACCCACTCAATTATATATTTTATTTACTGTACTGAAGCAAGATATAAGACATTACAAATCAATATTTTCAATTATATATTAATTGACTTATTGCATTGTTACTTTTCAAAGGATTATTTTCTTTAAATTAGTAAAGACAACTGAGTACAATAATGACCCCATTTAGGGCCCTGTAGAGATAATTGTGTTCTATTATCATAATGAAAACAAACACAGAGATAAAACATATCTGACACTTTGCTTATTTATTAATTGCATCAAGTAATGATATTGAGCTTCCATTATGCTAGACAGTGTGAGAAGATACAAGAATGTAAAGATATGTGTTTCAGAAATATCTATTTACAAACACAAAAATAAATACTTATTACAATCATAAAATATGGTTAACACTACTACATCTTTATAGAGATGCTCAATTAATGTTGAAGTAATCCTAGCAGAAAGAACAATGGATTTAGAAGACTGAATTTTACGCCTAACTTTATGAGTAATAGGCAGAACATGTGATTTCTCTGAATATTCACTTCATTATTTGTAATTTAAAGCACTTAAACTATATTAGTTTTTAAAAGGAAAACTACCCACCAAAACAAAGAGTTATTATCTAAAATTAAATGTATAAAATGAAAAAATAATGGAGTTACTAGATGGGGGAGTATCTTACATTTTATCCTTCTCCCTTCTATGAGTGAGTTCAGGAGGTATATGTTACACCTATAAAACATGATGCTATATGACTGGGTTAAAGTAGTTCAAAAGTCCCTGCTAATTCTAAAATTTGATCATTCAATAATATTCTTTTGATTAAAATAAGGAATTTAGAATATTTAATAGTCTGTATGTTTGCTTATGGAGTAGGGAAGTTCTGGAATTGCTGAAAGTCTTAGGGGTGGCCTTTGATCTCAAAAGTAAACTCCTCTTAGTAGGGGTTATGAAGAATAATAGTAAGTTGGAATATGACTCTTCTGTGGTTGCGTCCATGGCTAAGGTTCATGAAGGAGAATAGCCTGGGGAAAATGTATGGTGATAAAACAAACATAAGTAGGTCGAGACTGAATATGGGTAGATTATACCCTCAGTGTAAGAACTAATTTCAGTATAGCCTTTTAAAGGTCAACAAGAAAGGGCAATTGAGTAGAGCAAAAACATCCCGAAAATTCACCGACAACACCTAGATTTACTATTTGGTGAAGAATACAAAGTTAGGTACTCCCATGTCTCCAGCAAGGACTATCCATAACAAGAAATTCCAAAACCCAGAAAGCAATGAGCACTAGGATCCTCAGTTCACATTGGCTGAGGAATTGGCTGTCCAAATGCAGCTATCTGGGGTGGTAATTTTAGCCATCAATGAGGAGCAGTGTGCTGAAAATAGAAAGTTCTTAACTTAAACCCACAAAACTTGTTTTGAGTTCTAGCTGAACACAAAACTAGTTGTGTGATCTTGGATATACCCCTTTACCTCTCAGAGCTTCATTTCTAAAATTAGGAACTAAATGCCTATCTTATTTTATCCTCAAGATTATAGTAAGGATCAAATGAAGTAAGGAATAAAAAACATATATTTTAAATATGTATTAAATATACAGATATGAAATTGTAAAACATTAATATCAATAATTATTTCCATCCTTATATATATTAGACTTGAATGGCCAAATTTTGAGGGTTGATGCACAATTGATGGACAAAAGAAATGGAAGAATAACTAATTTCTTTTTCTGGTCTCTGAAGGAATAGACTGAAGCCAGGAAGATATGTCTTTGCTATTTACCTGACAAGGACCAGCCTTACTCATAATGGAGTGGATGAATTTAAGAAGTACTAGGAAGTTCTGTTTTCCCCAAATACAGACCTTAAAATACATGAAATGCTGCCTCTTCCCATTTCATTAAGGTTACCAAAGAGTATCTAATGGCTTTCAGAAAGCTTAATTTTTCTTAATGTATGTGAAATCAATATGAGCAAATGGCAGTTTTAATGGGGAGAATCAGAATTATAAAAATGAATCGGAGATCATTTTAGAGCCCTAAATAAAGTCGATAGAATGAATGAAGAGAGACATCTTTTCTCAACTCTCTCTGCTTTAGGACATCTGAACATAGTGGCATGGCTGGGAGTGAGGAATACTATCAGGAAAAGAAGGTACCAGGAGACAGAAGCATAGGAAGAAAAATGGGAAGGCAAAAATAAACTGACTATTTACTCCTATTGCTTGGGGCAGTTCTATCCCTCTCCATCCTCCCAGAACCCAAATTGGAGAAGGGGAATCATCAATTTGGGAGAGATGGTAGTTGAGGTGGATCTTAATGTACTAATGAAGGTAGAGCTGAGAAAAGGGATCAAACTGGCTGAACTCTTACCAATCATATACTATTTTCAATCACAATATTTGGTACTATAGGGCTCTATTGCTAGATAAGATGTAATGGATTCAAGGAGCATGCTATTTAATGATGGACAGATATGTTCATGGATACTGGGCTGAGAGTGAGTATATGGTAAGTGAATTTAGTGGCCATTTTAACAACACAGAGGAAGTACCAATTCAGGATAAACCTATGCAAAGAGTGCACGGTGTGTTCAATGTAGAGTAAGTTTAGTTTGCTTATGAAATAGAGGGCATGGAACATTAAGCTTAGTTGTGGAAGATAAGACTGAGGAGGATGGTTAGACACAGTATGAAGAGGTCATGGACAACCAGACTAATAGTTTATGCTTAATTCAGTAGGCAATGAGGAGTTCTTGATTTTTTTAATGCACTGTTGAAAGATTAGTCCAGTGGGAGTTGTGAGGAGAATTCAACTGCATAATAACATGAAGTAGGAAAACCAGTTAGGATGCTATTGCAATAGTCTAGATGAAAGACAGTGATGACCTCAAGCAAAGGGATAGTTATGGGAGTGGAAAAAAGTGTCAGGCAAGAGCAGTGACACTCAATATTTTGTGTGCACTTGGAGGAACTGTTAAAACACATATGTGGGCCCACATTGAGATATTCTGACTCAGTAGGTCTTGGGTAGAGCCCTGAAATTTACCTTTCTAACATTTTTACAGGTAAAATTGATGATAATGGTCTAGAGACCACATACTGAGAACCACTGGTTCAGAGACATTGAGAACTAGCCTAGAGTTAAATTATTACATATCAGGGCCAAGAACATGATGAATTCAAAAGTGACTCAGGATTCAACTGATTGAGTAAGAAAGTCTGCATACGAGCTTAAGCAATAAAATGTGTCAATATTTATCATGCCGTAATATTTAGTTTCAAAAGAATTTTGACCAAACAGCCTTTATCTGGCTATGCCCTATTAAGCAATTATTTTACTTTGTTATAAACTGTTATGAAATTTACACATATAATTTGCTTGCATTATATTTACTTCTAGAGATTTAGAAATAATTCACTTTTCTAAGGAGCTTAAATGTGAAATCATTGATCCTGAAATTGATATTAACCAAAGAACTGTGAACTTATTTTCACTCTGACTTTAATCCTTTACTAAGACTTATGTGCTATAGGATATATGTACCATTTGTTCTTTAATTTCCATATGGGCCTTAAAAATTGCTACTAAAATTCATGTGGCAGTTTCTATATTGATATATGTATTACAACTGTAATATTTATAGAAGCATTTGGGCAATCTGGCACCATGTATTTGAATATTTGTAGTTTGATTGCTGTAATAATTATAAAGTGTCAAGTTTTTTACCTTCAGTCAGTGTCAGCATATGTAAAAGTAGTCATTCTTTGGATCAGAGACTTTCACATGTTTATAGGAAGCTGTGAGAGAGCCAGTGAGTTTTCCATAGAATATATCAAGGAAAAAAACACACACATAGTTGAATCTAATCTATCTTAAAATATGGTTTTATATGTGAAAAATATTTCAACGATGGTTTATACAGATATATTGGCTTTCCTAAACATCAGTGGGAAATGAATGATGCATCTTTAAATGTGATCTAGAATGTCAAATTAAGATTAGCTGGATTGGAAACTTTTAATTAAAACCTAACTTTCTCTAATCAGCTTTATCAATACAAATGTATTGATTTTTCCCCTTTGTAGTCTATTTCTGATCATGGTCTAATTTAACACTTTCTCTGACAAAAAATAGTTTATTAATTATTACAATTATTATTATATATTAATATTCATTTTTAGTAAAATCTTCTAAAAATAAATTTTTAAGAGCATAGATGAAAACTTAGCTAAAGATTTATAAGTATTACATAATTTGTAGAGTATTAAATATATAATATTTATAGCTAATATCATCAGATAACAGTAATGGATTAATGCCCTAACTATATAATAATATACCTGCTAATTTTATTTCACTGAATGAAAAAGAAAAAAAATGAACCTAACAACTGTATTCTGTGCTAACAAAATTTTTTCCACTTTTTTAATTGGATATCCCTATAACAAGGTTAATTCCATTGGAGCTTTGATAATAAATCCCTTTTGTAGTCATTTAAAATATTTTTAATGCAGATATGTAATTGAGTTTAGTGGACAGTGTCATTTGATAAAACTAACTGGGTCTTATTAGCATGGCATTTGAAATGATTAAAGCTATCTGGTGATTCCTGATTGTGGTCTTTTAAATAAGTAAAATTATTTCCCTGATCAATGCCAACAGAAGCAAAAGTAATTGTTCTTTGGACCGGAGACTTTCAGATATTTACAGGGGATTATGAAAGAGCCAGTGAGTTGCCAAAGTTCTCATAGTTAGGTAGACTGGTCAGAAAATATTAGATCCCAGTCCATCACTTTGTCCACTTCAACATGCTGACTCTCAGCATAGTTTATTACCTCTATTTATGTCAGGAAGTATTTATTGTTGGCCTATTATGTGTTAGTATAAACATATCCAATTTCACTTTAAACACAGTGATTTCACTATACTTTGTATGTTTGAAATGAGAAGAGTTGAACAAAAAGTGTCAAGGATGAAGAGAGGGAAAAAGGAATAAGGAAAAAAGAAAAAAGCAACTAAATAAGTCCAGAAGATATTAAAAATACAAAATTGTCCAAAGCGTTATGTTTTTGCTATTAGTGTCTCTCCTACATATTTTAGAGTTAAATCTTTTCCTCTCCTATTTCATTGCTACTACTAAACTCATGCAATCATGAAATAGAGAAATATTCCAAGTTATACTTGACAAAAAGTAGACAGTGGGCTATTTTTTTTTTTTTTTTTAGAGACGGGGTCTCGCTCTTGGTCAGGCTGGTTTCGAACTCCTGACCTTGAGCTATCCACCCGCCTCAGCCTCCCAGAGTGCTAGGATTACAGGCGTGAGCCACCGCGCCAGGCCCCTGACAGTGGGCTATTTTTTGACCCACCAGTATGTTTTGTATCCAATTCTGAAACGTCTAAGCATGAAATTAATGTCATCAATTCAAAATCAATCAGGATATACTGGGTGATGTCCTCTAATTAGCCTCACAAATCAACCTCATTTTCACATTTTAATCATCAAAGCATCAAAGGTAAACCAGTACCTTACCTAATATCAAAAGAATGCAACCAATTAAATTTCACTCTTCTGAGCCAATTTGTTTAATATTGAAAATATTATTTCTTATATTTTCTTGTAGTTTGCGCTAATAAGTTTAAAATAAGAGAATGAATTAATTTATAAAGCACTTTATTATCTTTGTTCTAGCATAGATGCAGTATCTTTTCAATACTCTTATTTATCTTTGTAAGTTTTTTTTCCTCTATAGATAGAATATTTTGAAGTAACTCTTCATATCCTATCAGTAGTCTGTCTTTTCTGTATTATAGGGTATTACTGATCCTTGAAACTATTCAATTTGATTTCCATGAATTATTCTTAATTTTCTATACAAATATCGTAATGATAAATAAATTTTCAAAGCTACAAAATAGAAAGAGGAGACTGATTGATTTAAAGCAATTTTAAACCAATCTGTAGCACTTGGATTATTTATTTTCAATTTAGATTTTAGTGTAATTTGAATATAGTGGTCATTTATCATGATTACTAACATTCCATAGTTCAGATTAACAAATGTTTACTTCACTATCTGTGTAAACACAGTCATTATTATGCTAGTGTATCTACGCACGCTGAAGTAATATTTAACCAAGGAAAGCTTCCATTTTAAAATTAATAAAGTGTATCTGAGTAATTTTGAATGCTTTCAATTTACAGTGAATCAGTTTGTAATTGATTTTGCTTTTCTTCAGTGTTATTCTTTGTTAACTTGTTATATAAGTCACCTTTAATGCCAAAACTTCAACAAAGCCTTAAATTTCATTAATCTTTAAGTCATCCAACAAATCACAGTTAATAGTTGTTAAGCAATTTGAAACATTAAAAAATCAAGGAAAAAAAAGTGTTGTCTTTCTCAGTTTCTCTGTCTCTTCCTTCTTTTGTGTCCATTTATCTGTTTATTAAACTTCCCTATGTTCTACTTTATATGTATTTTGTATGACTTCACAGTCATGCTAAAGCTTTTAAAATTAAAAGGTAAGTAAAACAAATCAAAATGTGCCAACCCCATGCTTGGTATATACTTTCTCCTCAGTATTATAACCGTGGTTTTGTTATTTCTATATATTCTAAAATCTATCTTGTGTGCACTGTCTAACACTGTGTGAAGTAATTGTGATTCTAGTTCTTCTGTGGCCATATATTTTCTTTAAAGTCAACAGAAGTAATTTACTCAGTAATTAAGATGGTTTATCAAACATTGCTTTCAACTGAGAACTAGTTGAAATGTGCCTTCAAGGGAGACTTCTGGCTATTGAAGAGTCTAGATTGGAATTCAAAAGTGAGATCCCAGCTCAAAGTGTAGATTTGGTAGATATTAAAATCATAGTTAAATTCAAGGAATAAAATATATTTTATTATGGAGTAAGCCTTGGGAGAGAGGTACAGAGGTCCAAGTTCTAAGCCTCTGAAGTTGCTCTATTTGAGTATGTGGAGAGATGAGCCAGAGAAGAAGCAGGTGGAATAAGACAGGTAAATCAGACTGCAAATAGCCTCATGTTATTTTGACATCCAAGTGCTCAATAAAAGTTATTTTAAACATGATTCATCATCATATATTCACCAAAATCATGGAGAACATCACAGTTGCTCTTATTAAATGTTAGCAAATATGAACAGTTCAATAGCATAAAATACCACCAAATTGCTGTTGTGTGTTATGGTTCTAAAGGATGGCAATCTTTTTACTTTTATAATCCTTTGAATAATATATGGTTTTAAAGTACAGTAGTATGCTAATAATACAGAAACTGTAACATCCTTTAGGCATATTTATAGTACTACCAATCTGTACTGGTTGAGAAAACTATTATGATATTTCAAATGACGAATGATCGTTAGGATTTAAAAACTAGTACTATAAGTCCCTTTAAAATAAATCTCATAAATCCTTTCAGGGAAGTGCCTAGAAGATGTGTGTTTATTCGCGTTGCATGTGAAAATTATGTCCTTGTGAATAGCATTTGATTATTCACTTCTTCATTAGTAACAGACTTCCTTTAGATATTTGGTTTGTCCTTGAACACTTATCCTTATTGTCCTCCAGCAGTTGCTATCTAATAAAGATAAAGTAAATCTATGCCTGGGAATGTGATTGGGGAAAAGTAGGTGGAGACCAAACTTGATGAATGTAATCATCCTGGCATAAGACACTAAGGGCCGTTCCCGAATTGGTTTTACAAAGAGAAAACTTTTAGCTCTGAAAGAAAATCAGATTTCTGTATGTCATCTTGGGTTTTCAAAAACTGTCACATATAAAATATTTTCTAGTGTTTTAAGGAAAAAAATTCGACATAAAGATCAAGAGAGTACAAATGTGTTTTATTAACAGAATTTTAATCTAATAATTAAATCTTGCCTACTTTTTAAAAATATATACTTGATTTTCAATGTCTTTTCATTCGTCACTTTTCAATTGTTTTGTTTAGAAAATCCAGGGGTTTTAAAATTTGTTGAGACTGTGGTCATTATCAATTTTAAAATTAAACTGTGATGTCTTATAACATTAGAAAACATACTCAGATAATTTATGTGAAATATTCTGGGTTCATTTATTTAAATTTATTTGTGCCACCAAAGAAACCATTCCTAAGGCAAGCTAATGGCATTGTTTGTCTTAGGAGAGCATGCCTGTCAATTTTACCATGGTAAAAATGCCATTTAAAATAGCTGAGCAAATTGCCATGTAGTTTTTCTAAGGATAAGGTGACAATTCTGCATTTCTGAGTTTACTGTTATTTGATGAATGAGGCAATTTCTGATAAGACATATTTACCCAAATGGTATTTATATCAGAATATTTAAAATAAGATCTAATTCAACTTTTGAATATTAAAAATTAGCCCAGTCAAATGTATATGTAAATCAACTTTCGTTGATACCAAAGAATGATGAATTGCATTATTTTGCATGTATGTTCAGCCCTGGTGATGTTAAATGTTTCTCCTTATTTGCATCCTCAGGTACTTTCCCAGTTGTATTTCAAGACTTTTACAAAATATAATATGGAAGCATAATGCATGTCATTAGTTTAGCAACAGGAGGTTGAATAAATGTCTTTCTTTTGGTTTATGTTTCTAATAAAAAGTAATTTTGATTTAAATTAGCACTATCTTTTTTTTTAGGCCTCCATTCCTTTGAAGGAATTGGAGCAGTTTAACTCAGATATACAAAAATTGCTTGAACCACTGGAGGCTGAAATTCAGCAGGGGGTGAATCTGAAAGAGGAAGACTTCAATAAAGATATGGTAAATTGGTTGTGATAAAAGTGTGAATGAACTAGGAGTGAAAATGAATAAATATGTGAAAAGAAATTAGATAACTCAAGTCTCCAACTGAATTTTCAGAACTCATTTTGCACATTTTATGAATCTAATGATTTTTATAAATGCAAATATTCTTGTTGCCTTTTTATTGTGAATGCCAAATCACTATTATATGGCCATGTAAGGCAACTTTTGATTTTAGTAAATAGCTCAGCAATTTTGTTTTGACCTGTACTATTTTAGAACTCATCAAGGACAAAATATAATCGGAAAAAAACTGTCAAATCAAAAAATGAACTAAAAACTTAATAAGAAACTCAACTATGACAAATGGCTGAAGTTTTGTATCAGTCATGTTTTTGGTAGTAGAACGTTTATTTCAGAGCTGGGGAAATTATACACAATATAAACATCGTGTTTTAAAGTTTCCCACAAAGTGGTTTTACCAAAATGTTGAGTAAATAGTATAGTATATGTCTAAAATGTGTATAAATTCATGTTGCTTATTTCATGGGAGTAAAGAAATATGACCATGTGGGCTATTCCCAACCTCAGAATATTCTCCTTCAATCTTAATTAATTTCAAAATGTCTTTTACATATCTCTCTGGCTTGAATTTTTCTGCATCACATCCTTCTTCACTGAGTTTTTTTCTCCCTTAACCCTCCTTTTCACAATTTCTTTCCCCCTGTTCCACTGCCATCACCTCTATGGCATTCTTAACCTTTAAATGCATCAAGCTAGAGATTTCTCAGACATGTATCAATGCTAGAGACTTCTCAGACAAATCTTGAAAAGGACATCAAAAAGCAATATATAAATTTTAGATAATAAGCCTGTGGAACTATTTCCACCAATCTCAGTTCCCACTGGTATCAGTTCTGAGTTCCTGGAGCTGCCTCAATCAATATTCCCTGTGTGTGGGGTTTGGTGGCCTTGCCAACTCAGCTCATGGAAAGAAAGACAAGAAGAGGCTTTCCAAGATGCTGAGTTACAACAACCTCTACTTCATGTCAAAGAAGAAAGCAGAGGGCACCGAGATGAAAATGAGTGCTGCTTACCTCTTGGGCTGACCTCCAAACCTGCCCTAGAGCCCTCACCTGGTGTAGGGAAAGAAGTGAAGTGGGTTCCCTCTATGTGCACGTGTGTGTGTGCGCGCGCGCGCGTGTGTGTGTGTGTGTTTGTCCTCAGCCTTACAAAATGCTACAGACTTAAGTAAGGTCTTTTACAGACTATAAATATATAATATGTCTATATTATATGATCCCATTCCCTCTAAACAAAATGAATAGGTATTCAGTTGTGTGTTGAAGTTTAAGCATGCTTTATAGATTTAAATATATACACGCATACATATGCATGTGACTTTTCAAAATTGTCTATTATTTTTTGTTCTTAGCTCATTGATGTACCTTGGGTACCATTACATGGTGAGCCTCCTTGATAGAAAGTTTTAATACTCTGAGTTAAAAGAAAATTAGGAAACTGAGGTGAAAAATCATGTGGTCACATATGCAATTATATTAGACCAGCACGTATTAAAATAATTTTATTTCTAAGCAAATAAAGTTAAATATTATTCTTGGAATCTAAAAGGACAAAATGCACATTGAAAACTTTTGAGACCATTTACCAATCCATATTTTAATACTTATTTGATCTTATTTAAAGACAACATGCATATATGACGTAATTTTAGAAATTGTTTGAAAGGAATTTAACACATCATTTTTACCTAATACTCTGATATTTGTCCTAAATTTGGACATTTAGGTTTTAAATATAAAGCAGAGATTATTAGATAGAAATTAGTGTACATTTAAAACAATATTTTCATTTAGTAGTGTATTAGTATTTTGAGATTTGCTGCCATCTCCTACTCATATATATACATCTATGTTCCCATATGGATCAGTTAAAATTATAAATGATGAGATTAGTTGATTTGTCTAAACTTTTTGATTTCTAGAACTATGCTAAAAATCAAAGCCAAAAGAGTACTTTCACAGTAATTCATGTCTTGTCTGAAATGATTAAGTACCATATTCCTCCATCTTCCTACATGTGCCCCTAAAAATGTACCCTTTAGAACTAGATGGGAGAAATTTCCTTTTTTTAAATCTAAAGTATAAAATAAAAAAGAAAGGCTATGTGCACAGTATCTTACAATAACATTCCCTGAAAGTTTGAAATTGGATTTTTTGTGTGTGTTTAAATAACATGTTTTATTATCTCTGTTAACAATGTACAGCTTTTTAAAAACCAAAATGAAGACTGTACTTGTCGTTTTTAATCAGAATGAAGACAATGAGGGTACTGTAAAAGAATTGTTGCAAAGAGGAGACAACTTACAACAAAGAATCACAGATGAGAGAAAGCGAGAGGAAATAAAGATAAAACAGCAGCTGTTACAGACAAAACATAATGCTCTCAAGGTATTAGAGCTAAAATTATAATATACCTTGCTGTGTTTTTTTAATATGTACGATAAAATATATTGTGCATAAATAAAATCTGCTTAAGACTCTTAGTCACCAGAAATTCACTTTTTTTCTGTTCAATGTGTGTGTTTTATTTAGCATTTTTGAGTGGTGTCTGATTTTGAAAGATGTGTTGCTTAAAAATTATGGCTTTTTGCTCAGAAAAATTAAATTTTTCTGCCTAATAATTGAAAGATATCAAAATGCATCATTCATATTACTTATACATTAAATTTTCTAATATACATTATTTTTATAAGCTACTTTTGTATTTATGTTGAAACCCTGCCTAACTGCAAGAATAACCAATCTATATTTCCATTATTTCTGTTTCTTTTACTTTATTGATTTTATTTATAGTAGGTACAATTTTTTGGTAACCTATTACTTGTTTAATAAGACCTAGATTCTCCTATTTTTAAAATAAACTTTATTGTGCCTTTAAGAGAGTCACTCTTTGCAACTAACTTACCATCTATCAGAGTCTAATTTTATTTGTGTAGAAATTCTCAAAAGTAACCTTAATGCCCTTGAAGAAATGTTACTTTCATATTCAACAGCGGTAGTATATGGCTTCAAATACCCACGGGACGCATCTGGATTGTGCAGGAAAAACAGAATAAACTTAATTTTCCTATAATATCTAGGAAGTTCTTGAGATGAGACTGGACATATGGAATGTTTTGCAAAATAACCCTTTTTTGTACATGCTTTGCAATATTCACTATTTGCATGCATGGCTGATTTTCTAATACTGTTAATTGCCAAGCTTTTCATTGTAAATCACTCTTTTAGAGCTATGTAGTTATGTAGGTGGATCTGCCTAGTAGGTAAATGGAGTCTGCTTTCTATATGCAAATACAAGGATAAAACCTTTCCCCCTATAGTCAACCAAATAAACACTGCTGAGAATGTAATTATACAATATTGTGCCTTCAAGGAACTCACAAGGAAAGTCTAATTGGCCAGCAGGTGTTCTGAAGGTAACTGCTGATAAATATAGTAAATAGAAAAGGCCTCTTCCTGGAGGGAGTGCAAAAGCAAACCATAATGTGTTCAGAAAATCAGAAAGCTATGTAATTCACACCCTTCCAACTGTGACCAAGCTTTCCGCAGCAGCTACACTGGTCTTATGATGATGTGTGTCCTATTGAATAGCAGTGTTTAGTGGTTATCTGGCATACCTCTAAGAATATATATATATGCATATATACATATAGATATGATGTTTCTAAATATTCTTACATATGACACATCACTTTGTGCTTAAGAAATAAAAGGTATTTCAGACTTAGGACCACTAAGCCCTTTCTCTTGGCAAAGATGTGAGTTATGTCACAAATAAGGCATGGCTCAATTCTCATTCACGTTGCTGTATCATGGTACCTTTGAAAAAAGCAGCATTCTATCTCACTCATCCCAGGCATTTATTACCTCCACAGGAGGTTTGGAAATTCAACACAAAATGTAAACTACAGTAAATTTTACGTCCCCAATTTTAAACAAAATGGAGAATGAAATCGAGATCATTTTTGCAAATAATATTCTGTGAGTGATTACTCAAAATTGTCAACTCTACTTCCCAAACCAATCTATACTATCAAAATCAGTAACTTTGTTAATTGGCCAGTTGTTCCAATTTTAGTCCTTATGAAATATCTCAAAGAAGGTCACAACTTTCCAATATAATGAATTTTTCAGAAGTTCTTTGATATTCATTATTTTCTTTAGCTTGAGTTAAACCTGTGCATGAAACCCTAATTGCTACCTCTTTGTAGAAATGAAAGCTGTATGCAGAGTTCTTATGTTCCCATGAGTTATAAAATGGAATTTTGGCTAATTCTATTGATCAAGGAAGATATTGGTTGTGCTTGTAAGGAGCAAGATGATTGATTTTCTCTCCTTTGTTGATATATTAAATGAGACACTCTTATTTATTTCATCAGATTTACTGGAGAACATGCACTTTCTCTTTTCTTTTTTTTAAATAGTTAATTGTTTTACATTTGGAACATGATGTGGTATGACAAGATAAATCTGCCCATGCAAGCCTTGGAAGGAAAAGCATTTTTCTAACATTTAAATTGTCATTTTCATGCACACTCACAGCTATACTAGCAATAGTAACATTTCTACACATAAAGCGTGAAACAATTTATAACTAAAATAACTTTATATTTCTAATCACAAAATGTTAATGGTCTGTGAAACATTTTATAGGCATTCGTATAACCATGAATGTACGTTCCTTGACTTTATGAACTTAAAATTTTGTTGATGAGCCCAGGGCTGAAGATATAAATTTTAGAATTTTACCTATTTTAGAAGTCAAATACAAACTCACTAAGTTTGTGCAACTATCTAGTTAAGTCAATATATTCATAAATTAAACTATTTCACAAATACTACACAATTTAGTTAGCTCATTATCAGTCAATTAAATATGACAAGATTACTAAACAAGTTTGAGCATACCAAGAGAAAATACTTTTAAGTGTGTTGTTCATGTTTCTTAGCTACCTGTACCTGGATCCTGCCCCAAAATTCATAATTTAATCTTTTATTTGAATGTGTTGCATTTAAATGTGTATTTAACCTAAATTGTACAAAAAGATGAAGGGACTCAATTTTTTTATAAATAACTACAGCCAGAAGTGTACTATACATATATATTGATATTTTAATAATATCTGCACTATGAACAGGATTTGAGGTCTCAAAGAAGAAAAAAGGCTCTAGAAATTTCTCATCAGTGGTATCAGTACAAGAGGCAGGCTGATGATCTCCTGAAATGCTTGGATGACATTGAAAAAAAATTAGCCAGTCTACCTGAACCCAGAGATGAAAGGAAAATAAAGGTAATGTTGTTTTAGAATGTCAATACCAGATTTTATTGCTACAGTTTATTTACTTTAATTTAACCTGTGAGGATCACATTTAAAACGTTGATGTTCTTGTTTCTTCTATTAATGTTCTCTTTGATTTGATGCATTTCCTTGTATTGTGTTTTGTTTTAGTAAATGTATTGTATTAAGTGTTATTCAATTGGCATAATGTTGAATGAATAAAATGTTTTACTTTTAGACAATGTAAAATGAATTAAGAAATGTCATGTGTTTTCTGGTAAAATTGTAATTGACTTTGTGTATCTTTGTTCCAGATGAACTAATGACTTATCGGTATATGGACGACTTCTTTCTCATGTTAGCACATTCATTTCATCAGACCATCTTCACAAATCAGTGTCAAATCTCTGTAGATTTATTTGCATATTGTCTGAAGATGTGTTTTTTCTGTTATTATTTTACACTTTTTATTTTGCTTCATTCTCTGTTGAGTTTCCTCAAAACATTAAAAAGGAAATAAGTTACACCTACCCTCTAAATTATATTTTCTGTGGATGGTCCCTAATAAATAATGAGAAATCACCCCAAATTGGTTCAAGCCCCAAACACCAGAGGAATTCAGAAGAAAGAAAATGTTAGAGCAATTTAAATATTTTCTTAATTAGAACATCTAAAACTGAGCATTCAAAGGATAATTGAAATAATATTTGGATCATTGGGTGAGGATGACAGTGATACCTTCCATATTTGTAAATTTTAAAAGATGACAATAAAGGGACACCAGCCTATGAAATTTCGGGGAGAAGTATTTGCTGCTTGCAGGTCGGTTGATGTGGTTAGCTAACTGCCCTGGGCCCTGTATTGGTTTTGCTCAATAGGAAATTGATCGTGAATTGCAGAAGAAGAAAGAGGAGCTGAATGCAGTGCGTAGGCAAGCTGAGGGCTTGTCTGATGATGGGGCCGCAATGGCAGTGGAGCCAACTCAGATCCAGCTCAGCAAGCGCTGGCGGGAAATTGAGAGCAAATTTGCTCAGTTTCGAAGACTCAACTTTGCACAAATTGTGAGTTGTTACTGGCAAACCTACATATGTGTTTGCAACTACTACTCTATTAACAGAGGCTCCTAACAAAAAGAAACAAAAAATCTGGGTGCAATTTTAAACTTCTAACGTGCATTCTGAAAGTGAGTAGTTTCACTCACTTTAGGCTTCTGTAACAGTAGTGCTTAATTTTGCATATTAAAGACATAATAAATTAACAGCTAATAGGAAAATCCCCCTTATCCAAAATGAAAAAATACATCTTAATTTTTTTTGCTGCATCATTTTTCATAACATTGGCAATGTGAATTTGTCAATTTATCATACATTTACTTTACTTCAGTGTCTAATCCAAAAATATGTATTGCTTTCCTGAGACCATCCCATGCTAATTTTACTTTCTTAATGTATACATGGTAAATAATAAATATTTTGTGAAACATCTTATATCAACTTGCATAAGGTCTTATCTTATTGACTTAAAGAATAATAGCTTAGTTCTCATACCCGAATTAACGATTAATGTGCTACAAATGCTTATTAGAAGAATTGGGTGCCTGGTAAGATGGTTGACAATTGATAGCAGATTGAACAATGTCATTACTGAAATGTTATAAGCCAAAAGGAAAATGAATAATTGCTTTTCTTTCAAACAACTGAAGGAAAGTTTGTGATTCTCTCTTTAAAAATGAAATTCAAAATTATAAACTTGGTCTTCTTATATCTTTATTTGTAATAGGATATAAACCATAGAGATTTCCTGATAGGTACATTTTTGCTCCTATTCGGAGTTCTTGTAAAGTGACATGGTTACCATCTGTAATTATCCAAGAAAGTACTCCTTACAACACCAGGATGTCAAAGTTGGAAAATAAGGATTTATAGTTATGTTAGGTTGAATTATATGAAACAAACAGATATTCACCATTTTACCCTACGTAAATGGCAATTGCATATGGTCCAACACATAGATGAAACTTCTTGGTAATTTCTTCCTTGATGTTGTCAATTTCCCTTAACATGGTGTATATTTTTAAATTCATTTAAGGCATTTAACAGAACTTTATTTTATAAACATGTAAGAGAAAATATGCTGCATACTTTGACTTCCTTTTACACTTTAAGAAAAGTCATGAATACACTGTTTTCTATTAAATCCAATACCCTAAAGTTTAATAACAGCTGAATATTCTGAGCAATTGGAAAAAGTAATGTAAGAAATATTGAAACTGTATTCCATTTGAAGTCTAATTCCATCTGATTAAACGTTTCAACCTATTATCCTTCATATTAGATGTTATGAACATAATATGTCATAAATCATTCAAGCTTACACTAACAGAAAGCCTGTATGAGCAGATGCAAAATGAAGTGAAAGATTAAGGCAACCATAAAGAAAATTCTAGTAAAATAGTTTTGCTTTGATTTAATAGATCATTCAGAGGGCAATATTTTACTTTGAATTATCTGACTACTAACTCATTTCTCCATTCTAATTTTCCCTATGTCTTAGTGCACCCAATATGCAGGATTAAAATGTGTTACAACCTGGACAAGTTAAGTTACTAAGGCTTTATAGTTAAATAGACACAGGATCAAAAATCTCCATAAACCACTCTCTTAAAATGCCATTATATTCCTACATATGGTAGGCTCTCAACAAATATTTGTACAACATAATAACGATTGGTGAAATAAAGAAAGCATCTGTGAACCAGTATAACATTTTTAAAAATTTATAGTAAAATATTAATATTTTCCACATAAACCATTTTTTTAAATTTTTATATATGAAAGATCCAAAATTCAGAAGGTGGGCGGGGGCTATTTTTGTTTTAACTCTTGATTATCCCTGATAAGAGAAGCAATCAAAATATGTATGAAGAATAATCAATTTAATATTATAATTATATTTGGATTTTAATTAGAACTGAAAGATCATAGAGGATAAGTAGGTAGGTAGGTAGATAGAGATATCCAAGATGTATCTTTATACTCCACCAATTACTAATATATTTTTAAAACTAATTTCACTATGGCCAATGATTAGTGTCATCTATCCCAATTTTTCCGCAGTGGAGTCATTTGAGATAGCCACAGTGAACAGCTTAATGAAAAGTTTCATTTGGAATAATCCTACAGAGGTCCTGATGCAGCACCAGTTGCCATAGCTTCAAAATTCCTTACCTCCCCCTACATTCACTTTCTCTATTTCTCTCGTCTTTATTTCTCCTAACTGACCCTTTCTGTTCTCTCTAGATACAAACTCTAAGTTTGCAGTTAATATTTCATGTCTTTAGAGTAGCAATTCAATATAGTAGGTGGTACTAAAATGTAAATTGCTTAGCATGTGAGAGCACAGTTTAAAACAAAAAATTAATTTTCCTTATTTCAGAACAAAGAATCAGAGATGGGCAAAGCCATATAAAATTAAGACACTTAGGGGACTGTGTCTGTTAGAGCTATTAATATATACTGCAGCAGTAAAGCTCAGAGAAGACCTGGGACTTTGTCCAAGGGCGCCATCATGAGGCAACACTCAGCCAGACAGGAGTGTAGACCAAAGCAGGGTAGAGAGTATCTGCAAATGGTGGTCCTCAGGACAAACCTGGAGACAATAAAGAAGGGATAACAGACTGTGAGAGAGCAGGTAGAATTTTCTGCAGATATTGATAATGAGGAAACTCTTGTATTAGTTCGAAATTCGAAACATTTCTATTATATTTCCTGTTGGTTTAGAAATTAGACCACTCAGTTAAGACCAACCAATGACTGTAAACTGAACATAAAGGATTTTTCTACAGAATGTATTACATTAATAACAGCAGTGTGGTCTAGTAAAAAGAACACTCTCTAGGATGAACTGCCCTCAATATGAATCCCAGTGACTTTGTCTGCTAGCTGTATGATTGTGGGTAAACCTCTCTCAGCCTCTGTGTAATGAGGATATGGATGTTTATTGAGGAGGAAATAAGGTAATATTTGTAGAACAACTGATGCATTATGGTGGCCCAATGAATCAAAGTTTTCTTCTTCTTCTTTCTGTGTATAAGTTAACATGGGAACAGAAACATTATTTAAAAAATTTATATTTTTATAAGCCATTAAGAGAATTAGACTCAGTATTTATCATTTGTTTAAAATATTAACAACAAATATTTTGTTTGATGCAAATTACAAATTTGATTCCATAATCCATGGATAGGTGTTTTGTCTAACATCACAAAATATTCTCTGGAAATTTCACGCAAAGCCAGTGACTCTATTGATGGAGGGTATGATTCTCCATACACTTGGAAAGAGATTTCTATTTGAATTCTTATCTTCTACGTAAAGGTAAAGAGTGAACTAAGAAAAAAGTAAAGACTATGAAGACTTTATAGTAGAAAAGTATGCATACTTTTTATTAAACTTAATTTTAACATTTGATAACCTCAGAGAGCTCAAGTAAACGCAACCACAAAATTGCATGAAGATACCACCACGACCCAAGGCTCATGTGGAACTCTCGAGGAATATAAGCCCACAAAATAACATTACAATAGATATGAAAAAAAAACCCTCTTTTCATAAGCAATGTTATCAGATGCTAAACCATAAAAGAATTTATACTTGAGGAAATTAGAGATAAGAAGACAATCAGAAAGGAACATTAAAATAAGTTTTTTTTTTTAATGTTCAAAAATAAAAAAAGGATGGAATGGAATTTTTACAATGAGAATATGCCATTTTGAAAAGTGAAGAAGAAGATTTGAGAAAACAAAGTCTAGAATTAAAATTGCTGGAATAAAAATTCAAATGACTTTGTAAGTAATGGATTCATTATGGAAGAAAAAAGAATACATTTAGTTGAAAGATGCTGAGGAAGTTTTTGCTTTACTAAAAGTAATAAAGGATGTAGAAAATAAAATAGAAGAGCTCAAACATCTGCATGAAAGTAGTTACTGGTTGAGAAAATGGGGAGCATGGAAAAGAGATAATATTTTATATTAATGACTGATATTTAATAAAATTGAATACATTTCAATTTACATGAATTCTCAGATTGAATAAAGCTCATCCTATGAGGAAAAAAAAATAAAAACAAGTCCACACCTTGCCAGCTCTGAATGAAATTCAGAATATCAATGACCAAAAGGTATCATAAAAGCTACTGAAGACAAAAGACAGAATACTAACAGGATGACAATATTGACAGCACGCTGTTCATGAACAATAGATTTTAGAAGATAATGGAATAATATCTTCAAAATGCTAGACAAAATTTCAAATATCAGGTAAACTATCATTCAAGAATGGAGACAAATATTTGCAGACATACAACTTAGTTTCAGATAAACAAAAACTAAGAGAATGTATTACCTATAGTTTCTTCCTAAAAGAAGTACTGAACAATATAGTTGTATAAAAAGGAAATTGAAACCAGAAGGAGAAAGCTATATAAAGCTGTATAAAATTCCTTTGTCTATATAAAAAACATGCATTAAAATACTGTGTAATTAACTATCAAAATTCTGGTACGTGCCTCAAAGGAAAACACACAGTACTACAAGAATGTAGAAGTTATTTGACTGACTTCACATAAGAAGGATACAACCAAAATAAGATTTGTTCTAGATGGTATCAACAACTATAAGGCTTATGCATGTGTTCCATATAAATTATTATGGATTATAATGTTTCTACATAACAAAAAATTTAGTAAACCTTTGGAATAGGCCTACATGCATGACCTGTCCAGAAAGGAGAGCAAAAACATATGAAAAAAAAATACCTTAGTGGGAGAAGGAAAGAAATTGTTGCTTTTCTAAATACAACATACAGCAACTCTATTTGCCCTGGATAATGCTATTGCATCAAATACCAAGAATGTGATGCTGGTGTTCAACATTTTATATCCAACAACTTGTTACTCAACTTTTTGTGTGTGTGTGTGACAGTCTGGCTCTGTTGCCTTGTGCTAGAGTGCCTGCCGTGGCGTCAGCCTAGCTCACAGCAACCTCAAACTCCTGAGCTCAAGCAATCCTTCTGCCTCAGCCTCCCAAGTCGCTGGGACTACAGGTGTGCACCACCACACCCAGCTAATTTTTTTCTATTTTTAGTTGTCCGGCTAATTTTTTTTTTCTAATTTTAGTAGAGACGGGGTCTCGCTCTTGATCAGGCTGGTCTCAAACTCCTGACCTCAAGTGATCCTCCCACCTCGACTTCCCAGAGAGCTAGGATTATAGGTGTGAGCCACCACGCCCAGCCTCTTATTCAACTTCTTATCTTGGATGCCTTGTAGGCATCTCGAACATAACATGGCCAAATCAATAATAAATGATCCATCCCCACCTACATTAATTGACACCTACCAAGCTCTCCAGATGTTAGTAAATAGCACCTTCACTTAAGTAAAAAACCTAGACATCATTCATGTCTCTCCTCTTACATTACCCATGTAATTTATTTCAAATCTTGTTGGATCTACCTGCAAAATACTTTATTAATAGGACAACTCCTCAGTATGTGCATTACGGTAACTCTAGTCTACAACATCATCATCTCTCATCTGCGTTAATTCAACAGCCTCTAATCTCAACTTCCAGTGTTTTCTCACATACAGCATCTTCTTCCTGGTGAAAGCAGGACTCCTTGTAAAGTATCAATGAGATTATCTCAAGCCCCTGCTGACCATTACTCTTTCAACGAAATCCTATGTATTCCTACATGAGCTAGCCCTTGGTCATCACTCCTATTACTCAAACTTTATCTCCCTTTTTGCTATTCTGCTGCCATAGAGACATAAAGGTTTCTTCTCTATACTTTAACACACAGATTTCATTTCCATCTCTGGACCTTTGCACATATTGTTTTTTAATGAAGTGTTTTTCACCTAGAGTTTTATATAGGTGCTATAACTTACCTAGCAATCCTTCCATTTACAAACAATAAATATTTAGTAGAACTTTGATGTATAATCCAGACATATAATATATGTATTTTCTTTTTTGTTTCTTTTTTTATTAAACATTTTATTTGGGGATAATTGTAGATTAACATGCTTTTATAAGAAATTACACAAAGAGATTTTTCTTTACCCAGTTTCCCCAAATGCTAAAATCTTGCAAAACTATATTACAATATTACAACCAAGTTTTGAGATTGATATTGATACTGTCAAGATAGTGTCTTTTTTGTTTCTTTAGTCAATTTTTGGAAGTATTTTATACTATAAAAATATTTTAGACTCCTTATGTTTAAGTATGCAAAGTGGGAGTTTAAGATTGCTGTTCGGAACAGCAGATTGTATTACAGTTACTTCTGGAAGTGGGTATACTGAGGAAAGACAATGCATCTGAAACTTAACATTAAGGTGGGAAAGAGTGAATACGAAGAGGGTTACAATAATGTGTCACAAAGGATAGCTTTTACTACACCTGATTAATTGTAATAGAATGTTTTAACAATATCAGAGTACACATTTCCAAATATACAAATATATACATTTGTCCATAGATTCGTTCTAAATGCCACGAAAAATGTGTTATTTAAATTTGTCCTTAGGTGCATAAATTTGTAAAATGAAAACACTTTTATACTGTGAACATTTCTTTACTAACTTTTTAAAGTTGTTTGAATTTGAATGGTTTTTTACATCCACAAAGAGCTCTTCACATACACTTAGTTTGACCACAGTAACGACCCTCTCAAGTATTATTTCCATTGTCATTTTATAGTAAGGAAAATTGATTTAAATGAAGTTAATGAGATTTGTCTAAAGACACATCTAAGAAATGGAAGACACCAAATTTGAACCCAGTGCTTCCCCAAATATTGTGGGAGTTATTCAAAAGAAAGGAAAACTGTCAGGCATTCAAATAATTTTGTGATTAAACAAAATATCCTTACTCTAGAACTTGTCAGGGTGTTTGATATGGTAATACAATTATGAATTTCTGTGATGGGGATAGATTCTACAACTTTTACATCCAAACAATTGCAATAGAGAAGAGAAATTTCATTTCGGATTGATGGTTCCTGTTGGAGTGGTGGTAAAGAACTAATGTTCTTTAGAAAAAATTTGGGGAAAAATATCACTGTACCATTATGCTTCTGCTGTTGGGGATTCTCTTAAAATTAAGCAGAAATGTACAAGAAAAGTAATCACAGAGCTGTTTGCCATTACCTTATGTAAAATAATGTCTGAGCCTAGATTTGATACTCTGCTACACATTTTTTGCATATTGTCTCCTATCACATAATGAAAAGCAATCCATTTTGTGAATAAGAGGAAAAACATTTTCTTTGCATAATTTGCCTTTAAGTAACAACAAAGATTGTCAGCTGCCAATGCAACATCCTTGGAGAATTTGGGAACAAATAATTTTCTTATTTAGAAACAGAATGTTCTTTAGTAAATGGAATTGTGAATGTAAAAGAGTAATAATGGTTGCTAAGGGAAATGTTGAACCAGGAGGTAGCTGCTTATAGAATTTTCCTGCTCTCAGCTTCAATGTTGTAATTAACATATCAAAAGGGTTAAGACAGAAATTAGATAAGTTAAGATTCTATGTTTCTCTAAATTGTTGATGATCATAATTGTTATTGCCATTTCTATGGTAATTTTTTGGTTCTAGTCTCTAGTTATATAGTGTAATCAGTTTAATGATTGTTTAGTAAAGAGGCATATGTTCAGCTATGATCAGCTTCCAGGTAGATGACAGACTGACTTATTTCCTCACCCCACATTTCAAACACATGAAAATTCTGAATAAAATATATTTTTAAAAAAGTTTAAACACATGGTGGAGCTCAAAATATATGGTAGAATCTCCCTTCCCTTTAGGTGGCATAAACAAGCATATCATCTTATGTGATATTGAACATGGATCGAGGGCCTAATGGCTAGGATAAAGTTTTCAAAGCCTTTTAGGACAAAAAATGTGACATTTAGCAACATGTAATACAGAGATGAAAATAAAACCCCTGCTTAAACTTAGAATCTTCAATGGCTGTCCTCTGCATGTAAAGGAAAATAAATAATTCCTACCCACAATGAAGAAAAGGCAATATTTGTACAGATAATTGCTTAGGATTTTCCAAAATTGATAAAAGTCCCAATACTCAGATTGGGAAATGTAGCAAATCTCCAACAGGAAAAATAAGACCGAAATATACTTTATAGACCATCATGATGAAACTGATGAATTCCAAAAACAAAGAGATAATTTGAAATGCAGCTGAAGAGACAGATTTCCTTAGAAAGTATTACACTTAACACAAACTGAGTTTACTAGTATGAAATTCTCACTGAAGAGCTGTCAGTGTTGGTTTTTAAACAGGAGAATGACCTGAGACAGAAGATTTAGGATGCAAAAAGGAATGGTGAGCAAAGAAAATGGTAAACAAATGGAAAAGCCTTAAATAAATATTTGCTATATATAAAATTGTCTAGTTTATATATTAAAAAACAGAATAGAACTAAAATGGTGGACGTCAATGACATGACATATTGGAAGTTTATCACCCAATTCACCTCCTACCTTTCTGTATGTTCCTTCTCAGTCTCCATTGGTGGTACCTCCTTCTCTCTTCTAGTGGTGAAATGTCTCAGTGCTCAGTCCTTGAGCATTTTCCATTTTCCATCTATACCATATATGCCTTGCTGTTTTCATTCAGTCTCATGACTTTATTAAAACCAGACCACTCTTCTCCCTTGAATTGCAGTGGCAACACTGTCCTTTCGAATTTTCAGGTGAAAATCTACCCTTACTTTCTTTTGCCTATTCTTGGCGCAATGAACAGGACATCATTTGAAAATATAAATTATATATAAATCTGATCAAAACCCTCCAATGGATTTCCATCTATTTTAAAGTGAAATCCAAAACCCTTACATGGATTTCAAGGAATATCTGACCTGGCTGGTCCCCTTTTTGAGCTCTACAATCTTGTCTCTTAATGATTTACCTCTTCTTCATTCTGCTCCACCTACATCTACCTCTTCACTGTTCCTTGAACGTATCCGACATGCACCCTTTGCATTATGTGTTTCCTCTGCCTAAAATACTCTTCTCCCATTTATCCCCGTGGATCCTTCCATTTCTACCTTCAGGTGTTTACTCAAATGTTTATTTTCCATGAATCTCTCTCTCTCTTTCTTGCTCTGGCACACAAACACACACACACACACACTCTTCAGCATCACCTTGCACATTAATTTTTTCTCTATAAAGTGCACTACTTTATAGTCAGCATCACCTTGCCCATTTATTTTTTTCTCTATAAAGTGCACTACCAGGAAAGTTCTTAATATTTCCTCTCTCTATTTTATTGATTATTTATCTCCCCCGCAAAAAATAAGAGCTCCAACAATGCAAAAAAATTTGTCTTTTTATTTTTACTGCTGTGTCCTCAACACCTAAAACAGTGACTAGGTACACAATACATATTTGTTTCATTCATGAAATAATTAAGTAATAAATCCATGATAAAAAGGCCATTTTAAGATTATCTTAGTGTGCAGAATGACACGATGCAAAATTCATTGTGCATGCTAATAATTTTAAAGTAACATTTAACATTATATAAATAAAGTATAAAATTTCTGAATAGTACAGGGAAAAATACATAAACTATCAAAGTAAAGTTATTTAACCTCATAGATAACCATAATAATCCAAACAAAAAAACTAAGGCTTAAGAACATTAATTGAATTAGCCAAGGGTAGTAAGTCATTATATTAACAAAGGGCTTTTAGTTCTCTGCATCTCTCTAATCTAAAGCTGTTATTGTGTATGAAATAAGATGTCAATTACAATTTAATATTCTTTTAAGTTTGAAAAATTGACCATTTTATAAATAAGACTTATACAACATATTACCTCATAAATATTGCCTAAAATGTCTGGCTTTAATTAGGACAATAAAGTAAAAATATTAAAATAAATGTGTCAAACTAAGTTCACCATTCACAATTATTTTATAGATTATGGCTATGTTGGGTATATAATTTTGTATTTGTTCATCTAAATTAAAATTACAGTAATGGACTAAAGGCATAATTCAGTTTGGTGTCAAATATGTGAATAAACATAAGAAAAATAGTGTTTCCTTATATTAATATGCTGTGTCAAATTTTACTATCAAGTGGAAATTTAACACATTCTTCAGAAAATATTCATGCTAAATATATTATGAATTATGTATTTTTCAGAAATATCAGATATAAATACAAAATTAACTGATTCATTATTGATATGTTCAGTTTTATTTTTATATAATTTTATTGATAAAAGTACAATAAATATAACTCATTTTTGGCATCAGATGAAATAACTTCTTTCACTAAAATTAACATTGTCTTCCTCGGAAGGCCACAACCTTGAAAAATCATTACATTTGATAGAACTATTTTGAAACAATTTATTATTTCTCATTGTGAATGTAAATATTAGGCAAAATTTATCTTTTCTTAGTAGAATAGAAATGATTATAAATATCATTTATTTTTATTGCATGATATTACAGTCATTTTGCATTATGAAATATGCAAGACTAAATTTTTACAAAGTGTGTGTCTAATCTTCATTACAGCCTAAAAGACTAAAATTTGTCAAGCAACTTTCCTAAGTTCCAATAAAATTAGGGACAAGGGTTCCAACATCAAGATACAGTTTTAATTATTAAGTTAACAAAGAGTTTTGTTGATATTTCTTTGGTGGTAGGGGTGGAGGTGATGTTATATTACTTTCTCCCCTTTTTGTTAATTTTTAATGAGGACCTCCCAATAATGGTGAGGATCCTCAAAATCCCATACACTTACTGGGAGTATATAAAACAATGTAAATTTTATTTTGGATACATTCGATTGGCATTTCTTTCACTTAATAAACATTTCTCTCGTGCTTCCTATGTGCCAGACAACACAAAATGTAAAATAACATTGGAAAATCCATAGCAATCATACAAAATACATGGTATTTGATAAATATAACTCATACAATGAAGAGAAAAAAAGAACAAGAATTTTACACAGCAATTTGACCTCCGTTTGCAACACAACAATAAAAAGTATAATTTTCTCCAATATAAATTTGCTTTGAAAATATGGAACACCAGCTGGAAGGGAGATCAGATGGCTTCTGCAGTAGGGTTGGAAATATCCTTCTGAGCATGCCTGGAACAACTGGTTAAAAATAATTAAATCACTTGCACCATCTGTGAATCATTCTGATTCTTCAATGATTACTTAAGACTCTCATTGTATGGAACATATTCAGAGAACAGATGACTAAATTAATTCAAGTATATAGCTTTTCTCACTTTGATTTTCACTAAATAAAAAGGATCACAATGTTATCAAGTTGGCTAAGTTATCTGATAATTCTTCTGCCCTGTTTTATGAGCCAATGGCTTTTGAAATATTAAAATGTGCTTAAAATTTAGTTTTATTTTTAATAATACAAATGTATTTATTCATGGAGACTTTATTATATAACATAATTTTATTTTAAAACATGCTATAATGTTTTACCCTTTTATTTATTTAATCTTTTGAGTATAGCTCAGTATCCATTTAGTAAGAGACAGCTATCTAATAGAGAGCTAAAGGAAAGTCCAAGTTGATTGCAGTCTCAGATTTAGCACCATATGCTATAATCATGAGCAGTTTTAAAAATTTATAAATAGCTATTTTAACACACATAAAACAGAGGAAAACTATATTTAGTGGTGACTAATCCATGGCCAAAAGATGCATGGATTAAATATAAACCAAGAGTCCATATCTGTGCAAACTTAAGATGTTTAGATAATCTTGAGGCATTGTTAACTATTTAGCTTGATAACAATGCATAGGTACTTATTGCCACAATAAATTAATTGGGAAAGTTTCTAATATTCCATAATAGTTAGTGCCTTCTTAAGTAATAGAATATCTGGGTGACAAAAAGTAAATAAATGAATTACTTAACAAATAGATTTATCTATAATGTTTATAACACCTTCTGTGATCTGTACAAAACTCAAAATGTGTTAACTGATTAGTATGTAGACAATCACAAATATACATAAAACATATGTCTAATGTCAGTCACACAGTGTTGTAGTTTCTTGCTTCGTAGATACACTTGACTATTTATTTCCTATGTGGAAAATTAATTTCAGAGATCCAGCCCCCTCTGTATATTGGCCTCCCTAGTGAGAAATGGCCTCTTTATATTGCCACGAAGGCCTCCTCTTCTTCAAACTTGCCAAGATGTCTTTTACTTCAGGATTTTGCAACTATATTTCCTTTCACTTGGGCCTCTATTTCTGGATCTTTGCTTGCTGGTCTCCTGTAATGTAATGTAATGTTGCAGGAGGCAGAGTGAACACAATACGTTCATGCATAGCCTTCCTTCAACATTGTTCACGGCATCCCCTCCACTTTCTCCATCGTGCTGGAGGACATAGCCAGCTTAGTTCCATTCTGATATTCCCCACAATCTGAAAATATTATGTTTATGTGTTTACTTATTTATAATTTGTTTCCTACCGTTCCTGCTCCATGAAGGCAGAGACCTCGCCTGTCTTGTTAACTAGTAGTTCCGCAGTATATAGAGTCTGACACAGGGCAGGTACTTGATAAAAAAAATATGTTGAATGAATGAATGAATGAATACATGAATACGTGAATAATATTTTCCTGTGGAATTCCCTGTAGTTCTGAGTTAGTTCATCTAAATTATTATGTCAGTGTTATCCCAATGCGAATCTACTATGGTCCAAAGTTTTCACTAGCCCATTAGTAAAGGAAAAAAATAAGAGCAAACTTGGTGAGCTTTTTTTATAAAGCTAAATTTATTTATACAAGAATTGTCTTTTCTTCTGAAAGTATGGCTTTTTATAGTTTTGGGGGTATTGAAATGGCCTTTCTTTTATCTCTTTCTTTTTTTATTATTATTTTGTTACAATGTCCATTACTAGAAAAAGCAAAAGGTGGAACTTTGTAATGTTCCCTAACATTTTTTGGTAATATCAGCCTATGAAATACAAAGTCTGTGAACTACAAACTTGAGGAACTTATTGATATGAAGGAGCACCATTCCTGTCAAATTTTTATGTTGATTGCTTGAAGTTTTTAGAATGAGGAAGGTAAAACACTAAAACCCATCATTACTTCCCATATTTATGGTCTTTTGGGCAGGAAATACTGGCCACACAAGAATTATTCACTGGAATAAGATTCTGGAATTTATTTTGTCACATGTGAGGAACAAGTACATGAACAAATACGCAAAAAGAAGCACACTAGGGTATCACCACATATGCCTAATATATTTAAAAAAATACTTATAAATAATAAATACACTAAAATGATATTTGCTTGTTTATAGATATTTTCATTCTAGGATTTTAAATCCATTTTTGTTTCTTTTAATAATATAAAGAAGCAATAATAGCATAATTTAATAATGCTATTTGGAGTCCAAAAATAAATTAGTTTACTTTAAAACAGAAATGTTAAATTTTCTGTGCTTTATCAAAATTGAAAACTGAATATGTGAAAATCAAAAACTTGACAAATGCAAAGCATTGATATTAATATACATGCTTTTTTTTACATTCTTCATTTCCAAATGACTGTAATGACAAATACTTAGGTTCTTTATAATTGACAAAATGCTTTAACAGTTATCATTTTAGTTAATTCTTATTTTTAAAAAAGTAATTGGTTTGGATACAGATGTAAACAAATTAAAACTGTTTTCTCGACCTTTTTGGTTTTATTTCAGAATTTTACAGGGGTACATATGTTTTGGTTACATAATTTGCTTTTGTACAGTTTGAGTCAGAGCTATAGGTGTTCCCTTCACACAGATAGTGGGCATTGTCCCCATTAGGTGTGAATCTACCCAGCCCTTCTTCCCCCTCCCACCTACTTGATTTCCCTTGAATTTTACTTCCGTATGTGCACACAAGTGTTGATCGATTAGTTTCAATTTAGTATTGAGTACATGTGGCATTTCTTTTTCCGTTCTTGCAATACTTCACTAAGAAGAATGACCTCCAGTTCCATCCAGGTTGTTACGAAAAATACACTATCTCTATTTTTTATGGCTGAGTAGTACTCCAGGGTATACATAGACCACAATTTATTAATCCACTTTCTGAAACTTTTGAGGATTGAAAAGTTAAAATTTTTTTTTATTTGGAAAAACACTTTATTTTTTAGCTACTTTTACAAAGAGATTTTGAAAATAAATATCTAAGACCTCAGGTAATTATTCTTTTAAAATATATGATCTAAAACAGAATTAAAAGTGATTATGTGAATATGATTTCTTAGAGTTAAAAGTTGTAAATTCGCTGGGCAGCACAGTACAATTTTATGTTGGAATTCTTCCCATGGGAAAATACAATGACAATTATTTCCTGGAACATTGACAGAGAACAAGCTATTTCAGGAGAAACTATCTTGATGGTAAAGTGGAGCACATTAAGCCCAAGGTGTCATTAAATTCACAAAACTTTAAGAAATAATTGAGCATAATTTTTGGTAAGAGAAAAATGGTTTTGTTCAGTGACTGTTATATTTTGCAAAGTTATTTATAACTTGGCAAAGTATATTATTTTGGGAAAATAATATTAAATGCAATAGTGTCTATACATGCAGAGCACTTCATTTATTCAGAGGTCAGATGGGCATCATTGTAATTTACCTGGAACACAGCCAAGAATCAGGAACGCAGTAGAACAAAAGGCCTCTGGATTCCTGAAATTGATTTTATAATGTTCATGAAGTCCAACGCTTACTTATATTTCTATAGGAGATGATTTTTCAAGTCCTTTTTTGAAGATGTTCAAAATTTTTTTCTTATTAGAAAGATAATACTAATAAACTTAATTATCTTGTTTTTCTACCCCCAATAGATTAAAAGTCAAAAGGAGGCAGAAAGAATAAATGACTGTGGTAGAAAATAATAGTTGCAGCCTGGCTGGTAGTGAGGCAAAAAAGAACCTATATATTAATATAAAGACATATGGTCTTGAGAAGCTGTTTAGCACAGGATAACATAAATGAGGGAAAGAGAGGAAGAGAGAGGGGCGGGGAGTGAGGGAAAGAACAAATAATTTATGTTTATATCATTTAATTAATTTGACTTATACTTACAGGGAATTTAATTGTTTTGATAGTTTATTCACAAATAAAGTTAGATAAAGGAATTATTAACCTCTTACCTACTATGTGTAAAAGTGTTTAATACATAATTGCACATGGCTTATTAGCTTCCTAAATCACATACTATCACTACCAGCTGACTTATACTTCTATCTATGTTTACATCTATGTATGTGTGCACATAGCATATATTCATATAGGTTACCTATGAGTTTACTTATATAGCTATGTTATACCTATTTACATCCATCAAGTTACTTTGTAAAATATACACTTTGCCTTTGAAAAAATGCCTGCTGAACTCATTGAAATGGTGATTTTTGTAGTTTTTGTCCAAATTTTAGTCAAGTTCCCAAAATTCTGTTTTGTGACTCCTTACTTTTTATTGCAGGCATATAAAATTATTGTGAACATTTAAAAGGAGAATAGAATTTAGGGTAGCTATCAAACTCATGTTACTTGAAATTAGATCCGACAATTTTATAAATAGTATTATTAATATATTGCAAAGTTACTAGTGCCTCTTCAAATCAAGGGCACTTAGATAAAGATGGCCTATTGTGTCAGGCCAAAGAGGAAAACTTTTCAGTTTAGCAAAGCAATTTCAAAAGCATGGGGAGCATTGAAGCAATCACTTCTAAACTGCATAGAAAAATCTGCCATTTCATTGATTATTCTATCCTTAGCTAAATGTCTGCTTTGGCTTGAGTATATTTTTCCTTAGTTATATGTGCTTTAATTAGTTGTTTGTAAATTGATCTCTTAAATCCGGTCAAAATAGGTCTCACATTGGATGTCCTCACACAAGAGTGCTATTTTCCATTTGCTGTTAAAGTTCCTCACTCATCTCCAGGAATCTCAGGCACCTAAAAAGAATTATTTTTTCTTCATGTGCATCAGCAACCACCAATCTTTACCAGGGCTATTCTGTCAATTGAGTATATGGTGAGGGGCACCAATGTTGCTTTAGGTGATAATGTCAAATTCTTTCAAAATATATCCATCCTGCCTTCTTATGCATCTTGTTTTGTTCTTTACTTCCATAAGTTTCAGAGTCAATCAACAGTACATGCCTTCCTACAGCTTCAATTCAAGTGAAAACAGTCTATTATGGTTAAATCACTTGGAAGGGGCCATGCCTACTCATGATCATGTTACATAAAGTCTTTATTTACCACTGCAATCTCTATCTTTTTGCTTCTACTAATTAATGCTAGTTCAGAGCAATATAGAGTTGTTTTAAATATATTATAATTTTAGTTTAATAGGTCAATCAATACAAATTTGTATTAAGAAAACATTAATACTCTTCATTTCTTCCTACTGCCAATTCCACCCTCTCTAAAAGAAATGTTTCCAGGTTAGTATTACCTTTTTATACTATATTCTATGCTTCTTAACCATAAATATTATATATAGATATGTTTTCACTCTTTTTTAAAATACTGCTTTATTCTATAAATTGTTTTAAATATAAAAGTCTATCAGGAACATTTTTACAGGCAATGCATACAGATCTAATGCATTCTTTGTAAAAGCCTTAGAAGATGAACCAAAATTTATTCCATCATTCCTCTACATGCCCTGATTATCATATTATGATAAGAAAAGACCTGTAAAATCTCTATTTTCTATCCATTTTTAAAGGTTCCTTTATGGATATATTATCTTTTTTTAATGTCCCAATGATATAGAAGAAGTATATGATTTTTCCATTGTGCACAAAATATGGATTAAATTCAGCTTGTTGGGTTAAATAAAACCACCTCTATCCTTGGTTATTGTTTTTGGCGATTTCACTCTCACAAATTGAGGAAGAGGTACATGCAAGGTACCAATTACAGCTGTAATTTTATCATATCCTTTTTTATTTCTATTAATTTTTGCCTTTTGTAGAATGCAGCCAGTTGTTTGGGGAATAACAATTAATGACTGCTGTGTTTTGGGTAAGAAATATGATTTTTATCATTACAGTGGTTCTCTTAAACTCATTTAATGCATTTTGGACTTTAATTATACTTCATTAATATTATTATTTTGACTCTCACTTGTTAAAAATTATTTTCCTGATATAACATCACACATCACTACATAAGACACCTTTGTGACCTTGTTTTTTGATGTGTTTCTTATAAACAGATTATAAATGGAGTGAGTATTTTAAACCAGTCTGAGAGTATTTCATCATTTGATGGGGAAATTTAACCACCTTCATTTTTGTTAGGATAGCTTTTATAACTGTATACTTGTTTCAATTCATTCTGTCATATTTATGGTCATTATTTTATCATACATTTTATTTCCTCTTATCCTTTGTCAATCTTGTAATTCATTATCTTCCTCGCTGAACCCTATTGTATCCCTCCCTGCACTTCCACATAATTTAGAAGTTATACTTTGGATTTCCATTTTATTAGTGCTTAGTTTGCTTTTTTAAGCAATATTTTTAAGCCTATATTTCTGTAGTGTTACACCAAAATTAAGCAAGAACATTGCCCTCCCAAGTAAGATGAGATATCTACTCAGCAAATGCCTCATTCTTTTCAAGACAAAACAAAATCCCTTTAAAACCCAGTAATTTAACATTTTAGTTCCTAACTACTATCGTTTTATAGTATTTTTTATCTAGTTCAAGAATTCATGTTGTCACTTAAATTACATTTAAACTATCATTGTTCCATAACATTTTGATTAAAACCCTCACAGGGCTTATTGTCCATCTCCGTTTCTTTGTACTTTTCATTTACATTTGCTTACAAATCTTTATTATATAGTTGTCCCTTGGTATCTGTTGGGGACTGGTTTCAGGACCACTCCTCCACTCCTCTCCCCCCACCTCCCGCAGATACCAAAATCAGCAGATGTTCAAGCCCCTTATATAGAATGGCATAGTATTTGCATATAACCTACATACATCTTCCCATATACTTTAAATCATCTCTAGATTACTTATGACACTTAATACAATGGAAATGCTATGTAAATAGTTGTTATATTTTTAGGGAATAATGACAAGAAAAAGTCCGTACATGTTCAATACAGACACAACCATCCATCGTGTTTTCGAGTATGTTCCATACATGGTTGGTTGAATCCATGGATGTGGAATCCAAGGATACAGAATGCCAATTGTACATTATTTTTAATTTGGTTGGAATACTTGAGAAATGCCCTCATAAAAATACATAAGGATGTGTAGTTTTTAAACTGTACATTTTCAAAATGATCTTTCTTTTGGAGTGATCATGATGAGTTTATTGGATAATGACAGCATTTTTGAATCTCTCTCCTCTTCTTTTAGTTGTCTCTGTAGGTTACAGATAATTGTCTTCTAGTTTCCATTGTTTTCTAACTTCCAATGTTTTCCAGCTTTCATTGTTTCCAGCGAGAAGCCTGATTTTAGTCCAAGACTCATTCCTTTATATTTAAACTTGTCTCTTTTTCTCAAACTCTGTAATATGCTCCCCACTCCACCCCTTGAAGTTCAGGAATTTCACTAGGATATAATTCAATATGTTTTTAATATATATCTCTGTTTATTCTTTAATTCTTTTTTTGTATTTGGATAACATTTTCAACTTTAACCAATTAATAATTTTTGTATCTCAGGAAAATTTTCTATTATTATAATTTTAATTACTACATCTCTTCCATCTTTTCTCTTTTCTTATTCTGGTACTTGTATTCACTTAATAGCTGTCCTAGGTCTATCCTCTAAGTCTCTTATTTTTTTACTATTGATTTAAATTTCTATTTTTCTTTATGTTGTGAGATACTTCCTTTTGTTGAACTTCCAAAATCCACATTTTATATTTAGCAATGATTATTCTCTTATCAAACTGTCTATTGAATTTTTTAAAACCCACTATTAGAGTTTCTGTGCTCTACTGTCATCATTTTAATGTTTCTCATTTTAGTTTTATTAAAGTTCTCTTCTATTTCTTCTAGTGTATTACTTGTATGGGCTCTCAGCTTTGTCTTCCTTCTTCATTCCTTGTGTCTCCTGAAATAGTTTGTGTTTTTTTTCTCTCATGCTTAAGTCAAAGAGTATGAAATTTCTTAACACAAATGCAGTTCAGGTTTTGGGGTTCTGATGTATAGTGATTGAGAAGCAGCAAAGATAAAGGAAATTTTTTTTTTTGGTCTGGTGAAGAATGATTTAACAAGCTGGTACCTCTTTGGAAGGAGTGTGTATAGGTAAACATCTCTGATCTCATGAACAAGGTGTAGAGGTAAGGCTGTCCTCAACCATTTAGTATAGCTACTGTCCAGTAATGGCTACATGAAGCACACCAGCAGGTATTGACTCCTTGGGTCAAGCAGATCTTAAATCAGTGGTCTCTGACAGATCACCCCACATATATACCTGAAAATCATCAGACCCATAATCTCCATCCCAGACTGTGCCAGAGATTCACATATTTTTCACAGACCATTGGTTCATGATCTTTGTCTCTCCACCTGCAACTTCTTTTTTCTATAATTTGAGATCCCTGTTGCATAAATTCTGCTAGATTCTAGCAGTTAATAATGGTTATTTTGAAGTTGAGTCAATCTATTCAGCTGAGACAGAGATGGAAAACATGTGTATATTAAGTGCTGTCTCTCCATTATCTCAACATTTCCATTTTGTGTGTCTGTATGTACACACACACATACATATATGTACATATATATTAATAAGCTTTGAACAGATAAATAATGCATATGTATTACATATAATTCACAATAGGTGCTTTTATTAATTATCTTGATCAGAGCTGAGTAAGGTTACTTAGAGATTTAGGCTATTTCTATATGAAAACAAAATATACTGTATTAAAATCAATCAAATATAACTTACTAATAAGTTTATTGAATTTTAAGCTTTTGACATTTTAAATTTGGTTTACTAGCCAGTCTTTTTTGCCACCTTTGTGGTAAAAAACTCAATGTAGATATGCTATAAAGATTATTTTCTGGTAGATACAATAGTAGTATTAGAATTTTTCATATAAAATAAAGATCTTAATCTTTGCATTATTGAGTTTTTGTATTATTTAAAATTAAACACTTTGTTATATTTTTAATGTCATCAGCAATTTGAAAAAAAGAAACAAATGTGTTTTTTTAATAATTGCTGTTATGGGAGGGGAGAATATTAATTGAGTGTACATTAGGTGCATTTGACCATAGGAAGTAGTGGACAGCCCATTGGATGGAGACTGAGTAGGATAGAAAATCATCACAGAACATATTTGAATATTAACCCTATTTATAAAAAAAATATGTTGGCATTGTCTAGATTAGCACTATTCAACAGAACCTTCTGAGACAATTGAAATGTTTTGTATCCACATGATCCAATACAGTAGCCACTGAACACTGTGACTATTAGCATTTAAGACTTGGCTAATACAATTGAGGGACTAAATTTTTAATTGCATTTTCTTGTAATTAATTTTATTAGTAAAATTGTGGCTAATGATTACCATATTAGACAATGCAACTTTAGGCATCTTCACTATCATTCACATTTTTAATAAAGAAAAAAATATTATATAAAAGCGTAATTATGGCATGTTCTTACTCAGACATAGATACTGAGTTGTTACATTAAATAATCTAGAGATAAATAGTAACCACATTTTCTGAGGTGCTTGACAAGTGTATTATGGAAATAAATAATATCATGGATCCATTTTTCAAAATCCACTTGAGCTGGAAATACTACAGGGCAATAGACATTAAGTGATGTAGTAGGGTAAAATATTATTTCAGAATTTAAGGTACCTCCATACTTATTTTTTTCTTGTATTGCTATTATTTTCACATTTAATTAAATATAGGTATGTGTGTATGTTTGTGTGTGTTCATTTTTACATGTGAACATATGAATAGATTTCTATGCTACATATTCCCAAAACGGTGTAGCTTACTATCAAAAATGTATGCTGGATATATAAATGAAAAGTTTTATGAGCAGAGTTACCGAATATTAAAATGATTTCTTGACTTCAAATCGTCTCAGAACTTTCAGTCTGTTAATAGGCTTTGTGATATCCATGAAGGGGCTAAAATTAATATCTCCTAAAATTTTCTATATAACACTGCCTCAAATAATTGCTTCTGTTTATATTTACATATAATGAGTTACATCACTATCTGAAAGACAACTGAAGGGCCAAAACATGTATATGCAATGGCATTTAGCTAGTGTGCTTTAAATTGGAGAAATGCATAGTTAAATCACATATACCTTTTAAATCTATACCAGTAAAGATTACACTATGAAATGAAGAAAATATTCCTGTTTGAATTATGGGAATTCCAAAATATATATTTTATTATGACTGTAAGCCCCAGAAATTCTAGCCAAATATTTATTTAAAAAAATTATCCTTTTGGGTTGATACTTGTTTCTTCATTCATTTATGCAACAAATATTTTTGATAACCTACTATATGATAGACATTATGCATGAGTCTTTACTGCATTTATTTTTCATTGTAAGGTAGTTAGGGTATATAACCCTATATATTAACTTCTCTTCTTATTTTATTAGAGATTTATTACAAGGCAGGCCATGTGTGTTGGTGCTTATATGTTAGTGCTTATCTTGGTAGCAACCAGAAGTACTGCTTTCACTTCTCTCACAGACCATACTTAGTGAATAAAATTCTACCAACTTACTAATTTATGTTAATTCATTGAAAATCCTTATTAAAATGCAAATGTTGTCCTTTGAAGGAAAATACTTTAAACCACTATAAGCCATTGACATATTTTCCAGTTTCAGTTTATCTGTATAATTAGATATTAATCGAGCTTGGCCCTGAGGAATTATGTAAGTTTGATGGTGTGGAAGGGAAGAATCAACATGAGGCAGGTCAATGAGCAGGTCTGGCCTGTTATTTTATAAAGGACACTATACATACCTGACTTCCTAGAAGTAGAATATACATAAAGACTGGCAAATCCGGTTTTATCTGTGTATCTCTTTCACTGACAGCCTGCCTTTCCCCAAAATTTTATTCTAATTTTAGAAAATAAATAATATGACTATAAGAGATGATTTTCTGCAGTACCTTACTTTGATTATTTAATGTATTTTAGTGAGTTTTATTATTTTTTAACAAAGGGGGTAAGTTATAATTTTAATAAAGTTTATTGTTCAATTACTTAATGATTATTCTATACTCCTTTTTTGGTTATATAGCTTCACATAAGCAATTTCTATGTGATGCAATAGGAGGGGGAAATCACCTATAAGCAAACACTATTCATCACTATTTTCTCTGTGCTGAGTCATAACCAATACCTTTGGACACATTAAAGTGATCATTCAAGGCCTTTTTACCTAGAGACTTGATTAAAACATACAAGGCCAAGTACTGTCTGAATGCTAGTATTACCACGCTATTTATGTGTATCCAGATCACTGAACCCATACCTATTCATCTGTGTCATATTCTTCAGGTTTTTTTTTTAATGCTTTATCATTTGAGACCTTTTCCCCTTCCTCTGGACCAATACTATATTTTTTGCCAAATTTGATTATTTGATTTGCCTTTTTATGCTTATAAGTTCTATTAATGATGCATGGGGAATAAATAAAAATAGCTCAACTTTCTTTACCCCTATAATGATCCCTGGAAGAAAATTTAATTGTTTTTTCTCTGAAGATCTTTGCATCTAGGAGACAAAGCTACTTGTCTAAGATAACTTAAGTCTTTCCCCTTTCCATTTCATTATGATCTATCAGAAACCACTTGAAGCCTGTAATCATATTTAGGATTTACATACAATTGTGTTATTACATTAAAATAATCTGTAATATTTAAGAATTGCCTTTTGAGAAAAGATAATCAGATATAAATAGATTTTCATATCATAGCTCACCTTTAGTCATTAATAAATATTCTTACTTTATTTTGAAGAGTTGGCACATCTTCATCTTCATTAACACTAACGAAGTAAAAACGTGGCTCCATCACTATGTTCTTTTTTATGTACATAATAGTCTATGTTGTTAGACTTTTAATGCATTGATATATTTTCTGTGTACCATATTTATATTAGATATATAGATATTTTGAGGCACATGTCATAATAATATGGCATATAGCACATTTTTCTTATTGAGTTTTTTTGATCTCATAACTCATAAATGGGCCAGTATAACCACAATGTATTTGAAGGAGAGAGAACTCTTTTAAATCATGAAGAAAAACATTTCTTAATTTACCATTTGTTTCAAAACAGAATTGCTTTTATTCATGCAGTTAGTGGCCCTTCAAGAAAAAATATTTGAGTAATGAAAGAATGTGATAACTAAAGTTTCAGAGAAACTAAAGTTTATTTAAAACTTTATAAGTGATACCCCTGCCTACTTACATAGCTCGAAATCTCAAGACTGTTTTGACCTCAACTTTAGATCATATAAATCATTGTTTTATTCTATAATAATCCTTTTTAAACATTGATTGAACTTTTCATTTTTATGTAAGTATAGGTACTTTAGGGCTTTCCTTCATACTACTTGATTTATGTTTCCAGAAAATAAAGCTAGTATATTCTATTGGGTATGTATAGTTAGAAAAGAAAATGAACAGAGAGAAATAAAGTGAATTGGTGGGGCTATAGCACTTCCTTGTTAATGATCATGAATGAATATCTATAATGGTATAAGGTAGTAAAGAACGTTAACAAAAGCAAGTTGATTTTCAAAAGGTTAGACAGGATTTGTACACATCAGAATTCAGAAAGATATAATTATTCAAGGCAGAGTTAATGAAATTCAAATGAAAAGGCTTAATATGAATATGAGTTCATGGATTTTGCATAAAGAAGAAAAATGAACGTGATGCTTCCAATTACACTGATTTTTTAATAACTGTCTGGAATTTTTATTAAACCAAACCGAAAGTCATTTGGTGGATGTGGTTTATTCACTATAAAACTGCATGACTGTGTCAAAAGGAATGCTGTACTTCTTTTAAGGAATAGATACTAAACTAGACCTCCAAATGTCTGATTCTTTTTTGTTTCAATTTGTGGCTGTTTCTTGTATATGAAAATTATAAAAGTTCTCTACATATTAGAAATTATTGTATCTATTACAATATTATAATAAATTAGAATATCCAACATTTTTAAAACATTTTTTCTCTAGAAAACAAGTTCACGGTTTCCTAGTTGTATCAAATAGTTTTTGGAATATTTTTATTTCTCATGAAAGTTTACAAGATTATCACTTAGCTGTCCATATTCAGCTGATCTGTTCCACTTCTGTTATCTATGGTGACCAGATACTACATATCAAAGTAGTAGGAGAAACTAAATCCTTCACTAGATCAGTCTTCATTAAATATATTGAATGCATAATATTAACCTTTTATAGTTTATTTTATCAAATATTGCTGATTTACTGCCCATAGGTAACTGTAATTGGAAGCATTTTAGGAATTATAGGTATTCTAATTTATTTTTTGTAATAAAAAGAAAAAAATTTTCAAAAGATTACTTAATAATCAGTAGTTTAGGATAGCACAGTTTGCAATACTTTTCTCCTTCAGATCTTTCCTAAAGTAACAAACTATCTATTTTATTTCTTTAATTGCTCTTATCAACTGTAACAGTTTTAATATTTTTAATTGTTCTGGAAAATCTGTTCATGCCATGTCTGAGCATGGAGTGAATAGGAAGTGGCATGATTAGTCCAGTTATTTTCATGAATGGACATCGATTGCTCTAAGACTTATCTCTGAAAGTCTTGAAAATAATTTCAATATGCATGTTGTTAGAGCTTTCCCTAATGTGGTACAACAGCTAATGTTTCTTCAAACGGTATTACAATCAGGTTAATAAAAGCTTCGCCATTAAAGAAATTTTTTAAAAAATGGTTTCTAAAACCAGATATAAAATTTCAATTATTTGAAAAATTTTGGAATTAAATGCCATATAACATTCTTCTAAAAGAGATTTCTGTTTAAATATAGGTGACATGCTAATGAATATTATGAGGAAATTAAGTACATTAATTAGTATGTAATGAAAAATCTATGACAGACACATACATGATCACCTGAAAAGCTTAACAAATGAGAAGCCAGAGGACAGCACGCTGCCTACATTCTTAGAGCGCTGGTTCAGGACTGCAGCTGATGCTACGTCTTATTTGCTGAGACACAGCATTCCAGTCTTCAGAGCTCTGTGGCCAGCAATAATTACTGTATAAGTGAATCTCATCTTTATTTAAATTTTCTATATGCAAAACAAAATATAGTTAGCTGAAAATGCCAAGGAAGTAGAATTTTAGGTTTTAAATTTTGTTTCAGGAAGTTAAATCCAAATTAAATCAAATATATTATTAGCGCCTTTTGTCTTTTGCTGTTTGCCCATTCAGTAAGTTCCTTGCTCTCTATAATCCATAATTACTATATGTATGAAGCACTCATATGAATTTAAGATAGCTGAGAGTATTTCAAATGGGAGTAATGAAGTTCAAGAAAACTACATGTCGAAGAAGAAACATAAAAAAGATATGAAGAAAAACTTAGGATCATTTTTCTTTTAAGAAAAAATGATGAGGATATACATCAAAACCTGTGGGAATTCACACTTTATTTTAATGAGAATCAAATGTTTTCTAAATATTTTGAAGATGAGTTTCATTATAAAACAACTCCCTTGATTAAACAAAAATAAATAAATAACAGAGAAACACTACAATTTATCCTCTACCCAATTCTGTCCCTAATAACAAAAGCCACTATTCTCTAAATCCTTAGAGATATAAAATGCATATCACTAAAAACAAAGGTAATTACACCATTATATAAAAATGTTATAAGAAATATTCTTGTTTTATATAATGTAGCATTGTCTTTATCGCACCGGTTAAAGTAACTGATGCAAATAACAAAACAAGCGTATTAACTTGTAAATTTTATTAAGAACAACATAGTCACCAGTCTAATGTAATGCATGCAAATCACAATAAATTTGTGTGACTTGAGCTGTTGACTCTGCTACTTAGTGTTAAACCTAATGTGTTAGTGGAAATTTCACCTTCACATAGCCTGCTGATTTATTTTTCTTTTAAATGGGTGAAATGTTTACTTTGAAATGAAGAAAATATGAATTTGGGTATTAAAATCTATGATTAAATGCTGAATTTTCTTCATCAAACTTAACTCAAATTTGATAAGGAAAATCATCTAAATGTAAATGAGAAATGTGTATACATTATCATTCCATTGATCATGAAGGGATGTGTATCATGGGTTTGGCCAAGATATACACAGCAAACCAAATGTTGTGAAAGGTATAATTATGCCATTTAAAAGTTAATTTGTACAATTTCATGCATTTTATATCATAAGTAGATGATACATCTAAACTAGAATTATTTTATTTTTATAGCATTAAGAATTATGTATAAAAAGTCCTGGGCTAGAGAAATTAAAAAGAAAACATAAACTCACCAGCTTACAATTTTTACTCACCTTTGTGTGGGATTCATTCTGGCATCCCAAAGTCCATTTAATTACATTACTGCAAATATAAGTATGGTCTTGTCATAAAAGGCTGTGCAGTAATAAATGGTTGTGTTAGCATGCTTATAGTCCAAACTTCCCCAGAGACCCTGCCACCGAAACCCTCAGCTGACCCCATCAACAGGCAGGTGGCAGTTGATCAATTCAAAACAAAGTTACTGGGAGAATAATTTCAATTACAAGGATTTTGCTGCCTATAGCATAGACAGAAGAGAGCAGAGGTCATCCATCTTTCTGAATATGTGTGCCAAGTAGTATTTATTTCTTGCTCTTATAAGGAATAGGGAAAGAGGCATTACTGGGAAACTCCAAAAGGCCTCTGGAGCTGCAATTTCTCATCATTCCTGGCACTTGGAACCCAGTTAGGAAAGTGTAGATTCAGGAAAAGAGTCTGGTGCTTCCTAACATCTCAGGACTTTCTGGAGTTCTTATAAAAATAAAAGTTCCACGGTTAGCCCTACTCATGTGGCACCTTAATTAGCAGCTTAGCTTAGTAAGAAACTGGCATCAAAGACAGGAAGTTGTTAATGTCTGGAATTTGGAGTGGAGGAGTACTTAGTAGGAAAGTATATACCAGCCTAACCCACTTTGTGCCTCTTGTACCTCAATCAAGATTAAAGGGAAAATTATAGGAAAGTTCCTTTGTTATAAATAAAACAGATATGGACCCCACACTCAATCCCATATCTAGATTTTCAGAAAGCTTAGAATTAAAATTTAAATGCTAATTGTAAGAATTATCCTTTTCTTGGGACAAAACTACCCTCCTCATGATCTCATGGCTCTTGGTCTTTCATTTTAGATTCATTGTGTTAACATGTATGTATTATTTATTATAAAATGCTTCTAACACTTTTTGGAAGGAGATTGTATATAAATAATCCTTTTTACTAGATTTATCATCCTAAGTTTTTTTAATACATTTCAGCCCTTTGTCAGCTATAGACTTGGACCTATGTAATAGAAGATGGTTTAATTACTAGAAAGCTAAAAGAATTGTTCTTTTGTATATCTATACCAGCACACTGTTCGTGAAGAAACGATGGTAGCGATGACTGAAGACATGCCTTTGGAAATTTCTTATGTGCCTTCTACTTATCTGACTGAGATCACTCATGTCTCACAAGCTCTATCAGAAGTGGAACAACTTCTCAATGCTCCTGACCTCTGTGCTAAAGATTTTGAAGATCTTTTTAAACAAGAGGAGTCGCTGAAGGTAAAAGTAAATCACTTTCATTTAAATTTTACAAGACGATCATATGGATCACTTATAGAACCTCAAGAGTTGACTTATATTGTACACTTAGTGAAGGCATTTGACTTACACATGGAATTCTTAAAAATACTTTATAGAATGATTAGCTTTAGAAATCTGGGGGTATATAGATATAAACTAGAAGAGGCACTTTATAATATTTAGTGTTGAGAAAATTCCTAAACAAAAGAATACACAAAAATAATAGTTTTCATATACACTCAGGGCAGAAAAGAATCACCAAAAAGCAAGTTTTGATAGAGGAATAGTTTATTTCCAGCCAATACATTACATTCCTTTATTTTCCCCAAAAAGGGAAAATTAAATGAGATTTTAAATTGTATCTATTATTCATTGAGTTTTATATTTTCCACACTTATACATATTCAATTTCAAATTAATGTCAATACCTATATGAGATTATATGGAATATAAATGGACAGAAATCAATAAAATATTTCATTTAAAATTGCCAGCCAAAGGTTACCAATGAAATTGGGCTTTTTTCAAACCTCTAACAGCAAGTTACTGAATTCTGAACTAAGACAAATCATGATGAAGGAATTGGCTATGAAATTTAGAAGGCAGTGTCTAAAGATAAATGAGTCTAACATCAAGAAAACGTACACGATAATGTGTGTCTCAAGATGATTTTTGTGATCATACATTTCACACCCAGAATGAAATATTATAGCATAACCAGAGCTTGGTATTTTCCAATGCAAACAGCATAGGGTTATAGACAGAAGATGAGTTTACTATCAGCAGCACATATTAGCTAAAGTATTTTATACTTTAAATGATTTCTTAGGAGCTCATTCCATATCACACATTTGCCTGTATTAGTATACAAATAGGTAAAGCTATTTGTTTGTTTTGGAAATTGGTGTTGCAATATCTTGAGTGACTTGACTTTAATGTGTTACATTATATCAAATAAGCTGTAAAACTCCACACTAAAATAAAATAATAGATACATAGATCTCTGGAACTAGTCCATCCATTTCAATGAGGTGTTATTTCTTACTCTCTCAAAGTAAAAGTCAAATCACTTATGAGTACAGTGAAGAAAAGAAACCTAATCAATTGATAAAGGAGACATGCCAGCATTCCTGTCATTATTCACATTAACTGATTTCTTGTGACAGCACAGTTTGTAAGTTCATCATTGTCATTCAACATGTAAATCACTGCTAATGAGCTAATATTCATTCCTTTCCATGTTTACGGACATCTGGGTCATGAGAGCAGTGACCCTGAACTTATTAAGTTGCCCACTGAATATCTTTGTCACCATAGCTCTTAACCTGGCACACCCAGAATGATAGGCCCCTGGCTACACTCATAGCTAATCATTTGTTCATCCTGATATATTTAGTCTTATTTTAGCTGACACCAATTATAACAGTATTGATTACTGTGGTTTGTAAGAAGGTGTTATTGCAGGTTTAATTTAGCTAGATTATTGAATCCTCATGAGATGCAGTTGTGGCCATAATTTCGTCTCTATCTCCCAAAATCTCTGGCAACAGGCAAATGGGCTTCCTACCTTTGTGGACTTTTTGAAGGGGGATAGTTTTGAGTTCAGACTTTTCAATGAATATGTATTTCCTCTTAAAGGCATTCATCATTGTCATTATCTAGTAGTAAAAATAGAAAAGCAGTGAATAAATTGTACAGCTGCTGGTTGGGAAGGTTTGAAATTAAATTGTGGTTGATTTTATTCCTGACAGATTTTCATGAATCAAATTACAGAACTATAGTAGGTATTGCTGCAGTTTAATATACATATTTCTTAAAAGTACAATACAACACAAATAATGTATAATACTTTAAAATATTTACTTTCTGAGAAAAATATAACTAAAATAGCACATATGGTTTCAATAGACGAATTGGAAAGCTACCTAATCATTTTGACAGGGACTGTGCAGATAAACACTTGCTTACATATGGAAATCTGCATTTACTAGCTAATATACTAACTAAGCATAACTAGAGATGAATGAGAAATATACACATAAGTAATATTTCTACTCATTTCAGAGTCAATATTGGCATTGTTGATTGATTGTGATTGTTTATATGTAAAAAGTTTAAAATATTTATTACATAGGCAATAACATAATTTTGAAAGAATTAAATTTTTTGAAAGTTTTAAGCAATATTAGGAAAAATTCTCACTTTATTTTTAAGAAAAAAATTGTCTCAATAATTTTGCCAAAATATAATTAACTGTGTTAAATCATCAAATCTTGCTTTAAAATATCTCATATGAATGCGTGAATGTAGGAAATCTTAGCATCACAAGTTTTAAGTTACAGAAAGCGTTGCCCTTGAGAGTGTTAAATATTGGAAATCTTGTCATTAAAGCAGAAATTATCCATTTAAGAGGTGCAACTGAAAGGATTTATCCTAATGCCTCCATATACCTAATTTTACTGAAAGCCTCAGTTTCACTGGAGTATGAGAATTCCTGGGACCTCACCTATATCCTTACCTCACTCAGCATTCCCTGCACTCTGACTGGCAGCTGCCAATTCCAAGTGTCTGTGACTGCCTTAGGGCTCTCTCTAGTCATCCAAGCCCACAAGTTGCAGGGAGTTATCCCCATGCTCCCCAGCAAACCTCAACCAATAACATATGGCTTTTGGTGGATGCACTGTTTGAGGTGGTTAAAACATGCTGTGTTTTTGGTAACCAAGAGGATGGACATAAGTGTGGAAATATGAAAAAAGCTCATGGGTGTGTTGGCAGGAGAATTGGTCCTAATGTAGAATTTAAATGGAATAAAAAAATAAATAAATAAAGGTAGCCCTTGTTTAATCTCAACAACACAAGGAAGGGCTGGTAGTGAGCTTAACCACTTCGATACTGCACTCACTGGCCGTGAAACCTTGCCCACAGCCGGCACTCACAGTCCTCATGATAGTTTGTGCTGTGCATTGATGACGAATCCGTTTTGCTCTTGTGTGACGAGGAAAGCTTTAAAGCACTGAAAGCTTGTTTTACTTTACAGGCAGCTTTACTTGTAATGTAAATCAGAATCGGTAACATATACATATATGTTTTCATTATGTTATTTTTGAATGTTCACAATTTTATTTTGATAAATGAAAAATTAGAAAAGTCATATCACGGCTGTTGGCTAAAGTCGACACTGGTACCAAAGTGGTTAAAAAGCCAAAAGTGGTATGAAACAAAGTTGTTCAAGTCTTCTTTGATTGGTTCATATTTTATGCATGGCTCTTGAGACCTAAAATATGTTGTTATGACAAGCAATAACCTAAGCAGTGAGGATTCATTCATTCCAAAAATATTTATTAAACTCTTACTATCTACCAGGCACTGTTCTAATTGCTTATAAAACAGAAAAAAAAGTGGATCCTGCCCTCATACAGCTTTTATTGGAGCAATGGAAGACAAAATATAAGCAAGCAAACAAACAAAAAAAGTATTGTGTATTTCAAGGTGATACATATAATAAAAAGAGAATAGAGTCTGATAAGGGGGTATAGAACAACTAAAGGGGTTGGCATAGGTGGAATGACAAAAGGTGGGACTGCAATTTTAAATAGGGTAGAAAGGACATTTGAGCAAAGATTGGAAGGTAAAGGAGTCAGCCTTGGTTATCAGCCTTGCTCTCTGGGTAGAAGAAATAGTGGAAAGGCCCAAATGTGGGCGTGAGCCTATCTTGATCAAAGAGCAGCACAAAGGCCAGAGTGGCTGAAATAGAATGTGCCAGGGAGAGGGTACTAGGGAATAAAGTCATAGACATTGTGAGGGTCCAGATTGTAAAGGGCCTGGTGGGCCATTGTAAAGACTACCTTTCCCTCTGAGTGAGATGTGAGCCATTGTAGGTTTTGGAACAGTAGAGTGACATGATCTGATTTATGTTTTAAAGGGCTCACATTGGCCCCTGGCTTGTGAGTACCAAGGGTACCAAGCAAGAAGTCCTGTTGGAGAAGAGATAGATGCTGGGAGCTTGGACTAGGTTGGTAATGAGAGAATGTCAGATTCTGGAAATGTTTTCAAATTAAAGAAAGCATATTTATATCTGTATTCACAGAAAAACTTAAGCATGTGTGTATAAAGACCCATTCTCAGCAGATTTGGGGCTCAGGAGAATTTTGATGTCCTATGAACTTGGCAGAGGATCCCTTGAGGGATGTAAGATTTCTTCTCTGATATTTTGTTCTCTCATACATCAGTCTTGCCTTGAAGTAGGGAAAAAAAGTACTGGCATTGAAGATCTTTAACACTCTGGTCAAGATCTTTCTCTTTGGGAATTTGTTTCATAATATTTAAGCACAAATTTAATAATACCAATTACTTAAATGAAGAAAAAACTACACCATGAGCAAAGTGACTTCTTTTCTATTCTGGTATTAGAGGAATTAGATACTAGCAGGAAGCAGCATATATACCAATCTGAAGTAAGTAAAAGAATGATTGTTTATGTGCATATTGTAATACAGGGGCATGCCCTATAAAGTGATTGATTTTATTTACTGATTTAATAATATTGCAACAAAAGGATATTGCACTTATACTAAATTAAATAATCATGGATCATATACAATTTCAAAACAAAATTTGATTCCAAATGCTTTTTGAATTCTATTTAAATTTTCCAATATAATAGTTTGGTACATGAAAAATATGATTTTTATTAATGTAGTGCCACATTGTAAAAATTGATTTTTTTCAGACTATAAACATTTGGAATAATGTAATCATTCAGTGATTTCTCTGAGGAAAATCATGCTTTTTCCAACTAACACATTTATTCATTTATAAATATAATTTCTATTTTCAACAGCTTTTATGATTTGGGATTTATTTGTTTGATTTGTTATATATAAATTCATGTATTACTTTACAAATATTACTCTATCAACTATAATTTAAATCCTGCTTAAATCTTTTCTATGGTACCTTATTTTTCATTTTTCTTATAATGAAGAGACTATAGATATTTACTGCATTGTAGTCGTGCTCAACTCATATTTATATGTGCTTTGGTATGGTTTTCTTTTATATTTTATACACATCTCTTTTTATAGGAAATTATTCACTCTTTTCTCCCCACTATTATTTTATGATGCCCAGCAGTTGTCCTACTGTGACTCCCATGCTGCAATTTACTCCCAGCTCTGCCAAAATGTACTTTAAGAACTCACTCCTACTCCTTCCATTCTCCCAGCAAGAATATTTTGATAATCCCCATCCTATAAATTCTGAAAGGCAGAAACTTCTATATTAAAACTTATAAATCATGAGGCTAGTAGTATTTCTGAGGCTGCAATTAAGTTGTAGGGAGGTTTTCCTTCTATTCATGAACAATTCAAGCTGTGCTTCAACCAATTATGATGTCATTTTTTGATCCGTGATATATAATTACTGATTTGTTATTTATGCAAAGACAATGCATCATCCTATGGAGAACATTTTGGCCAAAATATATAGTTGTGTTTAGTGAGTGTTTTTTTACATGTGAACAATAAACCGTGAAGAAAAAATCAAAAGGTCAACTTAACATGGCGCCACTAAAAATAACTTCTAAAATTTCTTTAGAAGCACAGAAAAATCTAGTTAATAAGTGCTTTAATGCCTTTTGATTGAACACTCTCCCCAATTTGATATGTCATTAATGTAGTGCCTGGTAGCTGGATGGGACATAACGAGTGTAAGAATTAGATTTATATAGGGTGTTGCCTTCATCTGTCAGATAAAGATAAATTCCTGAGAGTGAAAATGAACTAGATTTTGAGTCTTTGGTAGTCCGATTTCTCTTTTTCAATTTTAAGATAGATCTACTCCCCAATGGCTGCTGTCACAACAGCTACTAATGGATTTCTCTAATCCTTTTTTCTTAGAAATGAAAGTTGTGTGCTTCTCTGTTAACCAAGTTACAAAGTGTCTCAAGGCATTTTTGATACTTAAAACTGCTTAAAGCTATTATTTTCACTTTCCCAAATATGAAAAAATAGTGTAGGGGTTTATAAATCTATCAATACATGAACATGCTTTTAAGTGTATGCATACCCATTTAACTGTAGTGAAACATTTATCAAGAAGGTGATATTAAGTCAGCAAAAGAAAAAATTTTCAGCATTTGTAAATGAGCCATCTACTCTTTCTTACCTGTTTCCTATGGTGACCAATATCTATCATATCTATAACCACCAGGAAGAAAAAAATATAGTATTTTGTTTTTCTTCTTCACCACTGTATCTACAACTCCTAGAATAGTACCTGGCACTTAGTGAGTACTCAATGTACATATATTGAATGAATGAATTATGATCTGGTACATCCAGGTGTAGACTCTGTGAAAGAAGAGGACAGAGCATTGTTTATCAATGCCAAGAATAAAAAAGTGAACAAAATTATTCTCTTTTATATTATATCCTAACTCATTGAGTTAAATAATACAGACATTCTAAAACTCTACACATATATAAGCATGGAGAAATGTGCTCTAGGTTTGTACATGCTAAATTATAGAACAATCATTTATGAAAATGTGTGGTAGGGAGCCCACATGTAATTAAAATATTACAAATATTTTTCCTAATCACTGAGCTTGCATTATATGATCCAGACAAGCAGTAGCCTAAAGAATTTGACAAAGCAATGTATTTGAACCTAAAAAACTTAGATTTAAGCATCCAATCTGATTATTAATAGTCGTGTCCTTGGGCAAGTCATATAAAATTTCTAAGTCTGTTTTCTTAACATTGAATTAGATCAATAAAAGTACCTGTCCAAGCCTACTCAGCAGTACTGCTGTGAAGACAGAGTGAAATTATGTAGGGTTATGTAGAAAAATTCTTGAGAAAATGTATAATTATATTAATTTCAAGATTTTTATAATCCATATTGCTTCATCAAATACCCCAAAACATAAATACTATTTTAAAATAAATGTTCATATGAAGAATCCTAAAATCAAATTACTTTTAGGCATGCATTAAACATCATGAAATTGCATATTTATATGTAAAAAATTTAAATGTTAACAATCATGCAACATATACATAAAGTTATTTCCAGATTTGGGACTAGCCTAAAGGTAAAAAAAAAAAAAAATTTAAATAAAAGAAGAGAATGCATGTAAGCTAAAAAATGATTACTTTCGACAAAAATCTTCTGTTAGAGAATCTTATATACTTTAAATCATATTCTTTTATTGTACAGATGGTCCTCAACTTATGATTGGGTTACATCTTGATAAATCCATTGCAAGTTAAAAATATTTTAAGTCAAAAATTCACTTAATACACCTAACCTACCTTAAACATGCTCTGAACACTTACATTACCCTACAATTGGGCAAAATTATGTAAAACAAAGCGTAATTTATAATAAAGTATAAACTGTTTCATATAATTTATTGAATACACTACTGAAATACAGTTTCTAATGAATGTGTATCACTTTCCCACCATCCTAAAGTTGAAAAATCATTAAGTGGAACCATTGAAATTTGGGGACCATCGTAAGTTGGGGACCATCTGTATTTCCAGTCTAGTTATTATTTATTCAGGGGTAACATTTTCTATTATATTAACTAATAACCAGTCTAGTTATTATTTATTCAGGGGTAACATTTCTATTTTCTATTTATTTCAGGCACTTTTTAATATTTCTCTTGAGATACAGAAATACAAACTGTAAATTATTCCAAGTTTTCATGTACTATATCTTTACCAAGAAGAGGATGCTGTTTTCTAACTTGTTTTTTGTTGTTGTTTTGTTTTTTAATGAAATGCGTTGATTCATTTTTTCCAATTATATTTGAGTAACATAAAACAGTTTATTTTAATTCTAATTTACAAACCATGACTTAAACTATTCAAATATATCAAAGCTCTGGATTAAGAAAGGTGTAATCAGTAGTGTTTTGTTGTTGGTGGTGGTCTTTTATCTTTGGAGTCTTAATATTTGCCTTTGTTGTTTATCTTTTGCAATTTAAAACAGATAGTTTGTATTCATTTTCCTCCTTAAATTTGTAACCATGGCCATATTGATATTGTAATAATATTCAGTTCAACTTTGTGAATTGCCATGATGTCAATGAAAATGTTTAAGTATTGGCAATTCTATAATCTAATACAATGGCTTTTACCCCAACCTGCTAATTTCTGAATATTAATGCATATCATTAAACATTCTGAGAGAAAATCAAGAGGTCTGTATTGTAAATTGCATGTAATTAATGGGTACCAATTACTATCAATTTTCAAATTTAATTTGTCAAACCTTAGGCAAAAGATTAAAGGACTTTTGGCTGGGCACGGTGGCTCACACCTGTAATCCTAGCACTCTGGGAGGCTGAGGTGGGAGGATTGCTTGAAGTCAGGTGTTCCAGACCAGCCTAAAGAAGAGCAAGACACCATCTCTACTAAAAATAGAAAAATTAGCCGGGTGTGGTGGTACAGGCCTGTAGTCCCAGCTACTCAGGAGGCTGAGGCAGGAGAATCGCTTGAGCCCAGGAGTTTGAGGTTGCTGTGAGCTAGGCTGATGCTACTGCACTCTAGCCTGGGCAACAGAGTGAGACTCTGTCTCAAAAACAAACAAACAAACAAAAAAAGATTAAAGAACTTTCTCATCATTAGCGAAATCTGTGGCACTTTCAAAAAGGTAGGGAAATTGATGATTGTCAAGGTCCTGCTCCCATATCATATTTTGGGGTTTTTTTTTGTATTGTTTTGTTTTAGACATTTATATTTAGGTTCATAATAATTGTATAAAACAGTGTTTTTGCTTTTCTATACCCCATGCAAAACACTATCATGGAAAGCATGTTTCCCCAACATCAGCAGCATTAGTCATTTCTAAAATGGACATAATATTGCCAAATATGTTTCCCATTTTACAAAAATAGTCTACCATCATTTGCATTAATATATACATATTTGATTACATTTTATTTTGTATAGTAGTTATCTATAAATGTAGTGGATCATTCATTCTAGATTTTCAGCTCTTTATCAAAATAATAAGATGCTCATGGTTGCATATTTAAATGGGATAAACTGTAAAATGAAAAGAATAAAGAAAAGCATCCTGTCCTTGTTTCTTAATCTCATTCCTTGGCAGTAACCAGTTTTTGAGGTTTCCTTGGATTGTTGTATTGTCTTAGAATTTTTCTCCATGAAACCTACCTCTCCTTCCTCTGCTCAGTTACACAAGACTTGAAAGTATATCCTGGTTTTAAGCAATTTGGAAACAGATTGCCATATGTTTTTAACTAAGAGAAAAGCATTTGCTTCCACACAGCTCTCCTTTGCCATGTATAAAAGCCAATTTTTCTATCAGGATTTTCTGTAAAATGATTTAGACAATGTGCACAACTTAACAAAAAATGTACCTATCATAAAATCACTGGTGAAACTGTTCTCAGTTTAGTTGGTATTGACAGACTGGAACCTTATGTTTGAGGAACACTTAGAGCTGTGAAGTGTGAGTTTTATGTTTCTCCTTTTGTTTTTGTTGATGCTCTATGGCATCTGAGAGACATAGGGCAGACATAATTTTGAATGAAGGACTTTGTTTTTAATTAACTCAGGTACTATGAGGAAACCATTGGGAAACTCAGCCAGGAAATGCAGATGGCCTATTATTCCACTATTTAACAGCTAAATAACCAGTAAAAGCAAAATAGAATAAACAGGGAGATATTTGAACAGCTCACAACATCTCTCCAGGCCTGAATGCATATCTATAGTGGTTGGAAAACAATGTAACAAATCTAAAATGTTCAATGATTTCATTCAAATTGGATTTTCATAAGCAGGTTCAACTCAACTTTTCACTTCAAGTCAACAAATATTTATGAAGGCCCAAGTGCTGTGCTTAACATTTTAAAAGATAAGAGAGATATTAAGACATGATCCCTATACTCTGATAATTTGTAGCAATATTGAATATGCATGTCCTAGTTCTACAAACAAGTTAGAAAGTTATAAAATAAAGGCTGGAAGGACATAACCCAAGCAAAAATATATAGTATAAGACATGAGTGTAAATGAATTCGTTAAGAAAAGAAAGCAGTGTAGAAAGCAAAAACTGGGAAGAATTTTATAGAGGAGAAAGCCTTAAGTTGAGTTTTGAATATAATTGGAATCTGAACTAATCTGGAATCTAATAGCTAACATTTAATTTACATGACAGGACATATTCTAAACTCTTATAGTAACTCATATGGTCATCACAACAACTCTGTGAAGAAAGCACTTATTTTACATTCATATTCAAATAGAGAAAATGAGATCCAGAGCAGTTATGTGACTTGCTCATATAGTTTGTAAATAGCATAATTGGAGCCCTATCTTGGGTGTTCTAGCTCCAGAGTCTCTGCTCTTAAGTACTATACTATACAGTTTATTGATATAGAAAATGTTCTCAAAGTTAGAGGTACAGTGTTAGTAAGGACAAACAACAAAATGTATCAGAAAGCTATGTCTCAAGGGATAACAAATATATTGTCCTTCCCTATCAAAAATGTCTTTGTTGGCAAGGCACTGAGAGATAAAGTTGAATAAAAACTGTGAGTCTGGCTTTTTTTTTTTTCTGAAGTCTTAAATGCCTAAAAGATGTGCTTGAAACTGTCCAACAAGCTATAGATGATCATTGATGGCTTTAAGTCAAAGAGAAACTTTATGGATTTTTCTTCCAGTTTCTGGATTTTTTTGTGGTTTCTTTGTGTTGGTTATCCATTTTTTCTTGCATATCATTGAGCTTTCTTACAATCCATGTTCGAAATTCTTCTTCTATCATTTTAGTGTTCTGAATTTGGTTGACGTACATTGCTAGTGAGCTGGTGTTCCCCTTTGGGGGTGTGCTTTCTGTTTGATTCTTCCTACTTCCATAGTTCTTTCACTGATTTCTTTCTATCTGGATTAGTTGTGATTCTTACCTTTAGATTTCTCTTTGAATAATGACATGCCCTTTTTAGTCTCTGAGCCAGTAGGTGGTGTTTATGGGTAAAGATTCTACTACACATTGTGTGATGAGTCAGTGAATGCAGTAAAAGGGTGTGCAGAATGACCTCCCTGTCAATAGGTGGCGCTTGCTGGGAGGAACAGGCTGCAGTGTTGTTTTTGGGTCCTATAACCAGCTCTTGTTCCTCTGGAGAGGCACTCTAGTGCCTCAGGTGGTGGGTGGTGCCCTGGGACTTCCAGGTATGTCCTTATTCTTCACCTCAGTAGGGGGAGGTGGGGGAGTGAGTCTGAGTGGAGTTGGGCTGGGTGAGTTTGCCCTCAAGCACCACAAATGCTGTTAGCAGGGATCAAAGGTCTGTTCTCTGCTTCTGGGCAAAGCTGCCAGGGAGGGGCTGGAATGGCCCCACTAAGCTAAAAGGTCTACGTGTGGAGGTGGGGCTGTCTGAGACCCACAGTCTGGAGCAGGCCTTGCTCCCTTCTACCCACCCCTATTCCTCATTTTCTCCTAGGTCTCTGCCAGCAGGTAGGACCTCAAGCCAGTGGATCTCCCTTGGCTGTGATGTGGGCCGGGAAGGTCCCTGCCCAGGATCGCAGCCTGGCTGGGCACAGGCCCCTCCTGTGGGAGGAGTGTTGCCCCTGAAACACACTGATCTGCCCCTGAAGGCTCACACACTTCAGTAGGCTGCTTCACAAATATCCCTCCTGTGCCCCGAGGCAATGCGATCCAGACCCATGTGTACAGGATCTGGTCTGCAGGCCTGTCCCCTGGGCCCTGGAGATCAATCCCCAACCCTGCCAGGGAGAAGAGTGCAGGTCTCAAGTCACCCATGAGGCACCCAAGCTGGATCTATGTCTCCCCATCTCGGGATTTGCCCGACTCTCCTGGAGTCACCAGGCAAGCGACAAGAAAAATCAAAGAAGTAAAAATTAATTAGATATTTAATATTTGTGTCCAGCCTTGCTGGGCCGGTTAAGAAACCACGCCCTTAATGCCAGAACTCTCATTATTAAAGTTCACTGGAGAGATCACCAACATCTTAGAGCACCCACTTTCATCTGTTGGTGTAAAATGTTGTGGACTGGATTTCTGGATATATGTTTCTGTCTGGCTAATTAAATATTCTACTTGGTTTAAGAAAGGTTTTTCTAGAAGTTGTATAAAATCCCACTGTGGCAATAAAACCAAAAGTCTCTGGCTAAGTCTCCACCAATGAATAGCCTGGAATTTTCTCCCTACACTTTGTTCCTGCTCCTCTTATTTCTGTTATCCCACAAATACCTTAGTGTAGCCTTATGTAGAATCAATCACCAAGTGTCTAACTCCCTGGACTTCCTGAATGGATGCCCCGCCCCTGCCCCGGGCAGTTTCATGTCAAGGCCCTTGCACTTACTTGCTTTGCCTGCCTGGGATATTCTCACGATTTTTCTTCAAATATTTTACTCCTACGTTTTCCGCAGGGATTTCCTTAAAAAACAACTTCTTGTCTGGTCTTCTCTGACTTTCCTACCAAAAATTCTAACTCCCACTTGTATCCTTCATGTCTTCCTTCCGTGCTTTTGTTTTCCTCCTTAGTACTTACCACTGTATGACTGCATAGTTTCGTCATTTATCCTGTTTGTTTACTTTCTCTTCCACCCCCAGAAAGTAAGATTCCAGAGCACAAGACTTTGTCTTTCTAGCTCATTATTATATCCTCAGAATATAAAATATGCCTGGCCCGTGGTAGGTTTTCAACAAATATTTTTTGAGTTAATGAATGAAGACAGAGATGTAGCTCTCAGGGAAGTGGAGAGAAATCTGAAGATAGGATTACTAGGTAAGAGGTAGGGGAGAGTTGTGTGATGAAGGCTGGCTTAACAGTACTGAATACTGCAGAAAAGGGAAAAGATACAATGGAGTAGCTGTTAGTGAACCAATGAATAGGAATTTCCTTCAGGAATTAAATATGGTTATAAAATGTGAATTATAGGAGCTTCCAGCCATCCGCTGATGCAAGTCATTGAGAGAAATGAAAACTGAGGAATCACTAGAAAGCAATTTTGTCATTTCTTTTAAAAAACAAAGTTCAACATACTTCAAACCAAAATATTGTTGTGATATAGAAGTCACTTTTAGGGGTAAATAAACTAAAACAATAATAAATTTCATATTCCCTTTTCTTATAATTTTTATTTTCATAGATCTGAAATTTTGTCATTTCAAGAATATTTTTCTTATTGAAACTTTTTCACTAAGAGAACACTGACAAATTTTGAAGTAAAATTTTATTACTAAGGACAAACTTTAAAATAGGAGACAAATTAGCAGATTAATGTTTGTATATATACTCTACAATACACATATTATTTAAAATTTAACTTAGTAAGAGTTGTAAACTCATGAAGGTGTGTTTGAGCTTATTTCTTGGTATGAAATATGGAAGTAAAGACACTTGTAAATTATAGATATCTTCATTTAGTAATTGGGCACTGATGTTTAAGCAAGTGCTGAATTGAATTTTATGTTTTGGATCTGCGAGATGCCCATTTATTTTCATGACCACAGAGAAGGGACAACTGAAATGATGCTATTTTAAATACCAGAAATCAGACTGCTATTTTTCATAGTATTTGGGAAACAAATAACTTTGCTATAGGTAGGAAAAGACATTTAAAAATGCAGTAAGTTCTTTTTAAGTTTACTTTCATCAGAAGCACTTAACAATAAGTTCAATTTGCCAGATACCACTCTCCCCTACTCTAGCCCTGTTCAGTTTCTGCAATATCTACTTTGACATTCATACAAATAGGTTTATCATTTAGGTGGGTAATGGCAGTTTCTGTAATGAAACACTTTGACAGCAAGGGAGTAGTTGTCACTTTACATTAAATGGAATAAAAACTAAACAGTACAAATCTACCCCTTATGGTAAAGAACAGAGCATAGTTAAATTAAGTGTTACTTGAGACCTCTATTTCAACCTGATTAGTTGGCAAATAGTTGGTTCTCTAGATAAATTGCCTGTATTCTCTAGTTTCTCTTTTTAGCCTATTGAAAACACATACTCCATAATACTTGAATAAACAAAACACTTTTAGGTTCAAATTATTTGTGTATTAATCTCCTTTACCAACTGATTCCCTTCTTAAAAAGAGACTGACATTTTAAAAATCGTTATTTTCATATCTCAAAGTTGAGGCCTATAATATTATGTCTGTGTTATCAATGAATTCTTATATAAACAGCAAGCTTTTCAAATATAAATATGAATTCAAGCAGCATGCTTATAGATTTCTGCTTTTCCTTACTTTATATATCTGGATTTCATATTCCAGTTGTGCAATTTAACTATCTAATTTTTCTCTATTCATGATGTATAAATCAGGGTCTTATTTAACTTATATGAGACTGTGAACCAGAGTTACAGTGATGCTATTTTAACATATTGAGGACTTAAATTGTATAAATTCAAGTAAAAATGCCTTCTAGAAATTTCCTTTTTTCATATATATATATTTAAAACTTCCTTTTGCAGGAAGAGAGTATAAAAATAAACATCGTACAGAATTGCAATGGAGAAGTGAGGTCAATTTATAGGGGCCATGTCAAAATTAAGAAGAGAGTTAACTAAACAGCAGATACTTCATCATTTCTGCATCATATTTTCAGATAAGATAAGGAACTATTCAGGGAGAGAAATAGAAATGCTATATTCTATAGTGATCCTAGGGATTTTTCTGTCACCATAGCAACTACAGGGACTATGGCTTCATTTTTAGAGGGTCAGAAACTATAAAGATCACTTATTTCTAGACAAACTAAAATAGTAAAATGATATAAGAGATCTCATCTCCGACTTTAAACTATGGAAAGTGCTACAAAATTTTCTTTGGTGCATATACCATTTTTTCTGTTTGCAATGCCTTGGGGACAAAAGTATGTGCAGGGACTTTAAAAAAGATTTCCTGGATTCCAGCCAATTTTGACAGCATCCTCTTAGAATGCACCAAGGAGCTATTATCTAGATATCCAAGCAGTGTGACATCCCCTGCCCCAGTTTTTGCTTTTTGCGTTTCTCATTTAAGATAGAAAGTTTTCCTGCTTTCGCAACATGCTGCCCAGCATGGCTAAAATCATTCATAACTCGATTCTGAGCAATTCTACCATTTTCTAAGAGAATTGGGAGCTCTCCAGAGACTCAGATTAAAATCAAGAAGCTTTGCAAGCTCAAATCCTCAGAGAGAATAAATACATGTGTGTATATCTGTATATATACATGTGTGTTTGTATACACACACACACAGCACAGCACATCAAGGCCATAATTGGATAACTTTTATATTCTAGTGGAGAAGATTCTTCCTCCCTTCCCTTGAATTTTCCCTCCATCACTGCTTACAGCTATGCATTTTAAGTGTTTGGGCTCCCAATGTACAGACAAATGTGACAGGTTGTCCAATGTGGATTTAAGTAATCAGCCTGTCATTCACCTGGCTGCTTGATATCAAGTGGAGAACTTGTCAAAGGTCTGGATCTTTGCCATTGGGCTGGCAGCCAAGCAAAAATTAAGTCCATGACTTACAGAATCAGGAGTTAAATCAGATCAAGTGCTGGAGAAATCAGGCTTCCCAGGGCATGTGAATTAACAGAATCAGCAAATAAGTCATATTGGTGCATGTTTCTGGCAACTGACCTAATCAAGCTTGTGAGATGGCCCTAAACACTGAATCCAAGGCTCCGGCCTCAGAGCCATTGGAAGATGGTAGTAAAATTTTACCAGGTGAATAAAAGTAAAGAAAGAATATTAGAGACATGCTGGAGTCCAGTGACTTTTAGGATATTGATAACAGATAACAAATGTTTTGTACCTGTTTGAAGTTTCTGTTACATTATCAGTTTTCTTTTTATCAATAATAAGATTTTCTTCAATAAACAAGTATCAGATGTGAAATACAGCAAAATGCAATGGGTTGTATTGAACTATAGAAGATAGTTGAAGATAGTTACAGTGAAAAAAGATGACAATGAAAGACAGTCTACCCTGCCCCCATTTATATTTTCCACCTTCAACTTGCTGAAATTGCTCTTGATAAGATCACCAATGACCTCCTAACTTGCCAAAGCTGACTTTTCACTCTTGGTCCTAGCTGCATTTGACTTGTCATCAACCTCCTCCCTCCTTTGGTTCTGCTCCTAGGTCTGATAACAATTACTCTTTAGGTATACACAGCTCCTTCCTCTGCCCCTGCTTTCCACAGGAGGTTCATCTTTAAGCAACCTTTCTTCTCACTCTAAAAACTTTTCCTGAGAAAATTGACCATCTCTAGTGCTGTTAAACAACACAAATATTCCAATGACTACCACTTCTCTATGTAAAACTGCTAGAAGAGAGTTTTAACCTGCATTCCCCCAGATGAGTAAATTGACAGGATATTTATGTGTTGGCAGGTTTTCCTTTTCTTTTGTATTGTAATACGTGACCTGTCACATTAAGTACTTTTACAACAGAGATAAATTGAGATGCTGAACAATAACAACAACAACAAACTTAAGGCTTTCCATCACAAAGTATATAAAAGTATAGATGGACTTGAAGAGAATACCTTGAAATTTTATAAAAATCTCTCTGTCTCTGAAATTATTTCATATTACCCATAACCATTGTATCTTACCCTGTCTCTGAGCTGATATGAAAGACCTGGAAACAAGGTTTTTTTATTGTTTTTTTTTCTTAGGTTCCCATTCTGAGCATTGACTTTTACCTCCTGCACTTGACATTATTTATATTCTTACCTGCTCCTACAGCTTAATTCTTGCCTATGGCAAGTCCTCCTGCACCATAGACATGAAATTTTAGAATGAGGCAGAAAACCCTCTAAGTTCTATTCTTAATATCTTTACTATTGCCCATTCTGACTTGTGGGGTTTTCTTCAGAGCCAATCTTCTGAGGAGCTATGATATCAACAATAGTCTCTCCTTATCTAGCCATACATGGTTAAAATCCTCCCTAATTTTGCCTGAGAGTAGGAAAGAATATTTCTTGTATTAATGCTTACTAAGTTTTATATTTATTTATCCATACAGTAAACACAAGATCTCTGGATCAGAGAACACATCCTTAATTACTCAAGAGCATCTTAGGGCCAGATGTTTATCTGTGAGCACAGGGATTGTAGTATAGGAGAGAAAACCCCAAATTATGGATCTTAGGCTATTTAGAGTAACTGAAACATCTGTCAGAGAGAGAGTGGGGGAGAGAGAGAGAGAGAGAGAGAGAGAGAGAGAGAGAGAAGAGAGAGAGAGAGGGAGAGAGAGAGAGAGAAAGAAACATAAGCAGAAGTTTTGCTCTGGAATAAAAACAAATCCTTTCCAGGAAGAGGAAGAGGGGAAGGTCGAGGTCTATTATCTTTAGAATGTAAGTTGAAATATCAGCAAGGGGCTCTGGGAGATAGAAATTTTTGAACCTCTCTGGAGCAATGCACTAGTCTAATCTTCAAGGTATGTTTGCCATTCAGTCATCCTTTAACTCAGTTGCCAGAGCTCTTCTCAGAAAACCTAGAAATGTGAAAATAGGTATGGTCCAACAATAGTTGCCATCTTGCTCCTCTATTCAAAATCTGATTCCAATTGCCTATTAGACTCATAGTCTAAGGCCCCAAAGACTTCTTAATATGATCATGTCCCAAACTGACCTCATTGCTTACACACATTCACAGGCATGCGTCCATGGAACTTGTTCATCGATCTGAAATCATTTACTCAATGACACTACTATGTATCTGGATGCCTGGGCCATATACCTGAGTCATCCAAGTCATTCCTTTTCTTCACCCAACACATAGCCATTGAGTTCTGCCAAGACTCCTTCCTAAACTTCTTTCCCAATTCAACTCAAATATAGATACCCATTAGATATTTGATTAAATTAATGTATTTTTCATAATGTTGAAGACATGGTAATAGTATTATGTATGCTTTCCTTGAAAAGAGTTCTTATATATTAGAAACACATGCTGAAGTATTTATAGGTAAAATTATATATCAATTTGTTTCAAAATAATCTAGTTGAAGAGGTGAGTGGATGAGGGTATAGATGAAACAAAGTTGTCCTTGGAGTCATAACAATTGGCACTGGATAATACGCTCATGGGGATTGTTTGTATTATTTTCCTACTTTTGTATATATTTGAAATTTTACATAATGGAAATTTTTAAAAATCATGGTTCTGCATTAGCTAATGAATTACATGAAGAATTTACAGTTTGAGTTTCAAAGTACATTATCAAACATCCCCAACCTCTGTTTCCTGGCCCATCTTCTCCTAAGCTTGCACATTTCCAAAAAGCTATCCAAATATGACTACTCATGTTACGTGTCTTTGCATGTGTGTTACCTACTAGCTATAATGTCCTTCCCACTTCTTCATAGTCAGCTATGTCTACCCCAAATTGCACCTCCTTCATGAATCCTTTCCTGAGTCCAAGATCAAATATATAATCCCATGTCTTCTCTAAACTTTCAGAAAATATTTGGTATCATTTAGCCCACTCATCATATTCTCTCTTCTCATCTAGCCAGAGCTTCTATATTTTCATTTTTTCCTTCAGTCTCTAAACTATACCCTTTCCTACTAGTACAATAAAATCCATTTAAAACTTCTTAAAAACAAACAAAACTGTGCTTCTTCCACCTTTGATTTCCCTGTATTGCTCCTTGCACATGGAAAGAGCTCAATAAATATTTGCTAAGTTGACTTGTCTATAACAATTTGGATGAACAAAATAACCAAATTCTTATTAACAAGACTACCCAAATATGTGTTTTTTTAGCAAATTTCTTTGGGAGTCAATATTTCTTAAAGATTTTTGTTTTTACATAATGAATTTGTGGTTTTTGCTTTTCCCTTAAGATATAGATAAAAATCATGGAGTTAATTTGTGGGATTCACTCACTTGTTCATGTATTCAGTAGAAAAGTATCGGGCATCTGCCATGTGTCAGGCAAAGGTTTGAGTTCTGGAAACCCAACAGAAGGCAAAACAGATAACATCCCTGTATTCCTAGGGTTTACTGGAGTGGTGTATACAGACCATTTGACATCTAATTTAATGTTAGTCATAAGTGCCACAAAGTAAAATGAAGAAGAATTCAGGGAAAAGAGCAATGGGTGGGGCTGCTATTTAAAATAGGGTGGTAGAGAAGGCTTCTCTAAAAAGAGAAAGAAGTGAGTGAATGTTGGTGAAGGAAAGTATTTTTGGCAGAGAGAACAGCAAGTGCAGAAACCTTGAAGCAAGAGTATACTTGGCATACTCAAGGAATGCAATAAAGCTAATAAGGCTGAAGTTATAGTCTAGGGGGAGACTAGAAAGAGATGAGGTTGGCACCAGAGCTGTAGCAAAGGAGGTAGCAAGAAGCAGTCAAATTCTGGGTATGTTCTGAAAGTAAAGCCAAAAAGATTGTCCCACAAGTTGAATGCTGGAGATTGAAAAAGTTAACGATGGCTCCAAGGTTGTCAACCATAGTAATTATTAATTCATATCCATTTACTGAAATGAGAGAAACTACAGGAGGAGAAGGATTAAGAGATGGAGTATGGAATTCTGTTTGGGTCATGTTAAGTTTGAGAGTTTTGTGAGATCTCCAAGTGTCAAGAAATTTCTTGGATTTGTTAGTCGGGCATTGAGAGGAGAGGTCTGGGCTGAGTATATGTTTGGGTGCCATTGTGTTATACAGAGTAAAGTTATGGGAACAAATGGGAGGAAGTATAGACAGAGGAGGAAAGAAGTGCAAACACTGAACCAGAGAACTCTAATATTAAGATTAGTAAGAAGGATCCAAATAATTGATAGCACAATAAAGTGACTTTAATCAACAAAAGTTAGGGTATATTTTTAAATAACTAAAAGAGTGAAATTGGGATGTTCCTAACAAAAAGAAATGTTAAATGCCCAATTACCCTTATTTGATTAATTCACATTGTATTCCTGCAACAAAATATCACATGCACCCTATAAAGATAAACAACTATTATGTACCTGTAATAACTTTAAAAAATAAAAAAAATAAATAAAGAGGAGAAAGATCTAGAAAATGAGACTGAGAAGCAGTGGACAAGAAGGTGCAAGAAAAAAACAGAAGAATTCAGGTTACTGAAGCCAAATGAAGGCAATTTTGAGCTGTAGGGAGGGATATGAATTACCTATTGAATTCAGGCACATTGAAGTCATTGGACTTCAGGACTAATAAATTTCAAAAGGCAATAATTAAAAATTGTAAGACCACTTGTTAGTTCCGGCTTTTGTATGTTTCTTTTTTTCTTTCTATAGACAGCTGATTCATTTTTTTTCTTGTTCTAAAATTTCAATATTACAGAATATAAAAGACAATCTGCAACAAATCTCAGGTCGGATTGACGTTATTCACAACAAGAAGGCAGGAGCATTGCAAAGTGCCACACCTGTGGAAAGGGCGAAGCTACAAGAAGCTCTCTCACAGCTCAATTTCCAATGGGATAAAATTAACAAAATGTACAAGGACCGACAAGGGTAGGTAACACTTTCATTTTACTGATTGATTATATAAACGATTTGTTTTCAGGGAACTCTGCAATTTATTCCAATACCCTACGTGGAAAAAAGAGGGATAAAGAGAGGGAGAAGTATTACCATCGTTGGAAAATGATAAGTAGAGTAAGAACAAATAATGATGAACAATTCAGATAAATGAGCTGAAATCTAGAAATTATTCTGTACTGAAAGTAGCATTATGTTGGAGCATTATAACATCCTCTAAAATTTCGGGTAATGTCAAAGCAGGTTTGGTCACTTAATTGAGGTGGTATAAACAATTGTACACTATATAATGTACGTCTTTAGTCAAGTCTGTTTCCTATATAATTATAGCAGTTTGATATTTAGGTTAATGTGTTTAAAATATAACCTATCAACAAAAAGTTGATTTTCAATCATTGTTTTTGTTTTAGAGAATGATACTTCACACATTGCAGTAATCCCCCCACACACACTCTTTTCTTTTTTTGCTATGGGAAAGTTGTTTATTTTAAATTATGTTTTTGTTCTTACCTTAATTAAAATATTTAGCTGTTGAAATAATATTTGGAGGGGATTCACATACATTCTTTACTCTCACATCACAAGAAAGTGAACTATTTTTTCTTTTACATTTTTCAGTTAAAAGTAATGAAGTTCTCTAATAGCTTAAAACAATTTGTTTTAAAGCTCTATAGTCTCAAAGTAGGCTTCTTAGTTATACCGAGAGGAAATCCAATAATTTGTCTAATAATTATAGGGAACCCCCATAGTATTTCTCACATCTGTCCATTTCTAACCATCCTTACTTCTATTTTAGTTCTTAGTTTATTACATTAGGTTCCTAAACAGAGAATTCTAGCATTAATCTCAATTGTCTCTAATGATTGGCCCCACTTTGTTCTCAAATATCTTTCATCCATCATCATTTTTCTAAAGTGTAAGAACTTCAGTGCTGTAATCTCATTCCCCTCAGAATGAAATCCTGACTCCTTAATTGAGCATAATTATCTGGTCAACCTCACTGCTTATTCCTTTTTTCTTAGCCTACTACCCCTTCAAATTCTGCTCTAGCAATATGAAATTGGTTTGCAGATCCCCAAGTGTTTTGTGACACCCCCCGACACTGGCCTACCTGTCCTTCAGGTCTCCCCTGAGATGTTACATCCTTCTTGAAATCTTAAAACTATAAGTTTATCATAACATCTGGAAACTTGGATATTGTTTTACCGTTTAATGTAATATAATATCAGTAAATCATTTATGCATTTGCAAATGTTTCCAGACTTGGGTGCTACCATGTAGAGTTTATGCTCCAATATGACCTACTCCTAGAAGTTACCACATGGTAATGAATTTGCTTACTTTTCTGTGTCTCACACAAGCTCCAAATAGTCATGGGCTATGTTTATTTTGTGTGAGATGCTCAGGACTAATATAGTGCCAAACATAAAGTGAGTGTTCAGTGTGTCTAGACTCAAGCCTTTTCCAAGAAACTTCAGAATATTTCTCCACTGGATGGTCTAATAGGTTTATCCCAACTTATGTGAAAAAAGCTTGTCCCAGGTGTCCAAAGGCAGGCTTTATAAAGGAAAGGAAACTCACCAACCTGTGTATATACTGCAAATACAAACTTATATTGCCACCACAGTACACTTTCTCTCAGTATCCCACTAAGTCACTATGAGCCTCTGCAGCCTACTCCAATGAAGTCAGTTCCATCACTCTCTTTAGGGGTGCTCATTCCACTGTTGAGATGTTATTGTCTCTCTGTTGTCTTCTTCCAGTCAGTGTTTCCTCCCAGAATTCCAGGCCACACACACCATCCCCTAAGAACCTCTGGGGTTTCTTAGGTAGCCAGTGATTACTGTGATTCTGTACTTACCAGTCTTGCACTAAAGTAGAAGTAACACTTTCTGTTTTTTGAGGCTTCTCTTCCTCTTCACTTATAAGTCATTTTTTGGCCAATGAGCCAGTCATTCATTCCTTTCTCACAAGGTCCCACAGACGTTTCCCTTTCAGTTCACCTTCAACTCTAGATTTAAAAGAAGCAGAAGCACTAATGTCATTCCACAGAAAGGATACCTGAAATCTCACCCCAAATCTGTGGTCTTTTCTATTTCTGGCAAAGGACAGAATGTCTCTAATCCCAGTAGATCCACTACTTCCTTATCCAGAGGCTGAAAGAGATCCTAATTTTATTCCAATTGACCTTTACTAGGAATTGGTCAGAAGCCGTTAAATTTTCTATGACTTTTAGTCTAATCTTAGATTTAAAAAAAAAACTGTTTTAAGAAATTGCTTACGAGCACAAGCTCTAGAGTTCTAACATGTTTTGGAATTCTGGTTTTGCTGCTGACTAGTTTTGTGTCCTTGAGCAAGGTTTTTAACTCTTATCCTATACAAGTTCTTTATCTATAGAATGAGATAACAATAGAGTCTAACTCACAAGGTTGTTATAAGGATTAGTAGATACAAAGCATATAGAGAGCTTAGCAGATTGCTTATACATGGTAAGCAGTTAAAGTTAGCATTTTTGATAATGAAAACAGTGATCTTATGACTCTGATAGTCTTGACATCTATTAATTCATCCTTCTACTCTTTCAAATTTTCCTGAGCACCACAGAGATGTGAATTAGATTCAGTCTCTGCTTTGAAGACCTTTCTAGTCCTGTGGAGAAAATGGACCACCAGCCAGTAAAATAAGGGTTGATAGATACGAGCTATGTATAAGGGCAAGAACAAGATTCCTAGGGAATGGAATGGAAACATTTTACTCAGGCCCAGGAAAAAATCAAGATCTATGGACTTTTCAAGATTCTGAGTTACAGCTAACAGAAATTACACTGGTTACCTTAGGTAGAATTATATTAATTACCAGAAGGATATCAGATAACTCATGGAATCAATGGGGAAGCCTGAGAGCCAGGTTTAACAATGGGCAGAAACTATCAAAGAAGACCAGTCCAGGTATCTAGAAACACATCCATAATCAAGCCACAAGGTAAATTTGAATTATTTTGCTGACATGGCTATGGTCCACTGCTGCACCAAGAGCAGCATTGCACCAGACATTACTTGCTATTATCACCGCCAAAATGTATCTAAATTATTGCTTCTTTTTTGTGTCACTCACTGTACAATTAAGGTCTCTTGCAGAAGGGTCTGGTAAGTCAGAGGTTTTTTTTTTGTTTTTTGTTTGTTTTGTTTTTATTCTATAAAGGGAAGAGTTGGCAAATGTTTTAGTCTTTGCAGGCCACGTAGTCTCTGTAATAATTACTCAACTCTGCTGTTTATAGACTGAAAGAAGCCATAGATAGTGCATAAATGTATAGGCATGGCTTATTAAGATAAAACGTTATTTACCAAGATAAGTGGCCAAATTTTGCTGGTGGGTTATAAATTGATGATTCCTGTTAAAAGGGAGATTTAGGTTATAGCACTAAGTTCTACCTGACAGGAGTCAGGGAAAATAAATAGCTGGAATTAGTTCTTCTCTGTAGTGGTAGTCAGGGCCTTGTGTCCTACCAAGTCCCAAACAATGGTGTATACTTAAACCCTAGGAGACATTTAGAAGCTATGCATTCATAAAAACAAAAATGTTCAGTATCACCCTCATGTTGGGCTCTCAACAAAAATGTGCTAATTTTTTAAATAAGCCAACTTGAGTTTAAACCAAAATACATTTGAACCAGTAAGAAGGGCTACATTGGTATTTTTTTTATATATGGTATATGTATGATAGTATTAATCAGCTATTACCACAATAAAGCTATGGTATAAATCACCTCAAAACTCCATGGATTAAAATATCAGGCATTTCTGGGTGTTTTGGTTGCTTGTAGTTTAGCTGATTCAGGCTGGGAATGGTTGAGAAGCTCAGCTTCAAGATGTGATTAGCTGAGGTAGGATCCTGGATTCATGTTGGATTAAAGCCTGCTACATATGTCTTTACTCTGGGCCTACAATGAATGATCAGTTGCATGCTCTTTTTGTAACAGATCACCAAAGAATAAACCAAGCCTAACCCCCTAAGAACACATATGGCCTGTGCTCCTGTGAAGTCCATTGACAGTCCATTGGCCAAAGCAAATCACATGGCCAATAATGACATAAATAGAAAGGGAAAGTAGCCTCTTTCTATAGTGGAAGGAGAAAAGATGTAAATATGTGCTCAACAATAAGTGTTAGCTGTAGTTAATAATTTATAACAAAGGATTTTTTTACAGTTAGAAAATACCTTAGTCATTTTGTCCCACTTCATTATTTTATAGCGTAGAAAAGTAAATCTCAAAGCTGTTAAGTGACTTACCCAAGCATATCTGCATATTTCTCTTTTACTTAAATATTTATCTCTAACTGGTTTACATATTTTATTCACAATAAATTACAAATAAGAGGAAATGCATTAGATTCTTAGCATTCCTAAGACATAAATTCTGAAACCATCATTCATCACCAAACATGAATGTTATAATTGTAAAACTCACCTTTATTAAATGTCATAAAGTAAAATAGACATTACTCTTTAGGTAAGGGCAAGAAGAAAATTAATAGCCAGACTGATTTGTGACTACTTACTCATTATCTAAGGGACCTACTTCTATACATTGTCTTCCAGCAAATAGAATTTCCTGATTTGTAACTCAACAAGTTACAAATTATCAAAATATTAAAAGCAGTTCCTTTCCATGGAAATTCTAATGGTTCACAAATAGTCAACACAATCAATGTTAAAATCCACAAACACTATGAACTTATGGATAGACAAACATACAGGCAAAATCAATATTTAAATTTTTTGAAAATTAATATTACTGCTAAATTATATTTTCATGTATTTTTGGTGGGTTACTAACTTCTGATAAAATATACCTGTAGAAAACATGTAAAAATAAAGAATTAACATAATATTAATCTAATATTAGAGAAACAAAGCCCTTTTCTTCTTTAAAAAAACACTTAAAAAGGGCCTACTAAGTGTCAGATGCTATGTTCTGTTGTCTTTACTATCTTTTTGATACCATCTTTACTCAAGCCATTAATGAATCTGTGTCACTTCCAGGAAATTACTCCCCAAAGCCTAAGAGGATAATACAGTTAAAATGAGATAATAAAAATGAAAGCAGTTTCTAGACTACAAATTGCTGTGCAGCCATAAGATGGCATTATTGTGTAACAACAAGGTTCTGATCTGTCATGAAGAAAGTAATATTTTAAAATCAGTATTCCTTCTTGGAATTCCATTTAGTCAGAAATTTTAGGGTGATTCACCAATCCATACAAGTAGTTAAATTCAAGATGATTCTGAGCTTCAGATATGATCTAAAATATACATGAGACCAAGAGTATTGATTCCTATAATATTGTATTTCTAGAGCAAAAGAAAATCTCAAAAAATTAGGGAAAGCAGTATAAGGGCATTTAAAAATCAAATTATTTTACCAATGATTCTTCATAAAATAAATAAAATGTTGAAAAATAAAAATATATAAATACTGTGTTGTATAAAAGAAGTCAAAAATAAGAGACTATATATTGTTTGAATCCATCTATATGAAACTCAAATACAGTCATATTGTGGGTTAGACTTTGGATGGTATTAACTTTTATGAGGAGCTGTGATTAACAGGGCAGAAGCAGGTTTCTGGGATCTGAGTAATGTTTTGTTTCTTGATCTGGATGGTAGTTGCACTGATATGTTTCCATTAAGAAAGCTTATGGAACTGGATACTTGTAATGTGTATACTTCTCTACATAAACACTGGACTGGAATGAAATTTATACTTACATTTTTAAAATTAAAAATATATACCTTTTAAAGTACAGGGACTAAATTCAGAATTGTGTTTTTATTTATTTATTTTTTTTATTTCAGAATATTATGGGGGTACAAACACTTTGGTTACATACAATGCCTTTGCCTCACCCAAGCCAGGGCTACAAGTGTGCTCTTCCCCCATACAGTGTGATTCGCATTCATTAGTTGTGAATTTATTCACCCCCACCCTCCACCTGACCAGCACACAGTGAATATTACTACCATTTGAGCATCTTAGTGTTGATCAGTTAGTACCAATTTGATGGCGAGTACATGTGGTGCTTGTTTATCCATTCTTGTGATACTTCACTTCAAAGGATGGGCTCAGGCTCTATCCAGGATAATATAAGATGTGCCAGTTCACCATTGTTTTTTTGTAGTTGAGTAGCATTCCATGATATATATATACACCACATATTATTAATCCACTCATGTATTGATGGGCACTTGAGTTGTTTCCATATCTTTGCAAGTGTGAATTGTGCTGCCATAAAGATTCTAGCACAGATGTCTTTATTATAGCATGTCTTTTTTTTCCTTTGGGTAGATATCTAGTAGTGGGATTGCTGGATCAAATGGTATTTCTACTTTTAGCTCTTTGAGGTATCTCCAAATTACTTTCCACAGGGGTTGTACTAGTTTGCAGTCCCACCAGCAGTGTAAGAGTGTTCCAATCTCTCCATATCCACACCAGCATTTGTTGTTTTGGGGCTTTTTGATAAAGGCCATTCTCACTAGAGTTAGGTGACATCTCATTGTGGTTTTGATTTGCATTTCCCTAATGATTAGAGATGTTGAGCAATTTTTATAAGTTTGCTGGCCATTATTCTGTCTTCTTTTGAAAAGCTTCTGTTCATGTCCTTTGTCCATTTATTGATGGGGTTGTTTGATTTTTTTCTTGTTGGTTTTCTTAAGTTATACATAGATTCTTGTTACCAACCCTTTATCGAATGTGTAGAATGCAAATGTTTTCTCCCATTCTATAGGTTGTCTATTTGCTCTAATGATAGTTTCCTTGGCTGTGCAGAAGCTTTTTAATTTGATCAGGTCCCATTTATTTATTTTTGTTGCTGCAGTGATTGCTTTGGGGTCTTCTTCATAAATTTTTTTTCTAGGCTGATGTCTGTAAGAGTTTTCCCAACATTTTCTTCTAGAATTCGTAAGGTTTCATGCCTTAGGTTTAAGTCTGTTATCCATTGTGAGTTGATTTTTGTGAGAGGTGAGAGGTGGGGATTCAGTTTCAATCTTCTGAATGTGGTTATCCAGTTTTTCCAGCACAATTTATTGAATAGGGATTCTTTCCCCCAACTTTTATTTTTGTCTGCTTTGTCGAAGATTAGATGACAATATGAGGATGGTTTTATACCTGGGTTCTCAGTCCTGTTCCAAAGGTCTATATCTCTGTTCTTGTGCCATATTCATGCTGTTTTGGTTACTATAGCCTTGTAGTGTAGCTTAAAGTCTGGTAGACTGATGCCTCCCAATTTGTTCTTTTTGCTTAAGATTGCTTTGGCTATATGAGGTCTTCTCTAGTTCCATATGAAGCATAGAATTATTTTTTCTAGATCTGTAAAGAATGATGATGGTATTTTGATAGGGATTGCATTAATTCTGTATATCACTTTAGGTGGAATGGACATTTTAACAATATTCTACCAATCCATGAGCATGGTAGGGATTTTCATCTGTTTACATCTTCTACAATTTGTTTTCTCAATGTTTCATAGTTCTCCCTATTTATGTGTCTCACTCCTTCATTAAATATATTCCTATATATTTAATTTTCTTTGATGCTGTTGTGAAAGTTGTGTCTTTGATTTGATTTTCAGCTGGACTGTTACTGGCATATATGAATGCCACTGATTTGTGTGCATTAATTTTGTATCCTGAGACTTTACTAAATTTGTTTATCCATTCCAGGAGTCTCTTGGTTGAATCCTTGGGATTTTCTCAATAGAATATCATATCATCAGCAAAGAATGAGAGTTTGGTCTCTTCTGTCCTCATTTAGACACCTCTCTTGTCTGATTGCTCTGGCAAGGTCTTCCGGCACTACGTTGAATAGAAGTGGAGATAGTGGGCAACCTTGTCTGGTTCCAATTCTAAGTGAGAATGCTTTCAATTTTTCCCCATTCAGTATGATATTGGCTGTGGGTTTACCATATATGGCCTTAGTAATTTTAAGGTATGTCCCATCTATGCCTATTTTGTTATGAGTTTTTCGTAAAAGCATGCTGGATTTTATCAAATGCTTTTTCTGTGTCTATTGAGAGAATCATATGGTCTTTATTCTTGTTTTTATTTATGTGGCAAATTGCATTTATAGATTTGTGTATGTTGAACCAACCTTGCATCTGTGGGATAAAGCCCAACTGGTCATGATGAATTATTTTTTTGATGTGCTATTGGATTTGGTTTGCTGAGATTTTGTTGAGGATTTGTGCATCTATATTTATGAGGGAAATTGGTCTGCAGTTTTCTTTTTTTGTTGTTGTGTCCTTTCCTGGCTTTGGTATCAAGGTGATATTGGCTTCATAGAATTAGTTGGGGAGGCAAACATCCTTCTCAATGTTGTGGAATACTTTCTGCAGTATAGGTATGAGTTCTTCTTTGTAAGTTTCATAAAATTCAGGTGTGAACCCATCTGGTTCAGGACTTTTCTTTTTGTTGGAAGATTTTTAATTGCTGCTTCAATTTCTGTGCTTGATATTGGTCTGTTCAGGAATTCTATTTCTTCCTGATTGAGCCTAGGAAGGTTGTGTGTTCCTAAGTATTTGTCCATTTCCTCTGCGTGTTGTAGTTTTGGAGTATGTAGAATTTTATAGTATTCAAAGATAATGTTTTGTATTTCTGTGATGTCTGTAGTGACCTCTCCTCTTTCATTTCTAATTAGTTTATTAGAGTCCTTTCCTTTCTAGTTCTTGTCAATCTAGCAACAGAATTTTATTTTTGAATGAAGGTATAGCTTTAGGAAGAGCAGACTACATTGCTTTATTTTTAGCATTTCACCATGGACCCCAGAACATTTTATCATTGCCCAATAAAGATTGTCAGATAAGTCTATAGGCTTCAGAGAAAGTCTTTTCCAAATGTATCACTATCATGTTGGGACCACGGTGCCACAGATCAATAGGATGTCGAGGATGGGAGAGCTGGAAGTTGCTTCCCCGGGGATTTCTCCATTGTTCAGTTCCCTTGGTGCTGAGCCCGCAGCAGTAAAGCACTTACAGACTCTAGCTACCATTTGTATAGCATGAAGAAAAATTAGACAATGAACAAAATGAAAGGAGAGAAAACAGGAGTGGAAACCAAAGAAATCTGATATGAAGAGAAAGTATCTTAATCATCTCTGTATTCAGACGCTAGGGAACAAGCATGCAATTCTGCAAGCCCATTCCTAATGCCAGCTTGTCATAAACATTTCCTATCTCAGTTGTATTTTTTCTATTGAAGCGTTCAATAAATATTTTTCTCTCATGTCAAGGTGTGGGAAGAAACTCCACTACCCACAGAGGGATAGAATAGGATACTAATCCTCATATCATCACCACGCAATTTTATCCTCTAAAGTGTAAGCTAGAGGGACAGATGCATAATCTGGGAGTTTTTCCAGAATTGTTTGTTCCTAAATGAGACATTCAGCTATAGCAGAATTACCAGCCTCTTCTATTTGTCACAATGCCACGTGTAGTTGGGAAGATACATGATAAGCACATACAGGATTCTGACAACTCAGGAAAGGTTAACATTACAGCCTTAGAATTAGTTTGTACAATATTTGAAGATTTTTATGCAACATTGGATCTTCCTTCCTCCTTCTCCCCGCCAGGTATATATGTATATGTGTGAAGAAGTAATTCTGTTTGTTTCTGAGCTTAGTAAAATTAAGAAGTGAGGGGTAAGAAAACACATGTCCTGAACATGGGAAAGTTATTTATATCCTATTCCATAATCATTGTTTTACTGACTGGAAGAAAGGAAATCCATCCATTCGCTCATAGGGATGATGTAGAGGAAGATGTGGTAGATTGAGGAAGATGTAAAATGTTCTACTTATGTCCCACTTTTTTGAACTGTTGAATGCATATATGGGGAAGGCTTCTGTTTTGGTTTTCATCCTCAAGATCTGTTTTGAAAATCATTATTTATTAAATGACTAATTTGATGCAATTCATTTTTAAAACTTAGCTATCTATGAAAAAAACAATGGAGAACTTATCACGTTATATGTAGCAAGATGCATTCTTATAAACATACAGACATACTTATGAATTCACCCAAACACTGGAAGTATTTAAAAATTTATTCTTAACTTTGAAGTTTTTCTCTAGTTAAGTATCTTGTTCACTATCTGCTCTCCTACATTGGTCTACATTGATTGGTCTGATTTATTTTATTAGGTCCTGGATATCAGAAACCACCTCAATTTTGCTTGCTTGTACAATGCTCAGTAGAGTACACATGGGTAATCAATACTACTTAACAATAATGATAGTGATGAAAACTATAATTTGACAGCATCGACATTCTATGTATGCCAAAAATAAGCCATTGTAAACTTTGAGAAAAACAAATATCTTACTAACCTGTCATTTTTTATAATCTCCCTTCACCAACCTTAGCCTCTATATTATCCTGTATGCCATATCTATGTTTCTATTTGCATATTTCAGTTTAGGGCTTGACTTCTCTGCCCACACTACCTTCTCTTTCATGCTGCTGTGTTCAAGTGTTTATATTTCTGCCCAGGCCGTGTATAATCTAAACTAATCCGGTGCTATTGTAAATATCTTTTACTGGCCAGTCATTGCACTTTGCATACCACTGAGAGAGCGATTGTGAGCCAAACAGAGGAGCTTTTGTTTCTACCCAGCAACCCAGAATGAATTGTATGATTTGACTATTGATGCCAATTACATGGGATTTTTACCAGCGCAAGCAAAGCTTTAAACTGTGAATGATTAACCCCATATAGTTAGAGTTAGGTGGTATTTAATTTGAGTACATTGACCATCAAATGGTTTCCTTAAACAAACCAATCATCAACAAACAATATCCTTATCCCATAATTGTGATTTTTTGAAATGCTTTCAAACGTGAACCATTCAGTACAGTGTACCATTTAAATTAGATACCTAATCTAGCCTTGATTTGTATTTACTTGTTTACTTATAAATATAATTTATGCTGTATTCTTAGTCATCGAGAGCAGGTGGTGAAAAAATCGAATAAATGGAATCTGTTATATTTATTAAATGAAAGAGCTTTTTGAAATGCATTACAGAGAAGTTTGTTTCTGCCCATCAGCTTTTCTTCTGTATGTTCTTATTGCTAGTTCAAAGCACTTAAGAGTTGCAGAGTGATTTGCTTTTTGTGATCACCATTTCATACAGGATCTTCAACATTTTCAGATTCTTATAAATCTTTCTAGTTCACATAGAGGTTAGTTTAAAACTTGCTTCAGATAAGAAATTGACTAGATATAAAAATTCACATAATCTCAGAGTTAACCATAGATCAATATCCTGAATATTTTACTTCAAAGTAATTGAACATTTTTGTTTCCCAGGGTAGTTGAATACACACATTTCCATTCCTCACCATAGATGATTCTAGTTCTTCATTGTATAAGGGGAGTACATTTGCTTGTTGGTTATCTAAATAAATTGTATTTTTGTTATTATCAAAGAAAAAAGGCTCTGATATAGAAACATATTTTATGTCTATATGACTAACCTCATTTTGCAGCTAATGCCATGATTCAACTTTACTCATGGTGTGTTTTTTGACTTTAGAATGTCAGAAATTCCCTGTCTCTCAATATATATTTTTTTCTCTACCTGGTATATATGAGTTTTTGAAGATGTTACTATAAAACAAAACTGTGCTAAATGTAATTTTCTTAGAAACTCTCTTTATTTTATCAATTATAATTTGCTTTGGCTGAGAGTTATAGAGGCCCAAGGTAACAATGCCTAAAATAAGACAGAAGCATATTTCCCTCTCCTGAAAAAACCTGGGAATATATAGCCAAGGCAGGTATGGTGGTTCTGCTCATTCTTGCATTGTACCCAGCTATCTTTATGTGGTAGATTATTATCCACATGTTGCAAGATGGAGCTCTCAGCCCACATCCACATTCCAAGAAGATTGATGGAAGAAGGCAGGGAGAAGGGGCAAAGGATGCATGTCAATTGTCTTTTAGGGAAGTTTACTGAGAGTTATATTTCCACTTGTACTTCATTGGCCAGAAGTCAGTCACATGGCCACACCTAAGTTGCAAGGAGGCTGGGAAATATATTTATTCTGTATGTTCTCTGCTATGAAGTATTTAGTTATAAAAAATTATAAATGAATATTGAAAGAGAACTAAGTCTTCAACATATACATAGACAAAGACTGTTTTGTTTATTTTTTAAGCAGCCCCAAGGAAAATATAAAAACGGTAGCTATGTCTAGGTTTGATCCCTCCCTCTTTTCTTTCATAATTTTATTAACTCTGATTCAGCTAGCATCTTACTCTGGCTTCCTGAACTCTGCCAATATAAAATTAGAAGTTTTCATCATTTCTCTAGGTACCCACTTTTCTATGTTTCCACATTCTCAAAACGATTTCTCATTAATCAAATTTTGTCTGACTTGACCTAAGCCATTTCTTGGAAAAGGAGAGAGATGAAGAACTTGGCTATAATAGTGCTCCTACATTATATATTCCCTATGTGTTTACAGGGATAATGCTTCCCTACCCTATCTTTTACTATAGGCGTGTCATAAGTTACATATATGTTAGATAATGTTAGTTAGCAAGTTTAGCCTGCTAACTCCATGAATGACCACTATAAAACAAAGATCTAAGCATAATGCTAAAATGATAAAAATGTACTAGCAATTTAAGGACATCCCCTTTTCTGGACATGAAAGATGGATATTGCATAAGATAAAATAATTTGTTTCTTGTTTTGTTTTGTAATGTCTAAGTACCAGAAATGGCCTTACATACTTCATTTTATTCCCAGGAGAACCTTATTTTACAGATGAAGAAATTGAGTTCAAGAGAGAATAAATAGTTTTCTTAAGCTCATACAAGAAGTATTTGCCAGATCTTATATCTTGACCTGAATTATGAACTATTTGCAGCTGCATCCCCTGCCTCCAGTACATTTCTATAGGGTTTCTTACATTCAAAAACTGTGTTCTCTCTGCCACATATTATTCTTCAGTAACACCAATACAAATACATATAAAAACTTTTTTGAACTCTTGTATCTAAAACCACAGTGCCTTAAAAAGTTTCAAATTTATAAGGTGGTAACTTCATGTCCAATGTCATTAGAACAAATGGATTGTGATTACAAGATGCTTAGCAAAGCCAAGTGGTAAAGGATCTTCTGAAGTGTTTGAGGAGCCCTAACTTGTTCTTTAGCAAAGTCCTACTCATCATTCAGGACCCAGCACAAATATTACCTTTTGGAATCCCCCCAACCCCGGTCTCAATCAATTATTCCATTCTCTTGGTTTTGCATACTTTGCATTCATATATTTCTCTTACAGGTTCTTATCACAAGTTTATATGTCTTACATCGCTGTGTACAACTCTGCACCATTTAGTAGAGTTTTTATTCCTACAAGGCAGAAACTGTACCGTATACCTTTTATTATCCCCAAGCTGAACAGAGTATGATTCCATGGTAGCTGCTTAATATATGTTAATTTTTATTGATAAGTCCTTAAATGCAAATGATAAGCATCTCACTAAAATATTGTAATATTTTAGAATGGATACGCCTCTTGAGAAACTCTTTGGTTAGCAGGAACTACATTTTCATCATAGTTTATTCAATAAAATATTAATGTAGGGTAAATGTCCCCGTATTTACTTTCATTTTGCTGTAATAAGGCCAAATTGTGACTTTTAGGTATGGATATTATAACATATGAGAAAATCTGGGACTTTGATATTTTCTTCTAACTAGGATATTTGAGAGACATAAACAGTTTCTCATAGAGAAAAATATACTCATTAGCCACTAAAGTCAACAGAACATTCTGGTGGAAGGTTGTTTGTTTACCTGCTTGCTTATTTTACCTTTTATAGTGGGGGGAAGTTTGTCACAATTACAAAATTCTAACACTTTTAAAAATCTGTTTACTCTATGAGAATTGCAAATTCTTGCCTTTAAAGCCAATTTTCACGAGAACTATTTTCTTATTAGTTTTAGTTTATCCATGGACAGTCTCAAATTCCTCTTGAAAACATCAGTTTCCTCAAGGGAAAACTGCCCATTACAAGCCAAAGATGTGGTTTTTGAGAGATTTCTGCCTGAAATAACAAAGTTTAAAATATCCTGTGTGGTATCTTAGAATGTTTAGATACTTTAAAAAATGACAGTTTAGATGGACTTTTAAAAATCCTCAGCCTTTGAGTGATTTGTATAGTTTAATAAATTAAGCTATATCTTTTTTTACAAAATGTAAATTTTGTCTGTTTAGTTTCTCTTGAAATGCTTTATTTTTTTTCTTTCTTTCATTTGTCTTTACCTAATATTCAAAAGTATAGCCTAGCACTTAGAAACTAAGGATGGCCATTTTGTGCCCTTTGTTTTAAAGAAATTCTGAGGTAATCAGAGATTTAATTCTGTAATTTTTATGGGTACCTTCCATAAAGTAGTAGCACCCTGATAACAACATAGATGCCAACTCTCATTTTTATCTCATCTTCTTTTTCCTATGTCCTAGTAATGTAGGAGTAACCCAAGTTAGCTGTCCATAGGCCTTTACCAAAGTCTGCCAATACTGGTCAGCTATGGTCACAACAATGCTGTGTAACAAATTCACCCAAACATATTAATAAATAATTATCTCCATATTCACAGGGCTACTCTGAGTAAACTCTGCTTCAGCCTCTTGGGCTATAGGTTGCCAGAGTTGGTTTGATCCATGTGTCTTATTCTGGGGCCCAAGCTGGAAGAGCAACAGATACCTGGTGCATACCCCCCATGGCCACATTTTGAATGTCTCAGAAGGGCAAGCAGAAACATGTGATGGTTCTCAAGACATAGATTTGTAAACATCACACTGTCTCTTCCATCTGCCTCCAATGGTCAAAGCAAGTCACATGGCAAGTGCAAAGACCAGGGGCAGAGAAATACATTCTGCCCTCTGTGAAGCCATGTCAAGAGTGTGGATGTATAACACTACTACAAAATACAACTGGGGAGAGCAGTTTAGAATACTACACCAATATTACAGTATTAATTAAACATTTTTGATAGAACATATATAACTCTGTGAGAAAGCCCAACTTACAACTTGTTGTTCCCACTTGGAAATGTATTCCGAATCCATTTTTCCACAATTTTTTTCTCTAATCCAATGTGTTGGGGTACTTCTGTTTTACCAAAAACAATGTAATATTATGAAGCAGAAAGTTACAACCCCCTAAAAATATAGAATATTGAAACAAATTTTAAGTCACAGTTTTATTTACTGACTTGAGAGTCTCCTTGTGCTTTAGCACACTTGGTAGTTGGATTTCCAAATAGCATCATGACTTTCCATACCCAGCTGTCTGCTGCTTGAAACTACCATAAGCTGACTATCACGGCTCACAGTATACCCTTGAAGAAGACCATCTGGTTTATGTCTTTTGGCAAAATTTGTTTAAAAACAAGCAGCTGCATGACAAAGTAAGAAGGAGTCTCTGTCTAGCTGTGGTAAATAAGTAGGTTTGCAATACACACAATAAAGCATTTTTCTAATCCAAGCCAGCATCTCCAAAAGGGAAACATTCTTTACTCACAACTAAAAGAAAAATCCACAGAATTCAATGACGAGGAAAGGACTCCATCAAATTTATGTTTCAGTGGCTTAAGATTATGAGAAAAACAAAACAAAATAAAAACCTGGTTTTGATTAGATACAACATTTTGTCAATAACTGTTTTATACTTATTTAGAATTTAATGCTTGAAGATTGTTTTAATTATTTACATGAAGAGTTTAATTTCATAAATCCTTTGAATTGTAACATTAATTGGTGTATAATAATTCATTGAATATTCTCTGTCCTTGACCTAGGTCTTTGTGTGTTCCATTACACTCACTCTCCATCATATAAAGGGTACATGCCTCATTTTTCAAAAGCATGAATGGACTTTCCAGTCCAGTTAAGTGCTTTTCCTTAACTCAATCTACAGGATCAGACTAGCCATGCTTAAGTATTGATTTTGGTCTTAATAATAAAAATTCTTGTATTAATACTATTTTGATTTGGGTTCCTCCATAAGCAAAACCTGAGACAAGGATCTGAGTTCAAATAGTTTATTTGGGAGCTGATCCCAGGAAGCTGTGGTAGACCAGTGGGGTTGTGAGAAAGGGGGGGAAACAGCCAGTAAAGAGTACGTTATCAAGCCAACCACCACTAAGAGGAATTAGAGCACAATTCCATGGAGACAGTCTGGGAAAGCATAAAACACATGTCTCAGAGGTACCTTAGAAAAGGGATAAGATCTGTGAATATTTATATTCCAACTCTTATTATTCATGTTTTAAGGGCTGATCAGGGTATCAGGGTATTAATTCCCTTTTGCAAGTAATTCCAACCTGATTTGCATGTGATTGTAGCTGCTTTTTCTGCTTCAAAGGAAGTCCTCGATTAAGACATGTAGTTAGTGGCTGTTGGACATCAACCATAGCACACTGGAGTGTCAAGGCCTAAAAGAATGGGCGAAGCTCCAACTGGATCTACTACAATGTGGGAGAGGGACATTATTTCCCTAATAAGGTCTACTGTACTTCCCTACTCTTCTGTTTATTAGTGCTGCTTTTCTGACTCCTGCATTCCTCCAGATCCTGATTTACCCTAAGCTTTTACAATCTCTTGCTTGTGTGACTGTATCTTTTTGGTTCTTCCTTATTGACTTGTTTGTTTAATATTTTACTGATATTTGCCTTTGTTATTTCTATGTACTCAACTTTGGTTAGCTCTGTGAATTATTGAGTCTTGCTTTACAATTTTAAAAGACTTAGCCATTTTTTTTTAAGTGTGATTCACACCAGTTAGTGACAGATTGGAACTAGAAATTAAAGGTCATAGATATAATCCTGCTTAAGCCAAATTCTTGAATGGCACAAAAGACTTGAATTTGTCTTTTTCTATCTCTAATACAGAAATTATTTGGGATTATTTTCAAAGGATTAATTTAAGAAAATTTTGTTTTCGTTCCAATATTTTTCCAAGTCTTCTGGAAATTATCCAACATTATTATTTTTAGTTTCAAAGGAAAAGTTAAGATTATGATTTATTTTTTTCTATGATCACAGAATCCCTGGAGGCCTCTGTGACTTTCTGGAATCAGCTGACTTCATGCACAATGCTGGTTAGGCATTCTCTACTGATTCCAACATTTTCAAAGTTAAACTCCTAGAATACCAAAAACACAATTCTGAGAATATTCCTAGGGAAGACAAGAATAAATTAGTTCTCACTAGAAATGAATGAAGACAAATTTTACTCATAAGTTAATTTTAACTCATAATAAGAATTCTCTGCCATATGATTTTTTTTGTTTGTTTCTGAATGGGAATGGTAACACAAAGAATAATAAAAATAGAGATCTAGAAGACCCAACTAGATGACAGAAAAAAAAGAACAAAGTATTTGAAATGTATAAAGAAGAAAGTTAAAGAGAGAGATGAACAATGCTTGAAGTATTTTAAGGTACACAGTATTTGAGGAACACAGAAAAACGAGAAAGGTAAAGTTAAATGAAAATCCTTCCTTTACTGAGAAGCAAGAGGATTGCAAATTATGTTAAGGGTTTTGCTTTGTTTTGCTTTGCTTTGGTTTGTTTCTTAATAAGGGAATACCTGTGGCAAATCTAGGGCATTAGGAAAGGTAGAACTTTTATAATGGTGATGTTTCAAAGGTCACAAAGGAAATTAAACTGTAGATTGAGATTAAAAGCACTGGAATTACTTTCAGTCCCATTGTTTCTGGATACAGCAAGAAATAGATCACAGCATAGCTAAAGCGGAGCATTTAAATTTTCACTGGCCTTAGTATGTACTGCTTCATAGTGCCTTTTTTTTTAGAGATGTATATCAATCATGAAAGGTATAAACATTTATTATTATATTATGATACTATAATGTAATTATTATATTATGCAACTATTTATTGACTGGACAACATCATGTGTCTTCCTGAAGGTATAATCAAAAGTAAAGAGAAGACATAAAAAGACACTAAGAAATATATCTTATATGAGGACTAACCTTATCAGTCTTAATGACCATAAAATCAGATTCCTTATATTAATACGTACAACACTTAAATATTTCTGCTTTTCCTTCAAAGCATCCTACTAATAAGACATGTATTTTATCAATAATATTTATCAAAAACTATTTTATAGGGAATAACTTGACAAATGAAAAATATATTAAACACAAAATGTTTCCCATGTAATAGCTCTCTAAATGATTTTAACATTTCTCTCCATGATGTCTAAATCTTTTGATCAAAGACTACATGTGGACAGAATTAAAATACCTAGGTCACACATATTCTATTATTAATAAGATAATGGTGTTTGAAACTAAAAGGCAAAAGGAAAATGCCATTTAGCTTTAATAAGAAAAATCAGAAAGTAAAATGTACTATCATACTGCCTTTTAACATACATGGATTGTTTTTCCACATTAAGGTAACCAATAGACACATGTTTTTTATTCTCTTCATTCTTATGAGAGCAGTAGTCTTTTGGACTACATGAAGATAGTTTGGAAGTGAGCTTCATTTACATTTCTTCCTTTGGATGTCAAATATATAAAATGATTTTTGAAATCGATGCCTGAGGGATAGATGAGGGTTGATGGAAGGGAAAAGAAGAATCGTTGTAGTTAATGGGCCATGTTTTCACATGTCTATAATTAGATGGAAGATGTCTCTTACCATTCAATGTCCTGGATGGCCTTCCTATAGAGGACATTTTTCTGTTCTTTCTTTTGTATTCCAGAGGTAAGACATGTGTCATGTCTCTAGGTAGTGAAAATCAACCGAAAATTGAAAAATGCTCTCTCTTCATCCTAAGGAAGGAATTCTCATGGCATTTCATTTAGTGAAATGTGACCCCCTCAAAGTTAGCATTTAATTAATTCCATAAATGTTTATGGTGTCATTTTAATACATTTACAAAATAAGAGGCCAAATTTTGCTAGGTTTCTGACAGTAACAATAGTAAAATGTAATTTCTTTTGGAATATGTTCACATTATTTTGACATGATAGATGAATCTAGTAAAAATGACAACAATATGTGCCTTTATGTGCTAAAATTTAATGATAGGTACTCTTCCAAACATGACATTCTCGATAGGTGACATTCTGCAAAAGATTCTCTGTTGTCATATGCCAAATATTAGCTATATCTCTTTCTTGAGTTTTCTTTGAAAACCGGTATCCTGTATTTTGTCCTAGAAATCCAGTAACAAGTTAAAGAAGCAATAAACAAAAAAAGACTGTGTCATTGTATATAATGAATCTTTGTGGATACTGATATAAATTTTCATGATTTTTAGATGCTTACTCCAGATATGTACTTCTATTTTCTGTATTTTAACTTTAAACATATTGGATTGTTGACTTAAATTGAGTTCCCTAATAAACAGACTCTGAGACAGATTTGCATGCAAATCATTTACTGGTGAGTGCTCTTAAGAACAATGCCTAGGAGGGATAAAGGGAGCAGGATTGGGCAGAGGAGTTGAGTGGTGATGTAATTAAAACAGAAATCTCAGCTGGTCCCAGGTAAAGTTGGGATAGCCTTTCAGATTATTCCTGAGGCAAGGGAAATGGACCTTTATAGCCCTAATCCATCAGCTATTGGATGTGAACCTCCCAACTTCCCACATCCAGGCAGTATAATCTTGGGCAAGGAAGCTCCTGCCTGCTGAGGGGAAATTCTGGGAAGGGCTTAGCCATGATTTGTTAGATTACACTCTCAGCAACTAGTAGAATGAATGTTTCATTTGTAATTGGTGAATCTGTTTGGCACACCACAGCTTCCACTACAGTAGTCATTTATTTTTATTTTTTTATTTGTATAAATTTAAGGGATACAAGTGCAATTTTGTTACATAGATATATTGCATAGTGATGAAATCTGGGCTTTTGGTGTATCCCTCTACTCATTAAGTAATTTCTCATCCTTCACCTCCCTCCCAACCTCCCATCCTTCTGAGTCTCTAATGTCTATCATCCTACTGTCTACATCCATGTGTATACATTGTTTAACTCCCACTTATAAGTGAGAAAGTGATATTTGTCTCTTTGTATCTGTTATTAAGATAATGACCTCTATTTTCATCCATGTTGCTGTAAAAAACATCGTTTCATTTTTTATGGCTGAATAGTATTCCATTGTATATATATACTCCATTCCCTATATCTAATTATTGAGGAATATATTGTTTTTTATGTATAATTTTTGCACCTAGTAATTCATGTAGGTAGTGTTATGGCCAACCTACTCACTTTTTAAAATCAGCTTTATTAAGGTATAAATGACATACATTTATACGTATATGTACATGTATAAAATACATGTTTAAAAGGTACAATTTGATAAATTTTGACATATATATACACCAGTGAAACCATTACTGCAATCAAGGTAATAAACATATCCATCATCTTCACAAGTCTCCTCTTGGTAATAACTCTCTCTTGCCCCTTTCCTTATCCCCAAACAACCACCAATTTGCTTTCTGTCATTATAGCTTAGTTTGCATTTTCAAGAAATCTATAAAAGTAGAACCATTAAGTATGTTACCTTTTTTCTGTTCTATCTTCTTTCAGTCATAAGACACTAACTTTTATTTTGTGGATAATATAAGCTCTGTGTGAGTACATACATTAAATAAGGTAATGAAAACATTCTAATTTGATTCTGATACTAGCTTATGGGTCTACATTCTGTTAATACATTGAAAGATGTCATTATGTTAGGATTATTCCTCAAGTTTCAAATAAGCCTGGTGTTTACGCAGTTGTTGCTTTATTTGTAATAAATCCTTTTTATAAACTCACCTTTCACTGATTACCTAAAAAGTATTTGATTTAATACCTGGGTATAGAAAATGAACATACTTTCTGAAAACAATCACCATGTTCAAATTTTATACTTATTATAATTTATAATTGTTTAAAATAACTAGTCCTGAAATTGAATAGTACTCCCCTAATATTTTATTCTATTTATTACCCACACCACACAATAACCTTCCAGAAAAATCACAAACTTGGTCTCTTGAGCTCAATCATTTTCCTAGGCCAGTCATTCATTAAAAAAATGTCTTTGTAATTTCCGTAAGTAGACTTTGGGAGGTTGTTTCTTTGAGTTATTAGTGCTATTACCTATAAGATAAAGAATTAGTAAATTCACAAATTTTAAGAAGTCCTCTTAAATTTACCAAGTCAATAGCACTACTACTTTCATGCCTAAAGCTTGTAATTTAATTAGGCTTCCCAGTTCCATGAACATACATGCCACTATTATTTCTTATAAGGACATGTATTATCCTTTCTTTACACATCCCTCAACTTTAATTCCACATTTTAGCATTCACAGGGTTCTACAGATTCTTTCTTTACAACTGTTTTCATGTCCTCCCTTTCTTTTCATTCTTTTGGACATCAATCTCAAGTCAATAGATTCCTTGTACTAGATCTCTCTCAACCCAAATCCCTGTTTATTTTGACAAGTTAATCTTTCTAAAGCAGCACTTCCTGCTGCACATTCCCCAACACTGGAACCTTCAATGGTTCTCTATTGATAGCCTTGCTTTTAAACTGGTAGCCCCTGGAGAGAAGAGAACTAGAAGATATGTTTTGCTTCGTTGTTTTGTTTGGCCTGCAGGGAACTTTAAAAGGCAATGAAATCGAGTAGGGATTGGACTGGGTAACACAATCAGTTTAGTACTTATTGCTTTATACCTTGTACAGCTTTACAATTTTATGTATCCTGTGTGTCGCCTGAAGGCATTTGATTTTATAACCCCTGAGCCCAGAGGCTAACATCCAAAATTCATAGTCTGGCATTCATGACCCTAACTTAGCTTCTGTAACTTACATCTCCATGCAACTCTACAGCAAACTGGATTTATTTTATCTAAAATATCTTTATTCTGGACTTTGGAGTATAATTTCACATGTAAAAATCCTCCCCACATATAATCATTAAGAACCTTTGGTTATAAGAAACAGAAACAATCTCCATTCAACTGAATTGAAATGGAATCTATTGTGGAAATATTGGATAGTTCACAGAAACAAAGAAAAAGAAGGCAATCGTGGTCCCGGTAGGGCAGCACTGAGAATCAGGAGCTCAAGGAAAGTTGTTTTTATGGGTGCTGCCATTAAAATGGCTAAGCTTTAAACTGTACTGTCCCTGTTTCCCTCAATTTTAGATTAAATTCCTAAATCTAATTGTCTTAACTTAAGTCATTGTCCAACCCCTTTGTAGAGTTTATAGAGCACTATGATTAAAAAGTTCTCCCCAAGATCATGTTGAATGAGGGAAGAGGAATTCCATCAAAGGAAAAGCAGGGTACCATTAGCCAAAAAGTGGAGTTGTTTATTCAGGACAATTAATGCTAGGTGCCACAAAAAACTAACCCTTAAATTTTAATGACTTAACGAATGTTTTGTTCATATAAAGTGTGATGTGAAACAGGTAACTCTATTTCACACAGTAACTCAGGGACCTAGATTGCTTCCATGTCATGGCTCTGTCATATCATAATTTAGAGGCACTGACAAAGGGGAGCTGAGCAGTCGACACTATTAAGTGCTTCAGACCAGAAGTGATGCATCACTTCTCTCACATTCCAATTTCCGAGGATTTAGTCACATTGGCCCCAGTGCTGCCTCAAGGGAACATGAGAAGCATAATGGAATACTGAGATATCCAGTGAGCATTAATTTTCTCCACCACTGAAGGGATATTGGACAAACAATAAAAAAAGGGAAAAAATACATTAAATGATCCTTCAGTGTCCTGGTCAAATGCTACCTTTTCCATCAAGCTTTTCTTGGCCAACCCATCAGGAGATGATCTCCAGCTCCTAAACATCTGAAACGTTACATTCCACTTATTTATACTGTCTCCTATTATAATCATTTGTGGCTGTTCCTTATTATACAAATTATATCTTAAACTTTTATGGGACAGTGATCAAAAGTATTAATTTATCTTATTGGTGTACAACATCCAAAACATAGTAAATGTTTCAATATATAACAATGGTTGTGGCCATTGTACTAGTATTTTCTTTAAAATTGTGTTCATCATAAATTACATGATGAATATTCAATAAAAATATATTGATTAGTTGTTCAGTCATATAGCAAATTTCTGACAACAGTCCATGTTACTCTATGTTTTATTTACATTATATTTATCATAAATATAAATTTAATACATGTTAAGTGAAATAAACCAAGCATGGAAAGACAAATCTCTCATGTTCTCATTCATATGTGGGAGCTAATATTATAACAATTGATCTCATGGTGGAAGAGATTAGAACGATGGTTACCAGAGGATAGGAAGGGTAGCAGGGAGAGGGGATAAAGTGGGGATGGTTAATAGGCACAAAATATAGTTAGATAGTTAGATAGAATGAACAATATTTGATAGCACAACAAAGTGACTATAATTAACAATAAATTATGGTATACTTTAAATAATTAAAAGAGTGTCATTGGAATGTTCCTAACATAAAGAAATGATAAATGTTTGAGGTGATGAATATTCTAATTTGATTTGATTAATCCACATTATATGCCTATATCAAAACATCACATGTACCCTATACATATATAAAACTATTATGTACCCATAATAGTTAAAAATAAAAAGTTTAAAAATATTTTAATATTAACTAAATAAAAGATAACAATAATTTTGTATATCTTTCAAGAAAGCTTAATATTTTGTATTATTTATGAATGATATGCTTAGTCATAAAAAACTTACCTTTTAATAAATTACATAACATGAGATATTTGCATTAGAATACCTTCTATAGAGGATGTTTCAAGTTTAAAATGTTATCATGGATAGGTACTAAATGTAAGAAACAAAATTCCTCAAAAAAATTTCACATTCTTGAGGTTAATCTGAAAGTATCAGTCATTATGTGATGTGGCTAGGTAGATTTGAATAGGTATAATTTTAATTAAGAATTTCATATGAGATTTTAAGGCCCTGGAATTGAATGTTTCTATTAAGTAACAGATATTTACATGCCAAGCAGATGCTACATTGGCAAAACGAAAAAGATTTACTATGTTATCTTAATTGTATCCTAAATCCTCTTTAATATTGTGGATAATATATATATGCTTTTAGTTTCCGGCCACTTCTGTCCATAATCATTTAAAATAAACTATTTATATCTAATATCATTCCTTGTGAGTATACAATTTGTAGTACAGGGAAATAATTGTATTGAATTCTATTGAATTATTTTGGCTATTTGGTACCTGAAACCTGTTTGTGAATCATTTATTTTTCTATTTATATAAGTTGTGCTCTTTTACAATTGTACCTATGTCTGTGCTCAAAACAGTGAGAAGAAATATTTTATCCTGATCTTTAACATTTCAAAGAAGTATGTTTTCAGTTATATATAGTGCATGGATCTGACATACTTTGAAGCTAAGCATTTGGTGGACAAATTATTTTTGCAATTATACAGTTCATCTTCTCCCAGATTCAAGTATTTTCACTTGGTACAGTATTCCTACCCTCATCTTTAATAAGAGAAGAAAGCATACAGCATTGTATTGAGGTAGGAAATTTATATCTGAGCTTTCCATCTAATATATAAAATAGTGAAATAACTGTGATTTGTGATGAGAAAGCAAGAGTTAGCTGCAACAACTGAGTTTGTATATTAATATTGGATTACCTTCATTTGAGAATGCAACTTTCATGTGGCATTCTGCCCTTTGTTTCTCATATGTAGGCTGAAAATAAGGTTATTCTTATCTCCCAATGTGAACGTCATTTAACTCTTTGAGGACATATGTTTTGTGTGACACCAAAGAATTGGTACTGCAATTTCCTGTAACAGTAATCAGGAGATTTATTCTGTAAAGAAACAGATAGTAAATATTTTAGGTTTTGTGGGTCATATGATTTGTTTTATGACTATTCAACTCTACTATTATAGACAAAAAATAAATGAATGGGTATGATTGTATTCCAATAGAACTTACTTTAAAAAATACAAGTCCAGCTTCTAAAGAAAATTAAAAGGACTATGCAATCCAATAATTCCATTTCTTTGTATATACCCAAAAGAATTTAAGGCAGGGACTAGAACAGATTTCTGTACACCCATGTTCATAGCAGCATTAGTCATGATAGCCAAAAGGTGGAAATTACCCATATGTCCATTGACCAATGAATGGATAAACAAAATGTGGTATATCCATACAGTGGAATATTATTCAGCTTTTATAAAGAATGAAATTCTGATACATGCTTACAACATGGATGAACCTTGAAGACATTATGCTGGGTGAAATAAGCCATATACAAAAGGAAAAATCTTGTGTGATTCCATTTAGATGAGGTACCTAGAATAGTCAAATTCATAGACAGAAAGAAGAATGCTTGCTGCCAGGGTCTGGGGGTAGGGGGAATGGGAAATTGTTGTTTACTGTTTAATATCCATGTATGGAGTTTCAGTTTAGGAAGATGAGAACGATCTGGAGATGGATGGTGGTGATAGTGGCACAACAATATGAATGCATTTAATGTCACTGAATTATATACTTAAAATGGTAAATTTTATGTTTTATATATTTTTCCATGATTATAACAGACAAGGCTATGGCCCTAAATTTCTGATCTCAATCTATAATTATATTAATGAGCAATAGTGCAGGGCAGCATTAAGAGCAATAATGCTTCTCTTAGGTCAGTTGATATGGTTAAGATAGTAGAATAATTGCATATAATGCAATGGTAGGTACCAACCAATAAAAGTTGGTACCCACAAATTTTCCTTTCCATTGTGGGTATACATACCCTCCATATTATGAATTACATTATTTTGTACTTACTTGTTTACACAAATTCCTTTTCTCCCTCTCTCTCAGCTCCATGATTATACACACATAGACACACATGCACTGTGACTCCTCGAGTATGATAATTTTATCTTCATTACTTGGCTCACTGTTTAGCAGAGAGTAGATGCTCAGTAAATGTAGTTAGCAAGTAAATTAACATATATGTATCATTTTCCTTTTCAACAACCACTTCTCATTTCTACCACACCACCACACAATCTTACATCCCACACTTCTTACGTAAAACAAAAAACAATAAGCTTTACTAAAAGCCTTTGCAGAAAAGTTCTCAGTTTTAAATGTAGAGGAAAAAAGAGATGAAAATGAATGATAATGATGCCCAGAAGAGAAAATTGTATGAGATAATCAATTTTAGGTTGATATAGAGATGACTAATTTCCCAAGTACAATTAAAAGAAGGATCAGATCCAGATGAATAAAGACGATAAAACAAAGGGGTGACAATATAAAGTGAATGTGATTCTCACCAAAAACTTATGCAAAATCTCCAGGATTATTGTCAGCTCAGCATATTCTGCAACTTTACTCAGTTCTACTATTTGCCCTATATATTTTTCCACACTCCAGAATTTGAATAGCACACCATATTTTTCTGGCACTGAGTAATTGTGGAACTTGACTTAAGGCTCCTGCTAAGAAAGGAGCTGCCTCAGTCAGCTAAGGGACCATTTATTAAGCAACCTCTATTCCCTTGGGCTTGCTGGGGCTCAGAAAGGAGTCATATGCTCCCCAAACCCTTATCTTCCTCAATTTTTCAGTTAAATGAAGGTCAGAGTCAGTGATTAATCATTTTCTTATCATCATCTACATTTTTGGAGTAACATAAAATCTCTTTAATTTGCCTGTGAGGTTTTTAAAAACCTGGACAATATATTTCATCTCTATATCCTCAGAATCCACCATGATAACTTGAAAATGATAGACACAACTGTTTTCCCTTACTCTATACCAATACTTAATCCATCAGAAAATCATTATAAAACATTTACTATTTATTACACTTATACTAAGTACTGTGATATATATAATGAACAAGGCACATCATCATCTTCTTCCTTTTTATTCATCTACTCATTTGTTTATTTAACAAATAATAATTAACTTCTGATTCTGTCCCAAGAACTCCACAGAAATTATTAACAAAGCCCACATTGTCTCTGCCTCTTTGGAGCTTATAGTTTAGTGGGGAAAACGTATTTTAAGGCAATACTCTTACACATGAATGTATATTTACAAGTTGCAGTAATTGATATGAATGAAAGTTAGAAGGAGCTATGAGATATTTTAACAAAAAGACATGCTGTAGTCTAGGGACTGAGAAGAATTCTCTCCAAGGAAAGATATTAAAGCAGATACATGCAACTGAGTGAAGAATGTTAGGGAATCACATGAACAAAGTCTTGAGATGTTGGTAGAGATCTTTGAATGTTCAAAGTTCTGAAACAAAGCCAGTATGTCTGGTATATGGTGAGAGAGGGAGAGTGTGGCAATAATTAAATTGTATAAGTCTTTGTAGGCCACAAGAAGGATTGTAAATTCTATCCAACTGCAGTGAAAAACTATTAAAGGTTTTAAGCAAGGCAGTGGCATAATCATTCTTTTTGCTGAAAATAATGGATCGGAAGAAAACAGAATGACCACCTAGGACATCAAGGAATACGCCAAGTGAGACACAGCTTGAGATGATAATGGCAATGGAGATAAAAACATCTTTGATATACATGTTGGTGGAAGTATTACTAGTGATTTTTGGTGAATTGGAAGGTAGAGCTGAAAGAAAAGAAAGTGTCAAGGAGCTGAGATGGACAGCAGAAAAGGAGGAGCAGATTTGGAGGTGGAGGTATTTTCATATTTTTAAATATTAAATCTGAGATATATATGAGACATCCACATGAAACATGGAAAAAATATCTGACCAGGATATAAATGTGGTATACATAGGCATATAAATTCTATTTAGAGAAATATGAATGGATACATTACACTAAGGAGAAAGTATAGATAGAAGATTGGTCAGGCCAAAGCCTTGAAAAACTCTAGCATTTTACTACTGGGTAAGGAATAAGCCTGCAAAGGAGCCCAGAAACCACTGATGTAGGATGAAAACCAGGAGATGGAGTTTCACAGAGAAGCCAGTGGATGGTAATGGTTGCTTGTGCAAGCTTAAGACAGCAGTGATATTGTTCTTCAATATTGAAGACCCATTAGAAGTGAGTGACTATATGTTGATTGTGAATGCAATGCCTTCTCATGTCTCCTATTATTTCTTAATGTTATTAATATAGTCATGTTGAAAGTCAAAATTTGGGGAAGGTAGAACTACATAACAAGATAAATGTTTTGTGTCAGAGAAAACAAGCGTTTAAGAATTTCCTTTTGACCTATATGGATAGGAATACAATAAGCAGAAGAAAAATAAAACATATTAAACTAGGCAAGTAAAACTTAATAGGAAAGAGTGAAAATATTGCTTACTAAGGGAAGTAAGAAGAAATTTGCAACAATAGTTGCTCAAAAGAGAGGAAGGAAAATCCATGTTTACTATTTTTATGTGTTTCTAAAATAGACATAAAACAAATATTATCATTTTGAAGAGCGGTAATAGATTTGTAAGCATAAGAGAAAGTGGAATTTTTAAAACAACATATATTTAAATGCTGAAAACCTCACTTCCAATACTCCCACTGCAATATATACAATAAAACAGTCTACAATGAGTAATATATATGTGAAGCTCCTGTAAATCTTTCTTGTAAAAGATTCTATAGAACCATAAAGTCCTATAATTACTATTGCTATTATCAGAAAAAATAAATCTGTATTTTCTAAGAACAAGATGAGGAGCTTAATTCATCTTTCTAGGAAAATGCATATGTACTGAATGGCTCAAAGCACTTTTGATGCAAAAAAGTGAGACGCTATATACAGAATAATTTTAATCAGAGAAATAAAGAAACTTGGCATTGCTCTAGGATTGCAAGTTTTCCTGTAAGAAGAGTGTCCTTATGGCTGGGTGATAGCAGTCATGGCAGTATCTCTGAGTACAGGATATCCTGGCTTCTGTTTCAGAATATTTATGTTTCATTGAATGCTTGATCTATGGACCAAGAACAAGAACAGAAAGGAACAAAAGGAACTTGTGTAAAGGTGGCCTTCATTTTATGTAGACTATTGACAGGAGAAAGCCAGATTTGCTGCTTTTCCAGGAATAAATGAGTCTCAGATACAGTTAAGAGCTCAGCTTTGGAATTAGATTGACCTGGGTTGGAATTGTGACTCCATCAATCTCTGTGTGAATTTTTGACAAGTTTTATCTGAGCCTCAGTTCTCTCATTAGTAGAATAGGCATAATATAGCTATGACTTTGACCTTTCCTATCAGCACTCTGACATGCTTGTCAGTATACCCCGGTCTCTTTCTCAAGCATCTTTCCACTTTGGTTATTTCAAGTTTCTTTGAAATTATGAACAGTAGCTCTTGTTCACTAAAGGAATAGGGGACCATAGATTCAAAGGAACTTTTTTAGTAGGATATATGATAAGCTTTTGATATTGCTTGTTATGCTTTAAAAATAAGAGTAGATTTAGATCTAAGGCACTATAAAACTATGTTTACAAAGCTTTATTCTATTGAATTGGGCAATTCTGACTTAGTAACTGAAATAAAATTGATGACAGCAAAACGTTTTTTACCATTGTCTTCAACTTTAAAGACTATTCAATATATGACCAAAAATAAGTTTCATAAATTTTATACATATAAATACTTTGATATTTGTAATTTCTGTGGTGCAAGGGCATGAGAATGAATGGAAATTCTCATAGGTTGGAATAAAATTAATTTCCAAATAAGAATTGGCCCTTGCCGGGCGCGGTGGCTCACGCCTGTAATCCTAGCTCTCTGGGAGGCCGAGG
>VBSM01001483.1:16650666-16662528 GCA_008086735.1 Cheirogaleus medius
CCACGGCACTCTAGCCCAGGCAATAGAGTGAGACTCTGTCTCAAAAAAAATAAATAAATAAAAAATAAAATAAAATATTTTCAAGTGAAATAATGTGATTTGTGGATTTCACTTTAACAAACTTCCAAAATCTTTAATAAAAGGAAGCAATGGGGAAGATTAAACAAAATTGGCAAAATGTTGATAGTTTTTCAAGGTGGTAGCCGGTATGTGGGGATTCATCAAATTGTTCTCTTATACAAATCTTTGGAATTTTGCAATGATATAATGTATAATTTTAAAATTAAATCAGAACTACTGGGTATAACTTACTTTCTTTACCTATGGTTTTCAAACTTTGTTCAACAGCTCAATTTAAATTGCCTAGTTGGGGGCTTTAAAACATAAGTCATATATTCTGATTTAGTGGATCTGGGGTGAATGTTGGGCAAAACAGTAAAACAATTCTGGGCTCTGCATCTGCAATTCCAACAGCCACCATCAGGTGGTGCTAGTTATGAGCCATGATTTCAGGCTTGACTTGCAGCATTAACAGAAAGCACTTCATCCCTCTTAAGATTTTTCTGCAAGCACAGGACTCCTTATTTCCAAAAAGTAAAATACTGTATAAACTAATACCTCCAAAGAGTAAGCAAAATTAATGAATTGGAGGGTAGGTACTGGTAAGAACCTTTTCTTTCATACACACTGTAATACACTAATGTTTAACTTGACTCAGTGTTGTACTGGAAATACTTGTTAAATTTTCAAGAACTTTGAGAGCCATTGGTTGAACATAACCATTATTAAAAATTAAAGATATTAACACATATTAAATAAACTGTATTGTACACAAAGGTAGTAGATGCTCAAAACTTATCACTACCTAATCGCTTTACTCCATTTCACAGCTATCTCTGGTCTTGATATCTGTATAGTACAATGATTATATAATGGTGTAGTACCAACTTCATGTTTAGTGATGTTATATCTATAGCTTGAAATTAAACATAACGAGAATATTCAAATAAGCCCCCGCAGGGGAACTGGTTGTTAGACAATTACCAGCACACCACCATCTTAATATCATATGATTTTCTCTTATTCATATGATACTGAGCCAGTAAATACTACACCAGAATTCATTTCTTGGGTTTTAATACTTTCTTTATTTACCAGTTTGTAGTAGCATTATATGAAACCAGCTTCTGGACTAGTTGTTTTTAATTGGCATTTACTCAAGCTAATCCTTGGCAGGATATCATCCACCCAAGCACTATGGAGTTATTTTCATAATTATACTATCAAAAGGAAGATTTTGTGGATTATATATTTTTTACTTTTACCCTAGCCCTAGGGTCATATAATTATATCTTATGTTTGTTTCCTTAACTAAAATCTTATTTAGCTAGCTTTCACAATATGCATGTCCTTTACTGTCTTTTATTAAATGCAAGATTTTAATTAAAATACTTCACTTAGCTTATTAATAATAATTTAAAACCCATCTGGTTGTCCAGTAATAATATCAAAACTGCTTGTTTCCAACTGGAAGATAGTTTTAGAGACCAAATCATTTCTTACAGATAAGCATAAACAAACATTGGTTTAAAAAGAAATAAATGTTTATATGGTAGTGTTATGACATCTCAAGATTAGAACATTGATTTATATCCATTTCATGATTTTAGATGTGAAGAAAATGGAGCTTAAAGGTGAAAGGGTAAAGGTTTGCCCACGGTTCAATTGTTAATTGTCCGCAAAGCCAAGATTATCACCCTGAGTTTTTGATCCCTATTCTAATGTAATTTTTAATAGTCCACTTTGTTTTCAGGAATAGCTATGTTTCTGTCAGTTCAGTACCAAAAAGGAACCAAAAAACAACATAACTACAAAAATTATTTTCTTTCAACTCTATTCTCTTTTCAAGGACACATAAAAATTATATATATATGTATATCTGATGCATTCTAACTAAATCATATTATTAATTATTGATAATGAAGGAATCCAACCACCAGAAAATGAAGCAAATAATATTTTAGAATTCTGAGAAGCATATTTAACTAAAAAGTTTCATGAGATGTTGTAGAGTACATAAATACATGTCTTACCTTTACTTATTTGGAAAAGTAGCAAAAGTAGTACCAAACAAAATAAGTGACAAACTTTTTGTATATAATTCCTTTATTAGAATAATGATGCTATTTCCCTTCTAGAACTTCCATCATAGAAACAAAATAGACATATATAGCGACTTGCTGGACATTAAAGTCAGCTGTTAAAATATCATAAGAGACTAATGTTAAAGGTGATATTTCAGGTGATAAAGCATGTGCAGAATGATTCCTATTGGCTTTATTTCCAGAGTGGATGTTGTTAATGACAAGGACATTGAGGTTTGAGAAAAGAGAGTAGTGAGTAGTGTCCTTACCTTGTCTGCTGTAACAGACCTTAGATAATCCAGTGTGATCCTTATCAGTTGATTAGTTACGAAGTTAGCTGGACTTCTACTTTGGTTATTAGGCCAACAGAACTGCAGAATCCCCAGAGTGATGTGTAATGTTACATAGGCTACATAGCAGATGGTATGGTTCCCTGGAAAACTAGAGGTGGAGTTGGAACAATGCATAGCCAATTCTAAGTGTTGTTACCAAGGATGTGTAGTTATGATTCAGGTCCCTGTGTCAAGAAAGGAAGTCCCTTTTATGTGTTGGAAGTATAAACCAAATCATCTTATCTTGGGTCTCTCTGGAGAGGACATGATGACATACCTGGTGTAGTGAACTGAATAGAACAGGCCAGGTTGAGCCATATATGTCTTACAACAGAGCTTCCACCTAAGACTATAAAATAGTGGCCCTATATTGGGCATATGCCTTATGAAAAAGTATACATTATGCTGGTGTCTATTGTGAAAAACAAAGCAAAGCCATAATTAGAGATTTCTGATCCAATTGGAATCCTCATCTGCTCCCAAAATACAAAAATGAAAAAGTAAAAACTAAAAAAGGATATATTTCTACACACACACAATACGAACTTCTGCAGGAACAGAAGTGTAAATCAGGGAATGGGACAGAAGTCCCTGCCAGGCTTGGCTTTGAACCATAAAGCAACAGTGGCAGCCAAGAATTTGGATGCTACAGGGTAATGGGGGCTAAAATTGCTTCAAGCAAGGTGTGGAACCAGAGACACGCTCAGTGTCCAAAACCAGAGGCAGGGCTGTGGCTCTTCCATTCATGAAAATAAACCATGGAAAAAAATGCTGCTTTGGGCTACAGCCTGGGGCTACAATTTACATAAAACTATGGGCCTACGGAGGTGTGAGAATAACCACACAGCATTGCAACTAGGAAACATGTTAAGGCTGTTCTCTCACTTGATGAATGCATTGGAATTATCCCCAATAACGTTGCAGTGTAGGAACTTTAAATTATAAAGGCCAGGATGGAGACCACAGGCAGCAATGCAGATTCAGCTACACAATGTTAGATCATCTGGATACATGAGGAAGGGGGACAGGAGACACACTTCACCATGGACCTGCAATTAAAAAATGACAATTGAAAACATATATTTATTTCCTCTCTATTCCAAATTTTTTAAAGATTACACTAAAGGGATAAAAAATATGCAGTTATAAAATAATGAATGAAATTGAAGAAGAGACATCTGAAAAATCAAATCAAGTCTATAAAGAAAGAAATTAGGACAAGGAATCCAACTTGTTCTTCAGGGCCCCAGAAAGACTCCTGAATTAAAGGCACTAGATATTTCAGAAGGCCATAGAGTCCTAAATGGGGCTGGAAATAAAGGATTGCCTTGAAGCCTTTAAAAGGGGCAATTACATGCCAAGTCCCCAGCTCACGGTAGTTAGGTGTTAGTCCTCTCCCATCCCAGCAGACATGAGTGAGTGGTTTGCTTTCTAGCAAGGCTGAAAGAGAATAACTCTTGACATGTGGACAATGAAATCAGTTGATGGAAGGAGTGAGCCACCACACTGAAAATAAAGAATTAAGTTAAGGTCAATACATTTAATAGTGAGCCCAACAGTGCCCTCTCATCCTCCTGGCTCTTAAATTTCTATCCTCTGGATGGGAGATTGTAAATTTGTTCTCTGGTGAACCTGACTGGTATGAGAAAGAGAGAGAAAAAACCCAAACAATTCTTTGTCTATTCAGATTGCTACAACAAAACACCATAGAGGGGATGCTGTATAAACAACAGAAATTTGTTTCTCACAGTACTGAGGGCTGGGAAGTCTAAGATCAAGGCACCAACGAATTTGGTGTCTGGTGAGATGGCTGTCTTCTCACTGTAACATCGGATGACAGAGGGGCAGAGGGTCTCTCTTGGGCCTCTTTATAAGGCCACTAATCCTGTTCATGAGGGCTCCATTCTGATGACCTAATTATTTCCCAAAAGCCCTACTTCCTAATAACATCACCTTCAGGGTGAGTATTTCAACACATGAATTTTATGTGAACACAAATACTCAGGCCATAGCATCCTACAATTAATGATATGTAATGACCCGCCCATTAAATAGCCATATCTGTGCCTAGTGACCCTACATTGAAGCGCACTAGTTGATAATCCCCACACATGCACAGAGAGCATCCAATAAGTATTTAAGTGCCTTACTTTTAAGAGGAAACTGAGGATATCCAGATATTTGAAAAAGTGTCTAACACAAAATGTGGAAACCAACATAAAAAACAAACATATTGGGGAAAAACAATAACAACATAAACAAAATAAGAAACTCTGAAGAGAGAAAAGACATGATCTTAAGAAAATTTGTTCAAAATAATTGTGATTCCGTCTCAGAGTGAGACTAGTTATTATATTCATATATAAGAAAGAACAAGAGGCTACAGAAGATGATATTTCAGAGAAAGGGAAGAATTATTTAAATTAAAAATTGAATAGCAGTTTTAGAGCAGTGAAACTACTCTGTATGATACTATAATGATGGATACATGTCATTACACTTTTGTCAAAACCCATAGAATATACAACCCCTACAGCAAAATCTAAAATGAACTATGAACTCCAGATGATTATGATGTATCAATCCAGGTAAATCAATTGTAACAGATGTACCACTCTGGTGCAGGATGTTGATAGCGGGGGAGGCTGTGTGTATAAGGGAGGAATCTAGGGCATATATATGGGAAATCTCTGTAATTTCTTCTCAATTTTGCTATAAACATAAAACTGCTTTAAAAAATAAAGTCTATTAAAAATGAATTGCAGAATTAAAAATTCAACAGAAGAAGTAGAAGGTAAACTTGAAGAAATCTCTTATAGAGTCATATAAATAGACAAAAAGATGGAAAATGATAAAGAAAGTATAAGAATCTTACACGATCATTCTAGGTCAGTGCTACTTAAGTGGGAGTGATGTTGTCCACCAGTTGATATTTGGCAATGTATAGAGACAGTTTTGGTTGTCATAAATAAGGGAGTAGGGTACTACTTTCATCTTGTGAAGATTGACCTGGAGGGATGCTGCTAGAATTTCTATGATGCACAGTACGGCTATCCACAAAGAATTATTCAGATCAAAGTAGCAGTAGCATTTAGGTTTAGAAACCTTGCTGTAGGTAGCCCAACATCCAAATGGTAGAAATTATAGAGAAAAAGAAGAGAGTTATAGAGGAAAAGAAGAGAGGCAAATGTGGAGAGAAAATTATCAAAGAAATGACAAAATAAATTTTCTTAGAACTGAAGAAAATGAATCTCCAGATTTAAGAAGCCTACTGAATGCCCAGCACAGTAAATAAGTTAAAAAATCTGCACCAAGGCTCATTATGAAATTTCAAAAAAGAAAGACAAGCATAAAGAGAGGTTCAAGGTTCAGAAATCAGAATTGTTTTGTACTTTCAACAATAACAATGGGAATTAAGAAAAAAATGGAACATTTCCTTTAAACTTCTAGGAATAGCTAATTTTTAACCTTGATTTCATACTCTTTGTAAATTTATGTTCACACATTCTTTGATACTCTACTCTTCAAGAGTCAGAGCTAAATTCTCCTCCCCTTAAGTGTGGACTAGATTTAGTGGCTCTCTTGTGGTGTTATGTCAATTCCAATTTTAGGTTAAAGAAAGACTGGTTTCTGTCTTGGGTTCGCATGCACATGTTCTCTCTCTCTCTCTCTCTCTATCTCTCTATCTCTCTGTCTCTCTCTGACCCTACCTCCCTGCTCTCACTCTTGCTCTCTCTCATGCATTGCTTGTTCCCTGCAAATTCATGTCATGAGCAGAGTTATGGAGATGCATATATGGTGAGAAACTGAAGCCTCCCAGAAAAAGTCATGAGAATGAGCTTAGAAGTGGATCTTTCAGCTCCAGTCAAATCCTGAGAGGCTGTGGGCATAGCCAACAGCTTCACTACAACCGCTAAGAATACCCTATGCCAGTCCCATCCCGCTAAACCATTTCCAGATTTTTGACCATCAGAAACTGTGTCAGATAATAAGTGTTTTTGGTTTTAAGCTCCTAAATTTAGGGGTAATTTATTACTCAGCAATATATAAGTTATATACCCTGGCTAAATATAAATTAAGTAGGAGGAGAAAATAAAGTCATTTTTAGAGAAAGTATCAAAAATATACCTACTTTAAATAGTTTCTTTTCAGAAATATATAAAAGAAAATATCAAGTGAAGAAAGAAACCAAGGAATGTAGAAATAATGTTTTAGTTGTGATTGGTTATGTTATGCTGTAGGAAAAAAATAATTGCAAAATATCAGTGGCTAGAAACACAAAGGTTCATTTTTTTTTTTTTACCATTGCTACATACACAACATAAGCCAGTCAAGTGTTTTGTCTTTGTAGTCATCTGGGGATCTAAGCTAGACAACTAATTCTTTCTGATTTCTTGTGGTCATGGGAATATTCACCTCTGCTGTTCCTGCCGGCCATTTGGTAGACCAGCCAGTTTTGTTGTGACCCATGCCATGACCCGTGAGAAGCATGAAACTGTCAAACTGACAATTGGGTTAATGGGGCAAACATATAAAATTATAGGTTACGTATATGTGAAATTTGGGTGGGAAATATAATAAATAATAAAGCCTAAGAAATTGTACCATGAAGGGTATAGGGAATACTTTATATGTTTTCCCTCCAAGGATTTTGTAATTTATCATATTTTATGTAAGTCTACATTTATTTATTAATTTTGTTTGGTACTCTCATTTGCAATAAACTATTTTTTGCATAAATGAACTCAAAACAAAACAAAATGAAAACTTTTGGTCACAGGATATTCATTGATCCAGTCCCTCTCGCCCACCTATCACTTGGCGATCCGCCCATGCCAATGGTTGCAAAATATGGTTCCCACCCCAGCAGCAGCAGCGGCAGACCTCTGCAGCCAGAGAGATTCCTCAGGCAATGAAGTCCAAGTGGTAGCATTTGGAAGTTGAACCACTTTGAAATGGAAATGCAAGGGGACATGCATGGAGCAAGCACAACATCAGCTACAACTTTCGTACATACCCTCCTTACAATACTTAATGTGCACACTAAACTGTGAGTTTCTCATTGGCAGGGATAGTATCTTTTTCATTTTTATACCCCCGAATTTAACACACTATTAGCTTCAGTACTAAGCACTCAATAAATGTTTATTAAAAAAGGAATAAATGAATTAATAGTTAAATAAAATATGAAAACACTATAATTCATATACATTTATGAAGTATTTCTAATGAGCTTTAAATGTTGACATTTTATTTCTTAAAGGTTCTATTCTTTCCACATGTATGTTTTTGTTTATTTTTTTAAATTTTTTCTTCTGCTTATTTCCATTTCTGCACAAGCTATATTTACTTGCCTGAGAGCACAGCACATACTGATGTTAATCAAACTTTAGATGAAACACCTAAAATGATAGAAAAGAATCTGCTCTAATTAAATAATAAAGTAACCCCTACAGGTTTAGACATGTGCCTTCAGGTGTAGTAAAGAAGAAATTAATGAATATAGTAGTTTTATGCCAAGAACATTTCCCTTGTGCACTTGTGTTTTAATAAGATGGAATATAAAATAGCAAAGGGGTCTGGTTTTTATGATGGTATTTATTCATAAGGTAGTAAGTCAGATTTGATGAAAATTTCTTTGACTTAGAGTTGCTAGAGTTGGGTCAGATTTTAGTTCAGTAAATTTGAAGTGAAGCTGTCTTACCTACATTGTTTCATGCTGGAACTGGTATATCCCGGTACATCCAGGTACATCCAGGCTAGGAGGTGAAAGTAAGGGAATCCTCTTAATATTCATGGGAGCAGTAGATTCAAACTGAAATGAGCATTACAGCCATACTCCTAATAAGGGGCCCCTGGCATGGTTAATTCATTGAACAGGTTTGTCAGATATGCATAAACCAAAATCTGCCTTGAAATTAATTACTGCTTCTCTGATTTTATAAGAAAGTCTTTTGGACCCATTCCCTCTGACTGATTGGTGCAACTTCCAGCAAAATAGGTCATGTCTACTGAAAATGGCTCTTGTTTTCTTTACTACTTATGACCTCTGGTAGCCTAGACCTTTTCTCCTTGTTATTCCTAATTGAAACGTCACTATTGTGTAATTCCAGCAATAACTTTTTCTATTAATGCCACTTAGACCTTCTAAATTTGTTCTTTTTCAATAATACTATATCTGCATGCTCCAAGATCAACTTATAATAGGAAACTGGAAATTTTTTTTCTTTCATTGGAAAATTATTTTAGAATTAATTGAAAATTATAGCAGTCACTATTATTATTTTTTTAAAATTCTGCAACCTTTGAGATCAGATCCAACAAAATAAAACTGAGTGAACATTAAGAAAAATAATAGCTTGATATGTTCATTAATATGGTTGATGAAAACTGTTATGTGTGTGTGAGCTCTTGTTAATTATAACTATCTTAATAGGAAAAGCAGTCTTGTGGAAGTTAATAGTCCCAGTGAAACTGTATAAAAGAGAAAATAAAATTGCCCATGTAGAATAAAGCTAAGTAAAAAGTTAATTGTTTCAATTTTATTTTTATATTTGTATTATTATGCTCTTATGCCAAATATATTCAAAGATACACAGTGATTTTAATCTTTAACTTTAATTATGACCAAATAAATGAGTCCTGTGTAAAAGAGAGACATTTTCGTAAGCTGATCTCAAGTGGTGCATTTTGATTTGCTGCAGCAGTCGATGGAGGAAATAACATTTTGCAGCCCAAGAAGTAAAATGTCATACCTTTCCATTTTTATTCATACTCTGCATATTTGGAATTTGTATTTTACTCATACTTTTGAGAAGATAACAACACCTAAAGGCCTTACTTGCCTTGAGCATCAAAATCTGTTTGCCCTCCATTTTAAAATAAAATGTGTTTTCCCCCTCTGATTCTCTTAACAGAAAAATTTAAGTTAAATTTCTTGTAGCAGGGTCAAGTGTACTATCCCTCCCTCATTGAAAAAGAAACAAAGAGATACATATGAGTCCATTTACTGTAATAGTTTGGGTTTGCTCAATTATAATAGCAGTAAAATCAGTTTACACATAGTAAAATGTTTGAGCCTTAAAGGACAAGATGAAATCTACCTGAAGATATACAACTTTCATGTGTAAATGGGGAAACATATAAAATCAGTTCTACATATTTTCCTCATTCATAGCTATATATTGAAAAAGAAAATGTTCATATGGATATAAATTTTTTTGACAATTTACTATTTTACAAACATGGCGATTATGTACAGTGTGTATATGTATATGGATATTACAATTATTGTTATTACCACCATTGATTGAGCACTTATTATATGCTCAACGACCTTTACTATATTATTGCTAATCCTTATAAAAACCCAGTGAAGTCGATACTATGACTATTTCACAAATAAGAATTCTGAAATCTGCAAATTTAAATCACCATCTAAAGTTTACAAAGCACTGTTAAATAATAGAACAGAATTTCAAACCCATGCTTGCCTGTCTTCAAACTTCATATGCTGCTGCACAACCTCATTGTTTTACTAACTTCTCTTAATGAAAAAGTATGTCCTTATTTTGAAAGAGTATAGTTTGGGAGTTCTAATCAACAGAACAAATTCTGATAAAAGATATAATAATTCAAAATAGATACCAATAGTATGCATTAAAATTAATTATTTTGATTAATTAAGTTTAAATCTGCAAAAATTAAGTGCAGCATTTTGTATTGGTACCTGTTACAGAAGGTAAAAGTGGTGATTTGACATATTTTCCACCTTTAGAGAGCATTAAGTGTACTTTAGGGGTAATAACACCAATGTAAATTAGTCTGTAACAAATTTTTTAAAGCAGGACAAAAAGATTGTTAGGTTAAAAGATACAAAGTTTCAGTTATGGAAGATAAATAAGTTCTGCAGATGTACCATACAGCATAGTGCCTATAGCTAACAATACTATACTTAAAATATACTTAAAATTCCTAAAAGATCTTATGTTAAGTGTTCTTACCTAAAACAACAACAATAATAATAAAGGAGAGTAGAGGAAACTTTAGGCTATGGCCTTGATGGTGGTGATGGTTTCGTGGGTATATATTTATCCCCAAACTCATGGAGATGTATATATTATATATCAACAGCTTGTAATATGTCAATCATACTTCAACAAACTGGTTACTAAAAATAATAAAGAAAAAAATCACTCTTAAAAAAGGAGAATGTTAGGGTAGGTCAAAGAGAGATGAATTATTTCTATTAATAATTTGGAGTATCAGTAAGGTTCTCATGGAGGGATGTATAGCTGGACAGAAAATCTAAGAGAAATAATATTTTAAGACAAGGAATAATATGAACAAAATTAAAAAACAAACAAATAAAACGATGAGGAACCCTCAAAGATGTTCATGAAAAACCAAAAGTAATTTTATTTTGATTTTGGAGTAGGAAGTACTCATCATGATATATAATGAGAAGGGGCTAGAAAGACGGGATGTTAATTTGAGAAAATGTTGCTTAAAAAGGAAGGTAGATCATTTATGAAAAACATTTTATTTGAAATATGAAATTTATGGTGCTGAGAAATGCAAGAGTGGAACTAATAATATGCTTTATTTCCAAGAGGACAGTATATTATAGAAGTAGAATGTCTTGTCTTCCATGAGATAATATAGTGTTTACTGTTTTGAATGACACTAAACACAAAAAGAAAAATGTATATACTATAAACTATCTTTATTCAACTACATCTCTGAATAGAAACATACAAGTTAGCCTCCCAAAGTCTCAGTTTTCTCATCTGAATAATGAATATAATAATAGTACTGAAAATATTAATATTTAATACTTTACTGAATCTGAAATTTTTAATAGAGTACTTAGCATATGTCTATGGCCATGATTGCTTTTGCTCCTCTTTGTAGGTGAAAGTTCCTACATCTATTACATATGTTTGGGTTTGAATGAAAAGAAAGACATCATTATTTCGAATATCCCCTCTAGCCAACAAATTAAATATAAGACTTAGAAGCTGGGATGTCTAACATCATATCATTTTAATTTGGACTATATACTAGAAGATATGTAAATTAAGACTAAATTAAATACTCACATTTTGTAGAGGAGACCCATGAATATATCAAGGCTTCAGAGAGTATGTTAGCTTAAACTTTTTAAGAAATTTAAATTATTTAATTTAGACTGCTGAATCAGTTTCTATAGTTGATTTCTCCAAAAGGTCCTGATATTAAAAGTAACATTACAGCTCACTAATAGCAAACTATTTCTGCTACATTGAGTATTTTTATAGGATGCTAATTGAGCTAAATCAAGACATTGAAATTGCATAATTTTTAGGTTAATATTAGCATAATCCTACATTGTTTTTTTTCTTTTT
>VBSM01001483.1:16675051-16744422 GCA_008086735.1 Cheirogaleus medius
GCCTCCCAGAGTGCTAGGATTACAGGCGTGAGCCACCGCGCCCGGCCGACTGGTAATTTTTAATGCCAGACATTATGAATTTGAACTTGTCGAGTGCTTGATATTTTTGTATTCAAATAATTATTCTTAACCTTTATTCTGGAACATAGTTAATTTACTTGGAAAGAAAATGATGTTTTTGGAGTCCTCCTTTTATACTTTGTTAGTTATGACCAGAACAGCATAAGCCTAGATCTAATTTTGTCCTACTATTGAGGCAAAACCCTTCTGGGTACTCTCTCTGATGCTCTGTGAATGCTGAAGTTTTCTACTATGACATGTGGGAATAGGCACCATTGCCAGCCATATATGAGCTCTGGTGATTGTTTGCTTTAATTCTTTTGTGTAGTTTGTTTGTTTGTAGCTTTGAGTAGTTTTCTCACATATATGAGCTGATCAGGACTCAGCTTGAGACTGGAAGGGAGCCCTCTGCAGATAAAATTCTGTGTTATCTGTCACCTCTTTGGTATTCTGCCCTGTGTTCTCTAGTCATCGTGGTCTGCTCCTACTCTGAGCTCCATCTCCTTGGCTCAAGGAGGCCTCCTAGTTTATTGATCATTTTCTCTTCTTCTGTGTGAGCCTAGAACTTTCTCCCAACAGTAAGCTGGAGCAATTGTAGACCTCATCTCATTTGTTTCCAACCTCTCAGGGACCATTGTCCTTCAATGTCTGATGTCCAATGTCTTAAAAACCATTGTATCATGTATTTTATCTGTTTTTTATTTAAGTTTTTCAGGAAGAAGGTTATGTGTGGTCTCTTTTACTCCAACTTGGCAAGAAACAGAAGTCCAAAACAAATTGTTTTGATATCATTTGATCTTTTGATACATTGCTATTACACAATCTTACAAATATATGATTTTAAGTGTCTAGAGAATTTCTAAAGGACCTCACTTCTTTCATCAAAATTTTCCCTTAATTAGAGAATTTTTAAAGAGACTTTTATTTAGCATATTTCTCAATCTATACATGAAATAAGAAAAAAGATTCTACATATCCAGGGAAAGGTCCCTCTTGCTAAGGATCTGTGAATGATATCAAAAAACCTATAAACAGTTAAGATATTTCTTTCCTGGTGAAAGTAGGTCTAAAATTATGCACATGAACATGTGTACACATGCATATGCATGTGCATACACATATGTAAAATGCCTGAGGTTATCTTTCCATTCTGGGTAAGTTTCTGAAAAAGGGTCTAGTAAGATACTATAAGACACCCTCATTGCTAAGGCAAATGGAAGCTTTGGTAATTTCAGCTACCTTGGCCATTATCATTATTGATTGACTAATAATGAATAGTTGAAGGAATTTAAATATTTGCTATGAAATTATTTTAGGAAAAAAAGAATGCCAGTGGTATCTGTTAGCAGCAGACAGATTTGCTGGCATGAACCAATAATGGTTACTGGGAGTAAAATCAAGCATCTCATATACTAAACAGATATGTACATTGAGATACATTGGAATTTGAAGCCTCATATGTACAGTTTTCAGTAAAGAAATCATTTGGATATAAAATGAAACAAAAATATGTGTATGTTATAAGTTTGTCCATATATATTTCTATAAAACTGCATTCTATTTATCATTTTCACTTTAAAAATGAGAAGTCAGTGCCCTAATTGATGCTTGGTGTTGTCATTCAAAGTAAACTGATTGCCAATACCGGAAAGATGGTCTGGTTCCATGCAAGACAATTATTTTGTTTCTCTGTCACAAGTGAATGATAAAATTAAATATATAAATTAATATTTTTTAAGATAATTCAAAGAAATATGCCATGCCACCATGAGGGACCTCTTTAAAATATCATTTTATTTTACTCAAGAAAATATCAAGCATGTAATGTGTCACTAAAATTTGGTTTGTTAATAAATTCATTCAATGATCTCTTCATCTATGTATGCATTCATTAAATAAGCAGTAATTGAGTACAAATACAAAGCTTTATCATCCACTAAAATATTGGCATGCCACATTAGGCATTAATAGAAAGAAGTTTAGAAGAAAGGTTAAGAGGTCAGATACTGGACTCAGAAAGCTTGAGTTCAAATCTCAGCTCCTTTAGCTTTATAGTTACAGAATTTCATGGAAAAGTATCTTCATTCTTTTCAAGTCTCTACTTTCTCTTCTCTGAAATGGAAATTTAAATGAGAAGTATATAAAACACTTGGAATAGCATTTTCCACAAAATAGTTACTCATTAAATGTAAGACTTTATTAAAAATAACCAGTCTTCATAAGTGATTGGCTCATATCTATAAAAACTAAAATTTATTTACTGAATTATTGTCTTTAAATATCTGAAATGCAGAATGACCAATGTGGAAACTTCATTATACCTTATTTTTATGTAATATGATATCTTCTCAAAATATAGCTTTTGGATTTAGGAATTGAAGAAAGTTCCAATTCAGCCAAACACATCTGCTTTCAATAGCTGACACTTCTACCTACTAATTTTTTAACTAACAAGAATAAATATTAATGGAAGTTTTCAAAGGTAAAGCTGAACACCATGAAGGAAATTTATGCAAATAAGGTTAACTCATATAGTGACAGAGTGAATTTTTGTGCCATCAAGTACTTTAAGTGAAACAGGAAAGTAGAAATCATGAAATGCCCTAATATTTAGGTCTAGCATGTTCTTCTAGACTAGAAAGAATTATGTCTTAAAATATGAGCTGTTATTGAATGGAATTGAAAATTTCTGCAATTGCTAGTAGAAACAATAAAAATCACCATTAGATTAAGTACTTAAAGGAACTGAATATTCTTCTAATTAATGGAAATGGAGCCTGTTTGTTTTATGCAATAATGCTGCTGAGTGAACCATATTAAAAATTAACAGTACCTTCTAAAGAATGTTGCCATGAACAAGCATGAGGCCTTGAAATCTTAAGAGATTCCACTTAAAATCAACCTTAAGAAATAAACAGAAGGGGTATTGTTTAGATGAAGATCTTTTAGGCTTTAAATCAACAAATACTAAGCAAACATAGGGAGTAAAACAGCAATGTGTTATTTTGACATGAATTAACTGCTGTTTCTAGGCAAACTATAGTCTTGTTAATGTTAATTAGTTTTCTGGTATATCTTGCAATGTTACTGTGTTTTACTGCTCTATTACTTATATGATAGATGCGTAATATTTATATATGTTGCCATAAATAAACTAAATAACAGTTTATTTTGTGACATATTAATAAATCTTAATTCATTGTGATTGAGGATACTGAAGTCAACATGGATTACATATGTTCATATATTCCTACCATCAAATATCAAAAAAACCCAAAAAACTTCTAGTTTAAAGTTATGTTCTAGTCAAGGAAAATACACTCTTTCTTTTCTCAAATTTGAAATGTGCATGGAGAATGGCAAATTACATACGAACTGTATAGTTAGAGCATAAGGATCCTGCTGTGATCTCTCAGAAGGGGAACAAAGGGGAGAAAAAAAAGAGAGCATTGGTACTTTAGAGTTGAGGAGAGAAGGCAAAGAAAGAATACAAAAATGTCAAAGACAAGTTTAGCTGTTCTTCAGCTCTGCCTTACCTTGGCTATTAGTGATTGAAGAAAATTCTAAAGCACTTTGTGAAGGACCCAATCCTGAAGAGTTCAGATTCACAGAGCACAATGGAATTTGGATGACTCCTACCCCAAAGTTTGAGACAAGTTGAGACCATGAAAAGGCTCTTTTACTCTTAATGGAAATGCCCGGGGTTTTTCATTCTTCTCATTCTGCTTTATATGCTTGCAGCCCAGAAAGCCCTTATGTAGCAGAAGCAGCCACTGAAAGGTCATTGGCTTGCACAAAAATGATGAGCGCTGAATAGATGTGCATAGGTCACTGGTAGTATCTACTGTGGAGAGTGAGTTTTTGTATTTTTGTTAGGATTCACCTTAATACCTAATTGGTAATCTACTCACTCAGCTCCATGGGAGATAACTGACTTTATATTAATACATATTGAATCAAAGTCAATCTAGAAAAAGGCATATGATGTAAAAGACCAAATCAGATACAAGTATATTTTCTATAGAGTCAGTTTTTACTGTGCTGATTTCACCAGCTGGCTGTTGAGTTTGATGGCTTCTTAACAGCCCCACTGCTGAAATTCAAATGCTGATAGAAACTCTGATGGAAAAATCACTTGAGTAAATATTTCTACCAGCTGTTGCCCTTCATTGGGACCTTAATGCTAAGAATAATTCTTACCATTGCTTGCCTTTTATATTTCCACAGTAGTAATAAAATTTCATAAGATTTTGTTTTGTGGTCACAAAGCTCTCCTGGTTTCTGTAACTAGAGGACATACACTAATGTATGGAAATCAGCAAGAAAATTTACTGCTAAGAGAATTTGTCTCTAGTTACTTGCTTTAGGGTTACAGGAATGTATAAGTATGGGAATACATTTTAAAATGAGCTTTTCAATATTATTAGCAGGTAGTGGTATGAGAGAGTTCAGTCTCATAATAGAGTTAAACAGTCGGGTACTTCATTCTTACGTAAATAGTGTTAGCCTTTTATTGCTGCTTAGAAACTCCTCTACAACTTCTTGGCTCCTATTCATCTTTTCAGAAGTAGTAAATAGCAGATTTATTGGGAGTTTGGCACAGTGGAGAGATTCAGAGAGGGACTCTAAATCTTTGCCCATCAAATGTATCTTTCAGAAATAAGTATATTAAAATAATTGGATAATTTCAATGGCTTGTTTTTATAGTTGCATTGTCCAGCATGGCATGTTTAAGAAGATGACAGATTGTTATACATTATTGGAAAGAAGCAAGAACAAAACCCATAACTTACTGTAATAACCACAGCAGTAAAGAACTGCTTAAGATGCATGAAAAACATGTCATCTCCAAGGGATTCCCATTCTTAGAGCATTAAATTATCAAGAGAGTAAGATTCTACAAAAACCGTGAAGCATGCTGATTGCAAATCCCAAATTAAAAAATAAAATAAACTCCTTACATCAATGTAGAAGCAATGGGAAGCAGAAGTTATTTGATGACATATAAGATTAATGTTAATGAGTAATTTTCATGAAATAACAATACTTTGCAAGGAGCACGTTCTAGCCACATTGATCTTGTTAGTATTTTCTTCATACATACCTTCTTACTCTTCCTTTTAATGCTTGTTTCCACCTTTAAACTTGCTTTTTTCTTTGCCTGAGGGTTCAACCCTATCCTTATTTCTTATCTTCCAGGAACCACACTCCTCCCTCTCAGGATTTTTGTACACTCTCTTTATATATGTTCATGCCCTAATTTTGTCTTCGCAGACATGCCTTTTGGAACTCCCTCATCTTAAAAAGAACACAGACTTACACACACACACACACACACAAACACAAACATGCACACACAAATGGGATTTATTTGTCTCTAAATTATATGGTTTTATTTTCTTCATAACACTGTCACTTGCTGAAATTGTAATATGCATTTGTATGATTATTATCTCTATTTTCCACTAGAATGGAAACCTTCTAGGGACATTTTTGTTCTTGCTTAACAATATACCTCAGTGCATAGAATAATTTCTTCATGCATTGAACATATAATATTCATTAAAATAAATACATGCATAAATAAATGAAAGAATTGTAATTTCATTGTATAGTTACATGAGGCAAATTATCCCCAAGTTTGTCCTTCTTGCCATTCTTAACCCATGTCATAGCCAAAACATTCTCTCTTACATTTATCTGCCTTCACTTATTTTGTGTACAGATTACTTGAAATTCTTACATTTTCTAATAGGTAGCAATATGGTGGCACCGTTCTTGTACCATACTCTATGAATATTTTAAATACCAGAATCTATTCAACAAGCATTCCATGTGAGCCTACTGTGTAAAGGCAGACACTGCTTGCTGCTAGAAATACAGGTTGACTAAAAACCCTTGCTATAGCTTGGTTTGTTTGATCCCTCCAAATCTCATGTTGAAATTTGATCCCCAATGTTGGAGGTAGGGCCTAATGGGAAATGTTTGATTCATGGGGACAGATCCCTCATAAATGTCTTGGTGCCATCCTCACATCCTCATAGTAATGAGTGAGTTTTCACTCTATTAGTTCCGGAGAGAGATGGTTGTTAAGAAGAGCCTAGTGCCTCCTCTCTCCCTTGCTTACTCTCTGGCTATGTGATCTCTGCACATCCTGGCTTCCCTTTGCCTTATGCCATGAGTAGAAGACTGAGGCCCTCATTGGAGGCAGATGTTGGCACCATGCTTCTTGTACGGTCTGCAAAACTGTAAGCCAAATGGACCTCTTTTCTTTATAAATTACCCAGCCTCAGGTATTCCTTTATAGCAACATAACTGGATTAGGACAACCCCATTTCTCTTAATGAGCTCACAGCTTCGTAAGGTCAATATATTAAAGCAAAGATAGAAGCACAGGGCAGTGTGTAAACACTGCAGAAAATCCTGGCTCTTAGCCTAGGTCAAGTGAGGTTTTTTTTTTTTTTTTTTCAGCCATTCTTTGTGTCCTCTAGTCCTTCTTGACACTCTTCCATTACCCCTCTGAGATTCCCAATCTCACTTGGGAAAATATGACTTTGGGAACCAGGAAAAAACAATATTGTTAAAGGAAGCATAAAGAAAGTACTGGATATGAAAAAGCCATACAAGGAGGGTGAGAAAATGTTCTGACATAAGTTGTATATTTTTAGCAATGATAAAATTGACAAATGGTAGTACAAGAGGCCTATTTGCAGATGAGTTGGTTCAGGATGAACTATTCATCAAGTTGAGTATCAAATATCTAGTCATAATAATGTTAAATCTTCCTACCAAAATACAGGTACAAGGCAGAGACTGGGATTGTTTGCAAACAACAGAGTAAACAAATTTTAAAATTCTTTTTTTTGTGTGTGAGGCTATAATTGGCAGAACTTTGTTGGTGATGAATTTATATTAAGGCATTCTGATCAAAACTAATAAAAAGGAAAGATTTAGAGACATTTGTAACAGGAAAAGAATAGATACATATAATATGAATACATATCTATATGGTGGCATTTTCCCTTTGAGGATTTATGAGTTCACTATTACTTTCTACTTGTCAATAGATAACTTTAGTTTATAACCTTACATTTCTTCAAATTTTAATTACCTCTTTGTTCTAGGGTCAGCCTTTCATTTTACTTAAACTCATTTTGAGGAATATTTCAAGAAACTAAAATGACAGACTTACATGCTACCATAGAATCTAGGATTTCATGTGGCATATTGAGCTGGTTATTATTATGAGTAAATATTTTATCTATGACATCCCCCTGAGAACTTTCAATGAAATGAATTTTAATACAATATAGAGGATACTTTATGTTATTGATCCTATAACTGTAAAATTCTTGAAAAGATAAAGCTTATGAAGTCACATACTGCCAGCTACCTGTTTTATAAATAAAGTTTTGTTGGAACCCAAGCACATCTATTTATTTATGTATTGTCTATGGCTGTTTTATTGCTGCAAAGACAGTATTAAGTATGCCACAGAGACCACATGACCTGCAAAGCCTAAAATATTGCATATATTGTTTTTTACAGAAAAAGTTTAACTCCTGCTTTAGAAGACCCAGTAACAAAAATTTACAATAAAGATGCAAGTGCCCTTTTTACCCGCTTTTTAAACATTCTTTGTTACTTGATATAACAGAGAAATGGTCTCGATCCATGCTTATAAAGCAAATTGAAAGTCACAGTAGCCAAAAAAATGGGAAATCAAAATAAACCTGTAATTTAAGTCATTTTAAATTCCATGTATTAATAGAAGGTATTTGATTAAAACTTTTAAAATGGTTTTAAAATCACTTAAGTAGTGTGTGGTGAACTTATTCATTATAAAAAAAAACTGTTCTCTTGACTGATAGTACTGCAAGTTCCCTTTGGGTACTTGAAAAGTCTTAGTAGGACAATAAATCAAGTATTCTGTCCAAGAGAGTTTCTAGAAGTTGTTCAGCCAAAGCCTTTCTTTCACCACCCCAGAAGTCCTAAACTAAGCTAATCATATTTTTTTCTGGAGGCTTTTTGTCTTTTTAGTAATAAGTTTTATTTTATTGACATAACAATTATACATATTTATGAGCTATAGTGTGATGTTTCAATACATATATATGTTGTGTAATGATCAAATTAGGGTAATTAGCATATCTATCACCTCAAATACTTATTTCTTTGTGGTGAGAATATTTAATTTTGAGGTGAGTGATAATGATGAAGTTCATCCATTCTGATGAGGATGCCTGGTCAAAACCTACAAGATACTCCTGCTATGGGGACCTGCTGAGGTCTTGCCTATTCCAAGTCTGATCATTTGATTTTCCCTTCAATCCTGTGAGCCCCTCTATTTCCTTATCATGAATCATCTTATTGGCTGAGGCAGTTTTTGTTACTTTTAAATTAAGAAGTCTAATGGATGCGTAGTGTCATCAGAGAAACTCCTTTTCTAGCATTGCTCCTTTTGTAAAGAAGGTTGAGTCCCCTTGAAGAGCCTGCAAAACATGACCATTTGTATGTAATGAACAGTTTGCAATACTTTGAGATTGATGTGCAATTTCTATTTGACAAGAGAAAAACAATTAGGATCAACTGTGGTAGTATATCTCAGAATACCAATGTTGTTTCCACACTTTAAGTGTTGTTGGATCATTATATGAGATTCATAATTTTCTCCTGTTGTACCCACTTTTGCATTACCATTCAGTCTTAATTTATTATACCCTATTAAAAGTTTTTAGGTAATTTGTTCTTATGGCTACTCAGACATTAAAATGCCTGCAGGCTGTGAAAATGAATAAATTTAATGTGTCAGCACAGTTCTCCAAATCCTGGCTTTACAACTAATAGTACTGGCTTATATTGTATTGTAAATCCTAGTTAACATGGATTTATTTAAAAATCCAATTTTACTGCAAATTTTAAGTAACACATATTTCAAACATTTTATCCTTGAATTTCTATTGTTTTTTATAATATATGGCTGTTATATGTATTTACACAAGGATAATATATATTCTTTTAAATACTAATAATTGAGTCCTGAAACAAGCTTAACTTTAAACAAGACAATTGTCAAAAAAATAGTAAACTGTGCATCATGGTTTAATGGAGGATTATGTAAATTTGTTTAAGATATATGCTATAATGAGTAAACTCTTCCAATCCATAGTTCATAGGAATTTTCAAATTTAATTCCTTAATCAGCGCTATTCTTAGAAGAGTGCTCAGGGTAATTCAACCAATATATGACCACCCAACATAACTTCATTGAAAGGAGGCCAAACTATTGAAATGTTTCATAGTTTTATTGGGATATCCTTATGAACAGAAATTTTGTAATAAAATTGTGATGATGTTCAGAAAAGAGGAGTAGGTGACTGTCAAACTGTTTTGTGCTACTTTTAACAAAATACCTAAGACTGGGTAATTTATAACGAACAGAAATTTATTGTTTCACAGTTCTGGAGGCTGGGAAGTCCAATAGCCAGGTGCCAGCATCAGTGAGGACCATCTGGTTGTGTCATCACATAATGAAAAGTGAGAGTTAGCAAAAGAGGGCCAAACTCATATTTTATGATAGCACCAATTCCACCGGTGAAGCTGGTCATCCTTCATGACCTAAATCACCTCTTAAAGGTCCCACATCTTAATACTGTTATAATGGCAATTAAATTTCAATGTGAGTTTTGTATGATACAAACATTCAAGCCATAGCAATGATGCTAACCACTACCGCAAGGCACAGGGCTTAGGAGACCATGCCAGTGTTTACCCCCAAGGGATTATCTGCCCATAACATTACCAATGTCTTAGCGAACCTATGAACTGCCACTAAGTTGTACTTTGAACATTTAGCCCTGATACTTCCCTATTTTTCCCTTAACTTTTGAAACCAATACATTTATTCAGCAAACTTTTACTTTGGGTTTGCTCTGTGTCAGATTCTGTGCTAGGTGTTCAGGATATTAAAATTGACACAATCCCAATCAACTCACAAAAAATCCAAGACTTCCTGAAGTTGATGGACACTTAAACAATTGAAACATACAAGTGGCATAATCAGTAGATAGATATTTAAGCAACTGATGTAATATCTAATAAAATAAAATAGATATAACAGAGGTAGGTACATCCAGTGACTTGGAGAAGGGACAATACAAGGAATAACTAACTATTTATTAATATTAAATCTGCGAAGCTATGGAAAAGCTTCACAGAGAGGGCAGTAGGGAAATATGTGAGAGAAGTGTAAATCCAGGAAAACAGAAAAACATTTGAAAAGGGATGATGCCAGAAAAAATTGTAATATCATAAGGACATGATGAGAGGTGATTTTGGTAAGATTATGAATGCATGGAAAGAAGTGGCAAATAATGTTGAGGACATCATTTCTTTTTATGTTGGTTTTGTTTGGGTTTATTTTATTTTTTTAATCTTTGAGGCTTACTACCAGCATTTGTTTTTTAGTGAAACAAAATAGAAAATATCAGGATTCATCACACATAGATGTTTTAGAGATTTTTTGTTTTAATTGTGTTATATGTGTGTGTGTATATGTGTGTTGGGTTATTTCTGATTGTCACGAGGTCATAATATGGTGAGTATAAGGAAGAATTTAGTTTTAATAGAATTAAGAAGCCAATTCAGGAGATGGATAACTTGGAATGATGGTATAAAATCAATTTTACAAAAATATGTACAGAAAGATGTAAGATTGATTTAATTGTGGTAGCTTTAAAGTTGGTGTAGCACATCACATTTGCATGCTGTTTTTAAAATTACCAGGAATATTACTTCATATGATTTTTTTAAAAATCCCAGCAAGATAGGTAGAAAAGGTATTCTTATAACTCTTACAAACTCTCAGAAAGGTTAAATGCCTTTCCCACAATCACACAGCTAATAAATGAAGGCTGTGGGATTCAAACACCATGTGGTTTACTGACCATAAGCTAAAAGTTAGAAATGTTGAGCCAAAAAATTAAATCACAGCTCTGCCTAATAGGTATTAAGGAAAGTAATAAAGAGAATAATACTCACCACTTTCTACAGGAAAGCCTTACATATAATACATGATGAAAATGGAACTTCTTTCATCCATAAAAATGGCACTCAGTGATGAGTGTAATCCCGATCAAACCTATCTTATCATATTATTATGAGTAAGGATGAGACATAACATATTTATTGCTATGGTTATAATTTGACCCAGAGTATATTAAAATCAGGGCATTACAAGGAGTTATTATTATTATTCGAGATAATGCTGGGGTTGTTAATGATGATGATATACCACTAGTCATAACATAATAAGGTACTTTATAATTCAAGAAGCACCTTCAACTTCATTGTTATCATATTAATCTCCTATTGAGATATAGATTTGGGGAATGCTTTATTACTCTAAGACATGGGTTGCTGAGGGGACAGAGGATGCAGAGCCCCCTCATTTACTTCTCCCATATTTGGAATAAAAGTAGGGTTGGCAGAAGGGCAGAATTTAACAAGTAGCTGTAATATATGGAGGACATGGGCATGGGAATGTGTGTACCAAGGCCTGTTGCTCACTAAGAGAGCCTCTTGGTTCCCAGAGGGCAGGAGATTTTTGAAGGTCACAGCCAAGGATTTAATAGGTACATCCCATTCAGAATATTCTCAAAAGAACCATCATGAGACATGGTTCCCTACAGGCAAAGCTGTTTCCCCTTAACATTATTGTTCTGTGGGTATCAGCATTCTTTGTCTCATTCAATATATTTTTGGTGAGTTTCAGGACAGTGGGGCAGACCAAACATTTCGACATTAAGCAAAACAATGGTTCTTGTGCGGTGACCCTACATCAGTCAGGGAGGCAAATGCTGCTTCTATGAGAGGGAATAAGGAATCAATCACATTTCCAACACTGAAGGAAGTCAGTCTACTGCAGAAAGGGATAGATATATAAACCTCTAAGTTACAGTATATCATAATACTTCTCAAATTCTGTAATAACTGTCTTCACCACTATGTTAAATAAATAGGAACAGAGAGGAGGGTGTGATAACATCAGTCTAGGAAATCCAAGGAAATTTTCACCATAATCAGTCAAGTTCACCAGAGAAAAAGTGGAAAGAGTATACTTGACCATGAGAACTGCATGTTCAAAGGTCAGGTGACCTCAAGAATATAGGTTGTTAGGAGAATGGCAAGCAACTTTAAGTGGCAATAGCTTTGGAAACTCAGGCCTCCAGATGGAGGGTGATAGTGTGGGCTGGATGGGTAAGTTGAGAATACTTTGTGAAGGACATTATCTGATACACAGACAAGTCTGTGTTGTAGCCTATAAATAACAGAGTCACTGAAAGTATTTAAGCAAAAGAATGTGGGGACAAGATTTGTACCTTTGAAGATAAGTTTGTTTAGAATACTTATGGTTTGTTGTATACCTTCTAGGAGGTTTTTACATTATAATTTTGGTTAGAACTTTTAAAGGAAAACTGTAGTATAGCATACTTGAAAAAGTACAACTTCAGATCAGTATTAGAGGAAGCTATTTGACAGATTTTTGTAATCTTGTTATGCTTATTTTCTTCCCAGACATTCTACATGTCAACAATTTTTAAATAGTTTATTTCTACTTTGGCATCCATCTGAAGGTGTTGTGTATGTTTTGTGCTTGAATATAAAGTAGTGCATGTGATTAAGATGAACTGACCATGGTCATAAAGTACTCAGATGTCTTAGTTTAAAAGACAGCATTACTCTAATTAAAAATATAGGGAGGAAACTAATATTATTTTTGCATATCATTCTCAGCTTGCCCCAAATTGGATATTAAGCTCTTGCTGTCAAAGAAGGTTGTACTGCAGAGTGATTGCCAGCAGGAAGTCTTAGCAGGTTCAATTTTGCCAAGCAATTCTTTCAATATATAAATTAAACAAAGATTTGTGGACCTACTATGTGCCGAGTACTATTCCAGGAAATAGAGATCCATCAGTGAAACAAAACAAGTATGCATTCCCACAGAATTCTCAAAAAGTAATTAAAGGGATATCTAGATAGTAATATCCCTGTTTTTCCACTCTGAGAAAGATGGTCCATCATAAACTATAACTAACTGCCAACACTTCAATAATCATTTAGTGGTTCTCAGGGATTTGTACTTTTCAGCTGATGGGAACTTGGAAATTGAATCCTCTCATTGCACAGAACTCTTAAAGAAACAGATAAGTGAGTGACTTTCTCTGTATCATTGTTGACAGTATTCAACCATCAGAAAGGACCATAGGCAAGATGAAAGGGGATAAGAGGTGAGGCAGACCATAAAGAGAATGGGAATAAAGTAGAACTTTATTGGGAGTTGGAAAGTAGACTTTAAGATTTTCCCTAGACAACTTTTGGCTGTGTTAGCATGATCAACATTTCACTCATAGGATACTGAGTTTTTGATATCATTCTCAAAAAAATGAAATAAGTATCCCACTCTTTATTTAATAACAAACTCTGAAGATTTAAGTAACTTTCCATGAGATAATCTAACTATTGCCTCCCGGCTAGGGGGTTTTAGAATTTGCATGGAAGTAATTCCATCCTTAAAGGAAAACCCAGATGGTGGTAATGATGTAGTCACTAATGGTACATCTCCGTGATAGTGGAATAAAGTATTTTACCATGAATGATATTTTCAAAATTCTTGTGACATGCCTCACTTTGGAGTACTGTAGTCTGTCCTTATCCATGGTTTTGCTTTCCCTGGTTTCAGTGACTCATGGTCAACCACGGTCCAAAAATAAATGAGTATAATAAAATACTATCTTAAAAGAGAAAGAGACCATACTCATATAACTTTTATTGCAATATATCATTATAATTGTTCTGCTTTTATTAGTTATTCTTGTTAATCTCTCACCATGCCAAATTTATAAATTAAACTTTATTATAGGTATGTATAGGGAAAAACACAGTATATATACAGTTCGGTACTACCTGAGGTGTCAGTCATCAATTGGGGGTCTTGAAATGTATTCTCCACAAATAGAGGGACTACTGTATCCCATTTGTGTGACTGCTAAAGTTCTTGTACGGTTCCAACAGCATCACTTCAACACTGAACTAATCCAGGCTTTGTTAGCGAGAGAGATGTATTTTCAAGGAGTGGAACCTGGTGCCTCCTCCAAGCAGAGAAGTGTATTTTAAAGTTGCCTAACCGGTAGGAGTTAGCCACAGAAGATACTGAGCTCTTGAAAGGTGGCTAATATGACTTTAGATGTGTTGTTAGTAAAACACACATGCCAGGTTTTGAAGACTCAGTAAGAACAAAAAAGGAAGTAAACTATGTCATTTATTGCATGTAAAAATAGCATTTTGGTAATATTGTATTAAATAAATAAAGTAAATTGACCTAATTTTTAATGTGGCTATTAGAAACTTTGAAATTATATATGTGGCTTAGATTCTGTTAGTCAGTGCTGCTTTGGAGAGTCTGACTTGCTTAGTTTAGAAAGGAATTCAGCCCTATTTAATAAAGCCCTAAGTGGTGTTTTTATAATCAGAAAACGTTGGTACATTTTGTATGGGAATAAATAAATAATGCTCATTATAAATACTGATGAGAAAAGTGGGCTGGGGTGGGAAAGGGAGGAGAAAGTGCTAGGGACTACCTCTCTTTCCCAGGCTTTTTTTTCTGTTTTTGCATCGGAATTCAAAATGCAGAATTCACAGTTGGTGTTCTGGTTTAGGAAATAGAAGTGTAAACAGCCTTAACTCTGCTCCATGCATTTGCATTTAAAAAAGAACTTCAAGATCAAGGGTAACAGTATAACATATGGAATAAGTGTAGAGGGGTATGTTTTTTAGGTAGGAACTGTAGGTGAAGCTTATATGCAGCTGTTGGCACCCCATCCCTGTCCCAAAAGTTTGCAAGGGAATAAAATGTGTGGAATTAGAATTATTTAGTAGTTTGTAACTGTAAATCTTCAGAATATCATTACTTCTGCCAGTGGCTAGGCAACCCCCAGGGCTCAATGAAAATTGACTCATTACAAAGGGAAAAACAAGTGAAACTAGTGGGGTTGGCCACCAGGGAGCATTCACAACTGTCAATGCTTAGGGGAATGTGGAGAGTCTCCTGTAGTTTACCCAAGTTGAAATTTGTGGTCCAACCCCTAGGTGAACCACTAATTATTGATATCTGTCTTGATGGTGCCTGAGGAGAAAGGTTCTCAAAGGGAATCAATGTTCAAATTACAGTATGTGTCTTGGCCATGGAAGTTATTGAATTTTGGCCAATATTCGCTCCTCTTTCATTTACAGTATGAGAAAGCAGTGTAATGAACCTAACTCTCACTGTTCTGACTTGCCTTTCTCATCACATTCACAATGAGCACATGCCAATATGTATACATGTTTCAGATTTCCAAAGGTTACTTTATTCCCTTACTGTAAATCACTTTACTGCTGATGGAAAAGAAAAAGAAAACACTATCAATTGCAAAACTGTTTCATCTTTAGTCACTTAGAGTCTTATTTCTGTATGATGTTTAAGATCTTGCATGCATAAGGCAACACAAAGCTAAACAGATTTTAATATACCAAGTATTTTTTCAATTAAATGCTTATTTTTTCAGATTATAAATGTATTATAGGTCAACTGGACAAATTTTGGATTAATAGAGAAAAGTACAAAGAATGAAATTCATAATCCCACCACCTATTGTCAAAGTAAAATTTTGTTAAGAAACATAATTTTCATATAAGTCATAGTGAATACATGGTGGATTTTATTTAACACTGTAATGAGAGAGCCAGTAGGAAGACAAAGCTGGTTCAAAAGAGGATACAAGAAACAAATGCTTCTATAATCAGTGATTTTTTTTAATTTTTTTAAATTCAGGATATTATATAATCAGTGAAATTTTTAAAAAAATATTCTGGACTAAGATTAGTAAATAACATACAAAACTGGTCAATATTCTATAGCTTTTGAGGTTATATGTGCTAGATTAAAAAGTCATTTGTATCATATCAGTTTTCTACTAATTAGCATTTAACTTTTTAGAGTTGTATAATGTATAGGTCTAAATTAATAATAAATAGTAAGTCAAACTGAGTTGTATTTTTCTGAAAAATGTTGAAACTCTTGCAAGAGTGTCGGGAGTTTGTTAAAAAACACCTTAATATTACCTTGAAACACATGCAATCATCCTTTGGTTTCACTTCCAAATTTTGGATACTTTTTTAAAATACTGAAAATAACTGCCATTAACTTTTTAAATGTCCTTCTAGTCTTTCCTCTATGAATTACTGACGTATAGTTGAAACATCCTGCAGTTTTTTTATCCATTTTAATTCTAATGGCAAAGCTGAAGATGTTCATCAAATAATTTCAAATGTTCACAACACCTTATGTGTTAAAGAAAATATTTCAGAAACACATTCTCAGACTTTCAGGACATAATATCTTTAAAAGTTTTGACTGTTTAAATAGCACCTTTTTGGTCAAAGGATATAAAGTAGGTATGTTGGTCAAAGGGTACAAATTTCGATTAGGAGAAATAAGTTCAAGAGATCTATTGTATAACATAGTCATTGTAATTAATAACAATGTGTTCTTGAAAATTACTAAGAGTATTTTTTAAGTCTTTTGCCACAAAATAAAAAAGGTAACTATGTGAGGTAATGCATATGTTAATTAACTCATTTTAGCCATTCTATAATGTACATGTATTTCAAAACATGTATATGATAAATATATATAATTTGTATTTCTCAATTAAAATTAGTAATAATAAATTTTAAAACAAACGTAAATAATGAATAAATTATTGATTTAAAACATAAAAATATTTAATATTTTAAACACAAATTTGCCAATTATTGACACCTTACTGTTTACTTCTTGTCTAAGAGAGCCAACTATATCTTAAATCAAAAATACCTAAATTTTCCCACAAACTCAAAAGCTCATGAAAACATAAACAGAAAATTTCCAAATAGTTCTATAGGGAATATATTTCTTTTTAAAAAAGAAAAAGAGAAACATTAAGATAAACTTATCTTACTTATCAAGATGAGTAAAAAATATTGAAAGTGATAGCACTTCGACTCAGATGGGAGGGAGAGTTACGACTTGTTCCCTTAAAATTCAGAGTCTTCTGTCTTATTTGGATTTTTTATCCCATGATTCTGAAAGTACATAAATATGTGTATGGCTCATCTAAACCCTTCTCCTTTCAACATTACCAATAGATTGAACATTGGACATGTTGTATAAGAAATAATGAAGACAACTTAATCAGCACATGCATATTAAATGTGGAGTCTATAATCATTTCAAAGCCTGATATGAACTAAATACTGAGTAATAGGTTATTTTTCATATTATATCCATTTGAACATATACTATTAATGCCTTACATTTGTATAAGTACTTACCATTTATACTGTTAGTTTAGATAAATGGCTTGCAAAAGTCAGAAAATCAGCAAACTTTAGGGCTGACATCTGGACCCTCGTTTTCTTTCTGCAGAGCCAAGGCTATTTTTATGTAGCTCACCAAAAAGGGAGAAACACTGTGAAGGAAATTTTTTTCATATCTGAAGCAATAATGTAGAAACTTAAAAGTATTATCCAAGTTGTCATAAGCCTATTATTTCTTTACATTACTGAACTGAAAGACAGCGTTAATGGCTAAATGCCATACGTAGCAATACTTTATATTGTTTAGGACTGGAATTATGCCTGAAATGTACATTTTTTCCCAAAAGATGTACTATTTGAAATCTGACAAGTAACCTAATGATTTCATGGCATACTTTCAAATATAAATATAAAGTTTTAAAGACACAGGCAGATACTCAGAATAAGCACTGTAACCATAGGCTAGTACAGGAACTAGATGTGAAGGGATGAATGTGTAGTAATGATGAATGTGAAGGGATGAATGTGAAGAGTAATGAACGACTCCTTTGGTAATCTTATAGATGCTTAACCTTACAGACGCTCTTATAGATGCTCCCCAATCCATTTCCAGCAATTCTAGCATTTGCAAAAGGACCTGTACAAGACTATGTGGTCACATTTCCCACGACTACACAGCGAGAAAGAACAATGGAGCACTCCCTTTCTTCCTAAAACAATCGCTTCTCCTGTTTAAACTCAGTCTTTTCCTTCTCAGCTGCTTCTGCTAGCTCCTTCTCCTCCCATTGACTTCTAAGGCAATGATCTTCAAATTTTGATCACACTTTCCTGTTAAAACAAAATTTTAAGCACATTTTTTCTCATGAATGAACATGTGTTTATAAATTATATATGAATATTTAAATAAACATGTAAAACATATGCAAAAGTAAAAAATTAATAAATATAAATGCAAATACAAATAGCAGCATTAAATTTTTCTTTTGTACCCCAATGAATTTTCCTGAATTCCTTGGAGGTGTTTGCACCACAATTTGAGACTATATCTTCAATTTTAGTGTTTCTGAGGCTATATTCTCTCCTAGGTGACAGCATCAATTTGTATGGACTTAACTACCATCTTTCATTTGATAACTCCTCAATCTATCTTTCCAGCCAGATTTTTCTCACTTCGAAACCTGCACATCCACTTGAATATATGACACCATTCCTTGGCTGCAATACACGCAGCTTTGACATTTCCCTTAAAATTTTCCTTCTGCCCCTGCCCTCATTTATTCTACACCAGCATCTTATTATTGTCTACTTGGTTAGTAAGCAATAGGAGTCCACACGATTCTATCATTTCTCTCCTTTTTCATGTGTAATTTATAGACCAGTAATGCACTGCAACTTCTATCTCCAAGAACTTATTTTGAATTTGTCTTCTCTTCTTCTGCATCACCACTGCCTTATGCCAGGTCACCTCTATCCTCTTGCCAGATTAGGCCACAATCTCTTAACTATTATCATTGTTACTCTCTTCTATCCAATCTTACATAGCAGCAAAACTGATCTTCTCAAACTGTCAGACAGATGAGGACATTTCCATACTTAAACACCTCATAGACTTCCCTTGTAGTTAGGATGAACTCCAACCTCCTTATCATGGCTTAGAATGTACTGAATTACAGAAAGGACTGAATATACTGTATTCCTATCTTTGCCATTTCCTATTTAAGCCAGTCTTTCCCCATTCACATATTATACTCATACTAGCATTTCTGTACTTTTTGGAATACATTAGGGTCTTTGCACATGTTCCCCTTCCTTCGACCTAGAATGCTCTTCCCTTTCTATGTAGCTAGGTGCTTCTTTCCATATGGGTATCACATGAAATGCAACCACCTCCTCCTTGTCACTACCTCACAAAAAGTTGACGCCCATGTTAAACCATTAATGGAATTCTACTGAACAATGAAAAAAGGCAAAAGCTATTGATAAAAGCAACAATATGAATCAATCTCAAAAACATTATGCTGAGCAAAAAGGCACAGACGCAAATGAGAGTATTTATATGAAGTTAACAGCAAAACTCATCTGTGGTAATATAATTTAAAAAGTGGTTGCCTTTGGGAGAGTGTTAAAATTGACTGGACAGAAACAAAGGGACTGTTTTGGTTAATATTAATAGAAAATGTTGTATATTGTATTGGAATGGTGATTATATGGGTATATTCAATTGTCAAAACTCATCAATCTGAACACTTAGCTTTATCCATTTTATTGTATGTAAATTATGCCTCAATTGAAAAAAAGATAATATGTTTATTCCCAGATTATATCAATACTTGAAGTTCTTTGAAAGATATAATTCAAATGAGCTTAATTCTGTATATATCATTGACATATGATAATTTTGTATGTAGTTGAGACCATTTTGGATAATTGAAAATTATACTTACAATAAAACTTTAGTTACTTATAATGGTTGCATAGTATAAAGTGTATCTCCATTGATCTTTAATAGCTTTGGAGATTCCAACCTCCTCACATCTCTGGGAGGAGGCAGTGTGGCATGTTGAAGCAAACATGTGTTTTAGAGTAAGAAAGGCCTTGTATAGAATCCCATGTCTCCCAATTATCAATGGTGTGAGCATGTTGCTGGATCTCAATAATCTTCAACTGTAAAATGGAAATAACATATGGCTTATAAAACAATGGTACTTACATGATAAAATATAATCCCTAGGATTTAGGGACCTCCCTAAATCCCAACCACAGATGCCAGGTTTAAAGCCTCATCACAGACTAGAATAAATTGAGATGTCAAAAGGAAAGCATATTTGTCAATGGGCCTGTTGTGGTTGACCACTACACAGTAGGCACTCTTGAAAACCTTTTATCTCCTTCCTTCCCTCTTTTCTTTTTGAAGCATTCTGCATGTAAATAAAAGAAAAAGAAAAAGAAATAAAAATGTTTATTTGTTTTCTGGCACTTGGGATTGATTTATTGAGGACATGCCAGCAGAACAGCAAAGGTGAAACACTAAAAGCGCCATCAATACACAGGCAGCAGTCAAGCCATATAGCTTTTATTTTAAAATTAGTGCACAAAATATAAGGGAAGTGTTAGAAAGAACTTGGGTCTATGAAAGGATACACAAAATATATTCATAAAATTATTTTGGTAGATTTTTGGAATGTTCGAAAATATTGTTTTAATTTAGCATATTAGGTTTTTATTGTTTGAATGTGTGTGTTTAATCAAGAAAAAATAAAATTAACAGTAACAGTGATTTTACTTTGTGGACTCATACTAATGGTTCAAATCTATCTCTATTCCCAGAACAGCCTGGAGTATGCATCGTGGAAGATAGTTGATTAATAGAAAAGAGAGAATTTATCTATAGTCATTAAAACCATTATGGTCCACATGTATTAGTAAATATTCCAAAATAGCCATGCCAGTTAACACATATCCAGAGTTTAAAGGCCACTTGACAACAAAAGTAAAAGAAATACAGTAATCCTTGCTTTATATCACTATAATCCTTGTATGTTTTTAAGTGGAGATTAACATTTGAGGATATTTCATATGTTTAGAGATAGGTACACGACTCTTAAATTTAAGTACCATTTACTCAAATTTCTGGCTGTAGCAAGTCCACATGGGTAGGAGTGCAGTTTGTGTTGAGTTGGGGGTCCGTGCATATTCTGTGGTCTGTGGCTATTTTCACAATACTGTAATATGTGGTTAGCCCTCCTTTTTGCTTTCATACTGACAATTTCAAGAGCTATCCATCAAGCCTTCTTCCTTTAACTAGATGTATGTTTTTTTCTGGATCTTCACACCGAATTTCATGCCTAGCCTGATGTAGGAAGCATGGTGTCAGAGGGAATTATGAGTTAAGATGATTCACAACTTGCTTTGAGTCTTGGGTATTATACCTACCTAATAGAGTGAGGGAACCAGGAATTCTCCTTGAGGCTTAGACACTACATCCATGTTAAGAACACTTCTATTAATATGATTTTGCTTCCTAATCTCTAAAGTGAAGATAAATATTCAGGCAATCATGAGGATTATATGAGAGAATACTTTAAAGCCAGGCCCCCTTATTATATGTGCTTATAGTTTCAGGTAGCATTTGTCATATTTGTAACCTCACTTTTAACTGTAATGTTTTGATCAATGCCTTTCTTACCTCGTACAGTCGGCCCTCCATAGCAAGTTCTTTATCTATGGATTCAACTAATCATGAACTGAAAATATTAAGAAAAAAAATGGATGGTTGCAACTGTACTGAGCATGTGTAGACATTTTTTCTTGTCATTATTCCCTAGACAATAAAATATAATTATTTACATGACATTTACATTGCATTAGGTATTATAAGTAATCTAGAGATGATTTAAAGTCTGTGGGAGGATGTGTGTAGGTTATATGCAAATACTGTACCATTTTATATAAGGGACTTGAGCATCCACAACTGTATATTATAAGCTGCAAGGGGAAAAAAAATCTGCCTATTTTGCCCACAATTGTGTTCCCAGGACCTAGCATGGTGCCTAGCAAAGAATATTCAACAAATATGTTGTGAAAAGAAATGGAGGGAACTGTATTCCCTTATTCTCGCTGTTCCTTCACCTGAATAAATGAATGGAATCAATGAATAGTCAAGAGATTAAACCTGTTAGAGAAAAGTTGGAAATTAGTTTATCATAGATTGAGAGACCTTAAAGCCTTGTCATTTAGTGAGTGAAGGATCTGAAGAAGTTTAGCTTGGAGAAGAAAAGATGTGATAGCTGTCTTCAAACATGTGAAGGATTGTTATGCAGATAAAATTTTAATTTTGTGCTCAATAGCCCCCAAACCTGCAAAATCTCTGGATTGAATTTACAGAAGTGGCAGACATTTGACTCAATAAAGAGTCCTCTAAAAATCAGAACTTCCAAAAGAGGGAATTGATGCCTCAAGTAATAGCATATTATCTAGCACTTAAGATATCTGAACATAGGCAAGATTAAGAGAAGTTGTGACCTGGGAATTGTAAATGAGGATTTATGAATCAGTTGTGTGATTAGGAGGGGTGACCTTTAAAGTCCTATTGAATTTTAAGAGTCTGTGAGTCTTATTTTCCCAATGAGAGAAAAGCAGGGCAGAAAGTGGGACTGAGAAACAGGATGAAGATATTAGAAAATCTTAAAAGATAGGAGGAGGAAGTATGGCAGACCAGAGGCTAACTCTGTTTACTTCAGGTGTTTGCCTAGAGCCAGCCCTCCCTACCTAAAGAACCTTGAAGACCCAGTTAAAAATCTTTAACCTTGACACACAACAAAACTAACAAAATCTGAAGTTTTGGTATGTTCTAACCTACTTCTCGGTTGATATTCTGTCACAAATACCTCAGGACATATCCATATAAAAAGCATAAGTTTATTGTTTTAATTATAAAAATATCTCTTAAAGAAGTTGTACCTGTAATAAAGGCAGAATTACAAAAACACTGAGGTGAAATATATAAAATATTTTAAATGTGGTTAGCTAGAAGATTGCAATGTTTATTAAACACTTAGAGACTCTTCTCAGTCCTGTGTATTCACTATAAAACTTTAAATGAGTTGTCTAATATTCACTCATTCAACTCATACCTAATGAGTACCTACTATGTGTCACTTATTGCGGAAGGCACAGAGGACATAGCATTGAACAAAATAGATGTGGTCTCTAATGTTGTCAGTCTAGTGGTGAAAGCAATGAATGAGAGGTACAGACATTAAATAACTATACAATTAGTTGCATACGTGACTCTGAAATTTGGAAAAAGACAACTGATCTAGGGCAATGCTTCTCAATCTCTGATGTTTTGAGTGAGATGGGTTTTGGTTGTGGTGGCTGTCCTGCACGTGATAGGATGTTTAGCACCATACCTGACCTCTACTCATTAGATACCAATAGCACTCCCTGTTATGACAGCAAAAATGACCCAGACATTGTCCAGTGTCCCTCTGGGAGCAAACTCATCCTTGGGTGAAAATCACTGGTTTAGTGAGAGATGGTTCTGAGGAAGTGACATTTAAGGAAGAGGGGGAGGGGGGGCATGGGCAATATACATAACCGTGATATTTGTACCCCCATAATATGCTGAAATAAAAAAAAGGAAGCTGGTATGTTTACATACAGCTGCAGTCTAATAAAGAAAACATGTAACAAATCAATTAATTTAGTATGATAAATGCTATGGGAGCATAGATGAAAGGCTCCTAATGCACAACTGTGAGCTCAGATTAAGGCTTTTGGGGTCGAAATCCTGGTCAAGATATTAATATTTACCAGCCAAGTGACCTTTGACAAATGACTTAGCTTCTTCGTGCCTCAGTTTTATCATCTATAAAATGGGGCTAGGAAGTCCACTCACTTCCTAATCTCTTTTGGGGGATAACATGAGGTCAAAAAAAAGAAACAAAAAAACCTAGAACTATGCCTGGTGTATAGTAAAAGAAAGGAGAAGGATAAAGAGGAACGTGCATTTTCTTTTCTGTAATGGGTCAGATAGTAAATATTTTGGGTTTTGTGAGCCAAATGGTCTCTCACATTTGCTTGAAATTCTGCAGTTACAGGATGAAAGCAGCCATTGGACAATAAAATTAATGAATGTGGCTGTGTTTCCAGTAAAACTATAAAAACTAAGATTGTAAAACAAAGATTTTTGGAGTTTACCAACCCCTGATAAACATGCACCCTTGTCAATATTGAAAATTATCAAACTTTTATTTTTCAAAGTTTTCAAATTTGCTTTGGTTGGTCTAGCTCATGAAATAAGTCAAAAAGAAAAAAATACTTTAAAATAATAAAAATATTGTTATGTAGGATGACTGTATACTGAGAAAACCCAGGAGACTCAATTGAAAAAATATGAGAAATCATTTTTAAAAAATGTTAAGATGGATGGATACAATATACTTATATAAATCTTGATAGCTTTTATTCATACTAATAGCTATTTATAAATGCAAATAAAAAATCTCATTCATAATAATGACAATATATAAATTAAGGAGGAATAAAGTTAATGAGAAAGTTATAGATCCTAAAGGGGAAAACCCATAAATATATACAAAAGGATACAAACAAAAGCTAACTAAATAGAGACATACTTTATTTTAGTATTTAAGATTTGTCATTAGAGTTGCAATGCTTGCCAAATTAACATATGAATTTAATGAGATTTTTTTCTTTGAGACAGGGTCTCCCTCTGTCACCCAGGCTAGAGTGCAGTATCATCAGCCTAGCTCACAGCAACCTCAAATTCCTGCGCTCAAGGGATCCCCCTGCCTCAGCCTTCCTAGTAGCTGGGATTACAGGCACGCACCACTGTGTCCAGCTAATTTTTCCATTTTTTGTAGAGATGGGGTCTTGCTCCTGCTCAGGCTTTTCTTCAACTCCTGGCTTCAAGCAATCCTCTCACCTCAGCCTCCCAAAGTACTAGAATTACAGGCGTGACCCACCACGCCCAGCCTGAATTTAATGTAATTTTAATCAGAATGCTTTTGATGTGTTTGGGAGCAATATAATTCCAAAGTGCATAGGAAATATGATTTAAATTTATATAGAACGAAATTGTGTGTGTGTGTGCTTATAAATCGATAAGAACTTTATGAATGAGAAGCATATTATGGTGATACTTGCCCTTCCAGATTTTGACTATACTTCGAAGTGATTGTAATCAAAACCATACTGTACTGGCACATGGCTAGAGAAATGGGATAAATGGGTTAAAACTGACTGTCTAGGAAAACACCCAAATAAGATAGAGAACATATCAGTTAAGATGATAATCTGCATTTTATCTGATGCAGATTGTCAATTCTGCGTAAATAGCCTATTTTATTTAATAAATGGTGTCTTGTAACTATTCCTACTTGTACCTTTAATAAATTCCTAGTAGCTTAAGGGACTATCTAGAAATATAAATGATAAAAGAAAATGTAGGATGCTATATGCTTCTGGTGGGAGACAGAGTTATAGTAAGGCTGGAAACCTGGAAAGACATAAAACATAAAATTGGCAGAAAATTAACTAATAGTTTAAAGCTTCTATATAGCAAAAGAAACCAAGTTAAACCAAGTTAAAAAATAAATGATAGACTTAGAGAAAGTATATACAAAATATACGAGCAACAGAGGTTAATAATACTAATATATAAAGATGATATGAAAAGGCATTTCACTATAAAGGTCAAACAAATATCCCATAAGCATAACAGATGATATTAATATCCACTAGTAATAACTACACATATTTATGTAATACAGATATTATGCCTGTGTTTGATTTACTTTGTTTTGATGGAGCCATTTGCCACCAAGTAAAAAATTTTACTATGTCACTACTAGAAAGGCACGTAATTTCAATCTGTGGCCTTTATTATGTCATAATTGTCAAAGAAATAACATCTTTTCAATTGCTTACAAATCCTAGAGAACACTATTGAAAAGTGTTTAGATTTGGTATCAACTTTAGATTTAAATATTGTGTTGTTATACCTAGTTTATAGTATGTACACCTTTTTCCCAAGAACTTTATTGTGCTTGATTGAAAGCTGAAAAAAGAAAAAAGAATATCTGGTTCTAAAATTTCTTCAAATTTTACTTTGGGTCCTAAAAAGTTTTCAGTTGCCCTTTATAAACAAGTTTTCTTTGTTTCTTAGAGAGTTGATACTAACTGGCTTTTTAATTCATTGATAGCATATTGTGATTAAATTTCCCCATGAGCTTCATATTTCTACTTTCATAGCTGAACCTTACTTGGATGCATTTTATTGCCCTTTTGAGAACAGTGTTGTGGGATAATTTTTTACATATATATGTATCTTAAAAAAAAACAAAAAACTTGTGTAAGTCTTTTCACAAAGTGACTCAAATTTCCTGGGGGGAGGGGATGAGTGGGAGGAGAGGAATGGCTTTAAGAAATAAACTATAAAAATATAATGCTTTCCTGTGATACAAATATATGAAATGACCTTGAATGACATTCTTACTCTTGTCTCCTCATTTTTTTTTTTGTAGGTATGCTCTGGTCAATTATAAAAATTGACATTTGCAGTTTACCTTTCTGTAAAAGATGCTAAATCGGGAATGATTTATTTTAGAAAAAGGCAGGATATAAACATATATATCCCCTGTCTCCGAAGTGTGAAGGCTGAAAAGCAAGAGGATGATCTTTAAAGTGTCAAAAATATTGATTTGTGACATGGTTTTACAAAAATGCTTCAAATTCTTTTTCTTCCATGATGATCCCTTATGCTTATCAGTTGACACTAAAACTTGAACCTCTTTACTTTTGAAGAACTTTTTATTTTTGAAAACAAATTTCATAGTGGTGTCTAATTCTCTTTACATAGTCATTGCTAAAAAAGTAAGGGTCATTCTGATAACAAACTCTACTGATATTTCCCCTCATATCACAAGTTTCGTGCAATTGCTTTGCTTTTATACAATGAACTTTCTCTATTCTCCTCCCCTCCCAGAAATTGCCCCACTTAACATTTACAAAAGGTCCATTTCAACCATTTTATTTATTTAAAAAGCAAAGATATTAGATATTTAAATTAGAGTTACCTTACAACATCAAGCTAATAACTCACACAAATAAATCAAACTTCAGTAAAACAGCAATCCAGCATGCATCGAAATCTCCCCAATGCACATATTTCAAGCTGTAGATATTTATGTATCATGCATCACTCTGGAGGAATTCACGATGAAAGGATCAAATCAAGTGGAAAAACTAGAATAAAAATTGTTGATTACTCCTCATCAGGGTATTTTATTATATTTAAGAATGAAAATTAAATAATTTTCAGGAGACAGTCCTTATGGCTAAAATTTTTTTAGCTCTATGCTTAAACTTAATTATTAATCTTTACTTATAAACTAAAAGATAGACTAGAACTGCAGAATCAATCAGGTAGTCCATTTTGCATCAGGTGAAATATATAAAGCATAATGGTGAGTTAAATTGCCTAAGAAAATTGAGTTAAAGTGAGTAAAAGTGCTAGAACAAATACATTAAGGAAAGATGGACTGAAATGGATAGAGTAAAATATATGCATCTGTAAAATACAGTCACATAAAATACACTCATATTTTCATTATGGGTGCCAGGGTAACACAAGAAAACAACAATACCAACAAAAACAGTGTGGTATGTCAGATTTCACCTTTTAATTTAAAAAATTATTCACCTCAAGGGGGAATTTTCTTTTTTGGGTTAGCTCAATTATTTCAGATATTGCTAATTTAAATGGTTGATTTACTTTCCTTCTTAGATTTTTCTTGGGTAAAAAGAAAGAAATAGATTCTGGTCTGTATCCTGAGTAGAATTGTTTATTACTAATTTTTAAGATCTCTGAAAGGCAGAAAAAGGGGAACTGTGCAAGCCTACTGAATTTCAAAATGAAGGGATACATTCTGCTGTGTAAAATGTGAAATTAAGAGCATGATGCAACATTATAAACAACATTTTTTCCATTTCTCTGTACATTATTGGATTTCCCTGTTCTATGTATTTTTGGATGTCTCTGTGCTATTTACATTCAGTTTTTTTTAAAAAAGACTTTATAGTCTGTATTGTCTTCTCTACTTTGCATCATTTTGTATAAATTATTTTTAAGACTGATAAAATTATAGCATTTATTTTATTCAAGTAACATTATTTTAACACAGAAAACCTGCAACAATGTTCATGGTAAACATTTATTATATATTTGTTGAAAGACTAATATGATGATGATTCTAACTTTGACTTTTTCAATCTTGCCTTCACATTAGAATTAAGCAGAGAATCAAATCCATATTCCTGGGGGTAAGGATTAGACATCAATATTTCTTTAAAGATCTTTGTGTGAGTCTATGGTGCAGCTAGTCTGGGAACCATTGAGAAGAAACTGAGAGTCAGGAAGGTTGAGAAAGTTGCCTAAGGCTAATCAGATAGTTATTGGCAATGGTGACTGAAGCATAGTTTGGCTTCCCTATTGAATGCCTCTACACTGTGTGGGAATGCCTCTTGCTACTGACACCTTTTACTGCTGAAATAAATTAATTCAAAGGCTACAGGATAGCAAAGAAGGAGTTCAGATTATATTTAGGCACAAATACCAATAAGCCAATCTCCCTTAGAACTGTGACTTTTCTTGGTTTAACACATGATTATTTACCTGAGAAACACAACTGAGAAAGTGGATGCACACGTTATCAGATGATTCAGATATGCCAGTTTATATTTCTTGTCATGGGAAATGACTCTGAATTTCTTAAAACAGCTGGTCTCACAGTAGAGTAAGCTGGGGGTACAAGAAGACATTCTAAGGGGTAGGCACAGATAGTTTTAAAGGAATTTATTTCTAGATCTTTAACTTTCTTTTGTACTCTTCACTGAAACTAAATTGCCTGAAAAAAAAAAATGCCTGTGATCATGATCTCAGGCTGTTTCTCATTTTCCACCTCCCCTTTCTAAACCACTTCTCCCACTTCAGGAAAGAAAAACTTACTTTTCCTCCACCTCTAATCTTACTGAGGCTTCAAACAAAAGGTCATGAATGCCTTTCATGACTAGTCAATACAGCTTTTTGCAAGGAGAGAGGTTGCTAACTCTTTGCTTTCAATTAAACCTGCAGAGAACTCCTAATAACTTGTCAGCTGACAGATCATGAAAAATAAGTTTTGATGAAAGATTGCCATATATTTTTAGCATATGCCATAGGAGGGGATGAAAGAATTAACTTACACTGCTATAATAAAATTTCTTCCATTGTCTTTACTTATTTGAATAAGACTTATCATCACTTATATCTTTATAAACAAAAAATAAGGGAGAGTATTGATGCTGAAGCCTTTCCTATTCTAGAAATAATTTAAATGCTTCTGTAAGTACATAAATTAATTGGTAAACCCCTATCCATCTTATTAAAAGATGCATTTTCAAAAAAATATATTTGTATGTTTATCAAATTTTATGATATACATATGTTTTGGTCTATTATACATTATTAATAATTATGATACCTCAATTTAAAAGGTTTCTTTTTATACTTAGATATTATAGTCACAGGAAAAAAAGTATTAATTGTATATACATATTGCTTTAGAAAAGTATATGATAGGTGATCAATAAAATTTTTAAGCATAAACATATATCAATATATTTATAATGTGCCTCAAATTATATCACTTGCAATCATTTAAATTAAGAATGAAAAATAAGTTTTAAATGTAGATTTTAAAATCTGTAAGAGGGTAACAAGTTTTTCAAAATTCTTCTTAGGGGTTACATAAGCAAAACATTTTGAAGACCCCTGATCAGTATCTCTAAAAGTAGGTATTTGTTGTTAGCTTCTGGAAAATTCCAGCAGTCTGCCTACTACTTAAAAGATAATAGTAGGCCTGGTGCAGTGGCTCACACCTGTAATCCTAACACTTTGGAAGGCCAAGGCAAGAAAACTGCTTGAGGCCAGGAGTTCAAGACCAGCCTGGGAAACATAGCAAAATACTGCCTCTACAGAAACAATAAAAAAATTAGCCAGGTCTGGTGGTGCCCTCCTGTAATACCAGCTACTTGGGAGGCTGAGACAGGAGGATCTCTTGAGCCCAGGGGTTCGAGATTGCAGTGACCTGTAATCACGTTATTGAACTTCAGCCTGGGTGACAGAGTGAGACTTTGTCTCTAAAAAATAATAGCAAAGTATAATAGTAACTATTTTAAAGAATGCTTTCAATAAAAATCATATGCACTTGGTTTAAAAGAATATTTAAACAATTGTATTTTGTGGACTCAACATCATGCATGTACAGTATATAAATGAAGCTTAGTTTGCAAATATTGGAGGTAAGCTATTAAAATGCAGAAATTTAAATTGCCCTGATATATGCATAAATTAGTGTCACCTCCATCTTGTCAGTAAGAGCATACTTTAGATTCTCTCTTATGTGTGTACATATATATATACACACACACATATATGTATACATATTTGTGTCTATGTATATGTATTTGGACTACTAGGTCAGATGGCAGTACTAACCCAATATAATAAATTAAAGAAAATGTAATTATAATTTTGAGAATTAGCTTTATGGTAATGATTTGACTTAAATGTATAGATCAAAAAATAGGACTTTACTTTATTTAAGCAAGCTTCATCTTTTATCCAAACATTTATCCAGCTGACTAAAGTATACCACTTTATTTTCTCCAAAGTATCTCATTCAGGTGGGTTCTGAGTAAACAGAAATATCCCACTGGAGAATTTCGACACCACCCAAGTCTTAAAGGCTTCACTTGTTCAAAGTTGGCATTGATTGAATGTCCAGGCTTTTGATAACATTGTGAATAAGTTTGCAGGGTTTGTGAGAAATAAGAAAATACAGTCCTTGAAGATAGTGTGGCTTGAGGAAGAGATTTATATTTGGAATTAGACTGACTTGGATTCAAAACTCTGGCTTTACCTTTTGGGCAAGATGTTCAAAGACTCTACCCTCTGATTTTTTTTTCTGCAAAAAGGTCCTCTTTTCTAGGATCCTTGTGAAGATTCAAAGAAACATGAATGTTTAGAAGAAGAATTGTGTTCATTCTCTTCCTTTCCCCCAATTAGACTTGTAAGATTTGGGAAGAAAGCTACACAAATCAGTTACAGTGTATGCTATTCTGGTGATGGGTACTCTGAAAGCCCTAACTTTGGCATTATGCAATTCATACATGTAACAAAAAACACTTGTACCCTCTAAATTTATTGAAGTAAAAAAAGAAAGAAAGCTGTACAAAATATTTGACAAATTGTACCTGACAGAGAAGAGGAAAAGATAATTTACAGGGTAAAACTATCCATTAAATTATTTTAAAATATTAGATATGACTAACTTTTGTCAGATATTATAACCAAATACCACTTAAAGTAAAATGAATAGAGTATTTGTTTTTTCTATTTACTTACTGATTTATTGGCTTAATATCAAGGACATATCATGTGCCATACACTGTGTTAGGTGTTGAGTATATTGAATATCTTACTAGTATAGTTTGTGTACTTATATATATACACACATATATACTATATACATATATACACAAATATATATTTAATGTAAACTTTTGGTTATAAAAATTGATGCCATATGTATTATTTATGTGTATATACAAGGGCTCTCCAGAAAGTATCCAGCCGTGTAATATGAAAAATATATTAACAAATGGCTGAATACTTTCCAGACATCCCTTGTATGTTTTTCTAAAGATTTGTGTGGGGGGTTGTAAGGTCTTACCAGAACCATAGGAATCTTCTCATATCAACTCTCCTTTTGAAGTTTGTTAATGATGCATCATCCAGATAACACTACAAACTACAATATGACTTGAGAAGATGTTAGACTTTTATTACACATAATGAGGATGTAAAGTATTTCTATATATTGATGCAGGTATAGATATATAATGTAGCATGTATATAAAGTTAGACATCAAATAAAATCTGTTAAATAAGGAGTAGCTTTTATGATAGTATAGTCTTAAGGCTTTTCATTTGATTTTATAGAAATGATGTGGAATATGTTTCCTGGAGTAGAATTATTAGCATTTCAGTGCTCTGACAGTTGAAGAAAGCTAGAGGGAGAGAGGAACAAGAGAAAGAGTTTAATGGACAACGCTTTGCTGGAAGCCAAACCACCAGTTTATATTTCAAAGCTGACAGGATTCCCCTTTTTGGTTTGCTGTCATTGAAGCTTTCAGCTGCACCTTGCCTGTGGCTAAGCTATTTTCAAAGATTCAAATGCTAAACTGGAAACTAAATGCAACTTAAGTCCCAATTTAAATTTCCATTATTTTTGAAAAGTAAAAGATTATAAGAATTGTATAATTGCAATTTTGGAGAAGAAAGTAATTAAAGGAAAGGTGGAATGTATTTCAAGTGGGAAGGAGATTTATCTTTTTGGAACAGAGAGGAATCTAAGTTATCGTTCTTTTGAAATTGGTCTGGAAATATATTTTTGCATGGAAAATATACTATACTTTTAGTAATTTCCTTGTCATATTACTGTCTCCTTTTCTGTTATAAATTCTGAATTGCATATTGCACTTTAGATCTGCCTCCTATTGTATTAACTCTTCTAAAGTTATCAAGAAATATTAGGTTATGCAATAATCCACAAATGTCAAAGCAATTGATTTTAGGTTTAAATCTTAAACTATTGACATTTAAAGTCCGTAATATCATGAGTTATTATAAAAGAAAACTATACTCAAGTAATAATGTCTGTTCACTTAAGCAACTCAACAAATACATTTAAAATTTGGTTTATGAAATATCTACTCTAGACAATAGAATATTGTTTTCAAATTATTTTAGCAGGCTGAGCAGGAGGCAATGATACATCCAATCAGAATTTCCATGGAAGCTCTGCTACAATTTTCATGTGACTGTATCAGTCAACTCTTAATGCCTACTATGAAAATGGTCTAGGTGAAAAACAGCTTTCTTGTTAGATAGCAGCATTGTTTGGCCATGTTTTCTCCCAGCATATAAAATCTATACCCTACCTTGAGTGTACACCATTGACTATAGCTCACATGAAATAGTATGGATGATGGGCAATTTCTACATACTTCTCACTCTCAAAAAAAGCATAATACAAACGAGACTGGTGTTATTGTTTGAATTTGCTCCCATTTGTAGAAGGTGAAACTATTTGCAAAGAACTGTACATCAACTATTATGAGCAACAAAAGACTCATGACATAGTGTATACATTGTGGGGATGTATACATCATCCTGAGATGTTCCCCTCAGAAGTCTCAGTGATGCTTGAGCAGATATAGAGCTCCTTCTTCAGGAAAGTCCCAACTCAGTCTGAAGGCAGCCTCCCAACCCACCTGTCTATCAAATTGGGAAGGTCTTCATTTGGGTACTAACACATGTCAGGCTTCTCAATTTTCCTAACAGTATGTTAATAACCACTGACTCATCTATTATCCAAAGCATGTCAAATTTAACAATTACAGCTCACCAGAATTTTATAAAAAGTAGAGCTTCAAATTGTCTGCAATCCTACCCCTATCTAAAACTTGGCTGGAGGTGATATTTCAGGGTGATACTACAACAAGATGATCTCTTCTAAGGAACTTCTGACCCTATAATTCTGTGATTCTGTAACTCCAAGGAATCCATTTGTCCCTTTGGAAACTTTAGGATCATTTCTTATACCATCAACTTACATGCCTGGGCTACATTAACTTACCTTCCACACAGTAAAATACCATGATTCTATTTTGACATTAAGTACTTAGACTCCATCAGATATCAATCAAGAAAATCATTAAAAATCACTATTTATAGTTGATGTATATTTCCTAATAATCTTATATCTTCAGATGGTCAATATTACCAAGGTATGCTTCTCTGGGAGTTAGTCCTTTTACAATTTAACACCAGGAAAGAAGTTTATTTTTTTGGAAGAATAAGGTTTATTTCTTATTGTCTTATTTTCTCCTAAGACTCAGGCACCAAAATAGCCATCTATCATTGACTTGACTCCTGAATTTTGCTTAGGGTAATGGGTTTAATAAATGTGAATATTCTTCTAGCTGAGTAATGTTAACCTAGACATGGTAAAATTACCTTTTATTCATGAGACATTTTGGGTACAACACACTCATTTATCAGAACTCAGATCATTACCTTGGCTTTTGTTTTTACTACCAAAGGAATACAAACAAATTCTCTAAAAGAAAATTCTGATACCTAGAAGGGCCATTATGCTTTATTCTTTTTTTCCTCCTCATCACCACATCTAAGATTATAAAATAACTTACAAAAAAGAAAGTAAGGTGTTTTGCAGCTGTTAGTGCCTGGGCTTGTGTTGTAACTTAAATGAATATGTTTTATGGATACTGCCCAACACAGTTTGGTACTAGACATAATGAGGCTATTTAAAATTATATTTTGGAGTTATTTTAGGAGGGAGGAATGGAGAGAAAGAGGGAAGGAGTTCCTGGGGTTTCTGTGGGATAGCTAATGATATGTATTCAACAGATTACAAAGAAATGCAATTGAATTATAATGTTCCTTGGAAAGGTTCCTTGGTTTGAATCAAGACATGGAAAGTTTTCAGCAATTATTTTATTAAATAAGTTTTTGTCCCAATCTTTGCCTCTTCTACTTCTAGAAATACCATAATGTGGATGCCTTTTCACTTAATGATGTCCCATAAGTCCCATAGGCTATCTTAACTCTTTTTCATTTTTTAAAATTATTTATTTATTTATTTTTTTGCTCTCTGGGTAATTTCAAAATACTTATCTTTAAGTTTAGAGATTCTTTCTTCTTCTTAATCTAGTCTATTGTTAAAACTATCATATTTTTATTTCATTCAATGAATTCTTCAGCTTTAATATTTGTGTTTGGTTCTTTTATATAACCTCTATTTCTTTGATAAATTTCTCATTCATATAATTAATTGTTTCCTGATTTTGTAGTCTGTCTATATTCTCCAGTATCTCAGTGAGTTTCCTTAAGATCATTATTTTGAATTCCTTTCAGGCAATTCATAAATTTTCTTTTTGTCAGGGTCAGTTACTGAAAGAATTATGTTCCTTTGATGGTATCATATTTCCTTGCTTTTTCATGTTTCTTCTGTCCTGCATTGATGTCTGCACATCTGGTAGAACAATCACCTCTTCCAAATTAAACCATTATGAGACATTATTTCACACCTGTTAGATTAGCCTATTATCAAAAAGTCCAGAGATAACAGGTGTTGGCAAGGGTGTAGTGAAAAGGTAACCCTTGTACACTGTTGGTGGAAATGCTGGTGCAGCCTTTGTGGAAAACAGTATAGACGTTCCTGAAGAGATTAAAAATAGAACTACTCCATCTGAGCCAGCAATCCCTCTCCTGGGTATATACCCAAAGGAAATTAAATCACCACTTTATAAATATATCTTCACTCCCATGTTCATTGCAGCACTATTCACAATATCCAAGATATGGAAACAAACTAGGTGTCTGTCAGTGGACAAATGAATAAGAAATAGTGGGGTGTGTGTATATACATTCAGCCTTAAAATAGGAGGAGCTTCTACCATTTTCCACAACATGGATGGAACAGGAAGACATTATACTAAATGAAGTAAGCCAAACACAGAAAAAAGTATTTCATGATCTCACTTGTATATGGAATATTAAAAATCCCAACTATTAAATATATGGAAATATAGAGTAAAACAGTGATTACCAGGGTCAGAGTAGGCCGAAGGAAATGGGGAAATGTAAGTCAAAGGATATAAAGTAGCAAATATGTAGGATGAACAAGTTAAAAGATCTAATGTACAACATGAGGACTATAGTTAATAACAGGACATTGTATTCAAGATTTTTTCTAAATAAGTCGATTATAGCTGCTCTTTCCACAGAGTAAAAAATGGATAACTTTGTGAGATGATGGATATGTTAATATGTTTCACTATGGTAACCATTTTACTATACATATGTAACTTATAACATCATGTTGTATACCTTAAATATATACGATAAGAAAACAAAGGAATGCATATTATGAATGCATATTATTCTGCACTTAACAATAGTTAACCTCATTAATACATTTCACATCACTATTTCTAGTGTACATTAAAAATAATTTGTTGGCATTAATTGTAAAAATTGGCCTTGAGACTTTTCACTCAGAGAGTGTTTTTCCCATAAGACAGATTTCTACATGCCTACTAGATGTTTTTACTTGGATATCCTGAATGTCCCATCAATTCAAAATGTCAATCATTTTTAACATCCCCAAAGTTGTTTTTCCTCCTGCATTTCTTATGTTAGCTGATGACTTTATCATTCTCCCATTCTCTGAAAAAAAATAACTTCCTTCATCAAAGACTTCTATTCATTCTGACCCTTTCTTGCTCAAATCTCTATGTAAGTCCTAACAGTACAGCCTCTGAAATGTTTCTTGAACCATTTATAATCTGGCTTTCATCAACATTTTAATCACTGTTTTATAATTTTACTATTTTATATCATTTCATTTTCATTCACACCACAGTCATTCATCCAACAAATAGGTGTTTTGCTCCCTCAGTAATTATTATTATTTATTATAACCAGATGCTGAGGATATAAAAGTGAATATGACAGACATGATCCCAGCAGGGATATCAGACTTTAGGCAAGTAATCAGCTAAGATGAATCCTGAGAGAGGGAGGGAGAGAGAAAGAGAGAGAGAGGGAGAGGGGTGTGGGAAGCATTGGTGGCAAGATTAGAAACCTGAATTAGTATCTGGGTCAAAGAAAGTTTCTGTGTATAATTGATATTTAGGCAGGGAATTGAAGGACACACAAGAACTGACCACACAAAAACATTATGAAGGTAGAGGAGAATTTTCTATGCAGAGGGAGTACCACATGAAAAGATCTAAGAATAACAGTGCCAAACATTAAAGGGACTGAAAGCATGTGACAGAAGATTATGTTTGGAAGAGGGTCAAGAGATCAAGCTGAAGAGGAGATGGGGCCAGATACTGGAGGTTCTTTTGGGTGTTGTTTGAACATTTTTTCTTTGCACAGAAGGACTTTGGCAGGTGGTCCACAGGAAAGAGTGAGGATGAGAGCTGAAGATTCAGAGACTTCTTTTGCTATGCAGTGTGAAGAATGGTTCAGAGAGGAGCAGATCTTAAGGGAAAATAGAGGTTATTATTGTATTCTTGGCAAGAAGTGATGGTAGTCTTACCTAAAATTGTGCTAGTGAGAATGCAAGGAAGTGGACAAATCTGAGAAAATTGCAGGAGGTGGAATTGACAGGGCTGAGTGTTAGGTTGAATGATTGTAGGGTAGAGTCTGAGAAAACAGTCATATATGATTTCCATTTTCTGACTTCATTTACCTGGGAAGACAGCACTGCCATTTATTAAAATGGGAAAATAAGTGATGAATGATTACATGTTGGATAAAATAATGAGTGGTTAAATGAACAATAAAGATAGAGGAAAAGATTTGCTGAGAAGGAGGGTGAATGCATTTTGGATGTGTTAATTTTGAGATACCTGAGAAACTTCTAAGTGAGGGATTGAGTAGGCAGTTAGAGACATGCATGTAGATATCAGTAAGAAACGTGGCCGTGTCTTCCTCTAAACATGCCATACCACTTCATGTCACTTGTGACTTACAAGTTCACTTGTGACAAGCATTTGCCTACCTACCTCCCTTTCTATATTCAGCTAAAATGGCACCTATAATGATTCTTCCTTGACTCCACCATCCCTACTTTGCTGGTATAATTATTTTTAATAAAATGATACAATAATACTTAGTTGATAAACCTAATGGATAGTTCCTCAAGTAGTACAATTGTATGATTTATACATGATCGTCAACCCAACCAGATTAGGAGCACCTTGAGGATAGAAAAAAATGTTTTCTTCTTTTATGTTCATGCTTAGCACCACATCTGGACCACTGGGCTGTGGATCTAGCTTTCTTTCTAAGATAAATGTATTCATTAATATACTGAGTGCCCACTATATTCCAATCAATGTCCTGCACACTATACGCAAGAAAGCATAGGTCCGTACTCTCATGAAGCTCAGATTTTAGTAAACAGAGCTAGGAAACAAACTGAGAGAGGAAAAAGGATCAGTAAGTTGGAAATGCTATACAGAGAATTAAAGAGAAAAATCTTAAAAATTGTGTTAAGACCTCACTGAGAAGGTGATTTTGAAGATGATCTGATTGACAAACAGGGATCAGCGAGGTAACAATCTGGGGGCAAAGTATTCCAGGTATAAGGGACACCTGGTGCAAAGGCCATACAAAGGAACTAGCTTTGTATGTTGGGAGGACAAAGAGAATCAGGATTTCTATAAGGTTGTTAGGGAGAGGATTAGTTATTTAGTTCCCTTCTTTTTGAAGCATACCATCTGATACTTCAATTGAGTTTATTCTTTGTCTAATTCTCCTGCTTGCAATGTTTAAGGTAAATGTCTTAATTAACATGAGACTCCTCCCCCCATAGTAATGCCCAAGTTTCACAAAGATTTACGTAATAGGTACATATGTTCACATATATAGCCATCCAATGGAAGCACACGATGGGAATCATGAAATGAATCTCATGTACAAAAGGTAAAGGCTATGCAAGTGGTCATAAAACTTCAAATTGAAAATCAGCTGAGAGTAATGTTTAAGGAAGATTTAAAAGCTAGAAAATAGCCTAGGATCCATGAAGATCAACTTGCTTGAGGTACTAGGTTCAAGCATATATCTTCATGAGTGTATATGAGTTTAAGTTTATACTGATCAATTTTATTTGCTTATGTGTTTCTAACATGTCTTGTCTTAGGGCCAAATATTTCCCTAGAGAATAACCACTTCAGCTATGCTAGTTGTTATATTTTTATGTAACCTTCAACTCCTCATACTAAAGTGCCTCCAGAATAGAAAATAAATCTTTTCAAAGTTTCAAAAGAGGCTCTCCATATATTTCCTTTAAAAGTACAAGGCAGACATATTTCTGTATTACTAACATTGCATATTGCCAGGAAGTATATCCAAACCTTCACACGTTATTCATGTAACCAACCACACTTACTAGAGCGCTTCTGCTTCTCTTTCTTGAATTTGGAAGCTAAGCTCCTTCCAGGAAAAGAAAATCTATGGAAGGGGAAAAGTTATTTTACTTAAAAATAAAATATATATGGGCAATAGTTTTGTTTTTAATTTACCGTAGCTTCAAAAGACAACATTGTTTTAGAGTAGGGGTCAGAAAATTTTTCTGTAAAGGGCTGGATGGTAAATATTTTAGGATTTGTGGACTATACTCTGTCACAACTACTCAACTTGGCTGTTAAAGTGTGGAAGCAGTTATGGGCAATATGCAAATGAAGATGTGTGGTTGCGGTCCAATAAAACTTTATTTGGAAAAGCAGGCAGTGGTCTAGATATGGCTTGAGGGATGTAGTTTGCAAACCCCTGCTTTAGAGCTAACCGTTTGTTGTCATGAGTCAATTGTTTTGGGAAATCTATAATAAGGGACCATGACACCTAAAAGATTTATCCCTTACTTTTTCTTTCTCTTTCTCATTTTTCTGGTTATGAGAAGTAAGAACTAGAAATGTAGTTAATGATAAGGTCCAATCAGTGCAATTACACTGGTTAGAAACACAGTTGGAAACCTATTGTTCAGTCTTATAGTACCTCTGCCAACCTCATTTTCACAGAATAAAGTCATAAGTTTGCAGTGTCTTCTTTCTGGCAGGGGAATTATAATGATGTGGAGTTACATTTTTTATGACTTTGACGAGGCTTAATCAACTCACTCACCAATTTTCTAACTTGCATTAAGATTTTTTATCTAAATGTAGACTTTATCAGCCTTTTGTCTACTTTTTCTGTAATGATTAACAATGAACTTATTTACCATTGTATCCTCTTTTTATATTTCTATTTGCCTTGAAAATGTGAATACAAAGCAATTCTGCATCGTGTATATTGCCTTATTCACACATAGCATCTTATAGTACTTCATAGAAAAATGGAACAAAATAGTCTAGTAACAGGTTGAGTGAACATTAATCAAATAACAGGAGAGGAAAATAAGTTTTCAATTTTCATTAAAATATTTGATTCCCAAAAGCATATATGTAAACATTTGGAATTATAGCTAGATGGAAAAAGACCCTTAAAGTTAAAATATTTTAATTAATTAGTCTAATATATAAATGACTTTTTAGAAAAAATTAGAAATATGCAGGAAAAAGTTTATTTGTTTAGTAACTATTGCTTTACTAAAATACTTTTATGATTTTTCAGTAATACTTTATTTTTATTTCATGTGTGAATGTAATCTGCCTCTTCTGGGATACTACTGTGCTCATGAGAAGTGACTTTTTTATTCATTGGCCTCTTTGTCATTTCAGCGGCTCATAAGAATAGGGTACCCTAAAATGCCACATGCTGCTGAAAATGTGAAAGTATCTGAGATATATAGATATATATATATATATATTATTTAAGCTGCCACTATCAGGAATCTCATCCTGAAAATAAAATTGAGTCAGAATTAAGAAAAAATATTTTCAGACAGTTAGAGTCCTTAAAACAAAATCTGATTCTCTAATAAATACTTACCCAGATCATTGTAATACTTTCAAACTATAGTGTATTCAGGATACCTTGTGATCTTTATTTTGATCCACAGCTTTGCAATTATCATGTGAGGCTTTCAAGTTTTATCTCATTTCTTAATGCAAACTCATTAAAATATTCAGTTCAATTCAATTTCATTAATATATTGAGAATGGCCTGTATATATGAGCAAAGTTGGAAGGAACTGGCCCCATGAACAAAAAATTGCATAACATATAGTTTCTGATCTTAGTGAGTTCATGTGTGAGTTAGGCATACTGACAAAATCACAACACTATAGATTATAAGTCTAAAGCGGAAGTACTATATAATAGAGGATGAAGATAGTACTGTGGAAGCACAGGTGACAGATACAATTTTGGCTGTGGGACTTGAGAAAAGCTTCATGGTGCCAGAGATATTTAGGGTTCTCTAGTCATAGAAGGGAGAGGGAGAACATTCCAGCCAAATTAGATTCTGTGGCATATTCACATATTGATATGTTCAAAAATACAATGTTTATTACATTTCTCTACATAAATTCTATTTCTGTATAGTATAAATGATAAATATTTGAAACAAGATGACTTATTAAATTTGAATGAAATCTATCATATGACCTGTGATCTATTTCTATTTCTTTTTTTCTCATATCATTATGAACAATGAGAAATTAAAAAAAAAAGACTTCACCAAATTAGTAAAGAATTATTGAGTTTAGAGTGAACAAAGTCTACCAATCATTCAGGTAAATTCAACCCTTTTGTCATATCTTGTCTTATTTCAGAAACCATACAATTCACTGGGATAAATAATCCATTATATACTTGATAACTTCCTAAATTAAGGCTCAAAACACTGGCAGGCTATTGGGATTGCTTTAATTTTCTCCTTTTATTTTACTAATTCCATCTATATTTCTTTGTAAAAGTTATGAAAATGTTAGATTTATTAAATTGTCTTCTATCTTAAGAGGGAAAAATGCCTTTTATGTAATTAAGAGGAATTTAATCTTTTTATATGTAAAATATTTTATTTCAACGGTCTTTCATCTCAAATAACATATTTAAATGTTAAACAGAAATATAAGAAAAAATAAGAAATCAATTTGGAGAAAGAAGATGTACATTGATATTAATACAAAAGAAAGCTTTCAAAGTGTTATATGCACAAGTGCAAGATAATATATGTATACACACACACACACACACATGCTCAGAAGATTTCAAGAACATAAGGCAGCACTGGCTAGACAAGTAATTGTAGGGGCACTTAGTTTAGCATTGACAGGTCCTCTGAAACAATGGTGATATAGCACCTCTTGTATTTTCCTAAATAGAGCTGGAACCCATTCTACTGAGTGCAGTATCCGAAGAATGGAAAAATAAGCACCACATGTACTCATCTGCAAATTGGTTTCACTGATCAACACCTAAGTTCACATATAGGAATAACATTCATCGGGTGTTGGGCAGATGGGAGGGGGAGGAAGGGATGGGTATATACATACATAATGAGTGTGATGCGCACCATCTGGGGGATGGGTACGCTTGGAATTTAATATTCTTAAATTGGCTGTTTTAACTTTGATATAGTAGCATTGCACTTTATAAGTATACATTACACATTGATAAGATGAATATCATACTTAAAACATAGCCTATGTTTCATCAAATATATGAATAAAAAATGAATTTTAAAATATAAAAACATCTTAAATATAGGTCTGTGTACTGTATTTCATGCATGTCTTTGTAGGCAAATAATCATTGTAGAGTAACTCTTGAAAATGAGTATCTTCCCATATTTTATTTCTCTTTCATTGCTTAGATGAAATTGGGCATTTCTTTCCTATAGCTGCAACAAAGCACACTGAGAGAATTCTGTGTGTGATTTCACTGAAATTCACTGTTATATTACTTCAACAAATTATAAATAAGTGGGTGACTTAATTATCCTTTTAAGTCCTAGTCACTAGTATTAAGGAAAAAGTGAATACAAATTAGTAGCAGAAGTATTAAAAGAGGAAGGATTAACAAATGCAAAAGAAGAGATATTTTATCTTTATACATTGTTGAGAATATGTGAGCACTAACAAAAAAAAGAGGCTTGATCATAGTGCAAGGTAGAAAAAAAGAAGAACCATTATTTTGTATTTCTTCTCCCTAAAACTTTGCAACTCTGATTTTTTTGTTTCAGCTAAAATAACAGATGTTTAATTTTACTTCCCTTAGTATATAAGGCATCACATGTATGAAATACTTCATAGGCCTTTTGATGGTTAATCAAATAAAAATATATTAAAGATTAGCTGGGCAATATATTCATTAATTTTGGGAAAGGTATATCAAAGTTTTACAGTTATTTTTATATCAAAGTATTTATTCATTCATTTACCAAATAAGCTTTTATTGTTTACCAAATGACTAGTTTTATAGAGAGGTAGATATAGGTAGATACCATTATCTGATCTTATTCCAATCTCATTTCAAAGGAAAACAGGTGTAAATATGGTTTGAGAGCATATATCAGTTAGGATTCAGTCAGGAAAATAGAGCTGCTCTAGTCTAATACAATATTTCTCAACTATGGGTGATTTTGCCTCTCTGCCACCCCAGGGGACAATTGGTAATGTCTGGAGATACTTTTAGTTGTCACAACTGCAGTAGTGTTACTGATATTTATTGGTCAGTTGCAGAGATATTGCTAAACACCCTACAAGACACAGGACAGCCTTCCACAACAAAGAATTATTCTGTCTAAAATGTCAATAGTGCTGAAGTTGAGAAACTCTGGTCTGGTAGAAGAAATTTAATATTACGAAAGTAAATAATAATAATAATAATATTACGAAAGTGTCGAGACAGTTAAAAAGCTGAATAAGGGAGAGTGAGGCAGCCCAAAGATTAGCAACTGTGGGAAGAAGCCACTATCATCTGTAGGGTTTTAAGACCAAAGGAAGGAGGGGATATGACCAGGGCCCAAGAGCCAGACTAACTGCACTATAGCTGGGTCTCTGATGGATGCTACTACTTGGGAGATGAGACTAATGACAGGAAGTCTTTCCAGTGAACAATGGAACCCTAGAGAATATGCAGCCCCTAATGGAGTTACCACCAGAGAGAAATGGAAAGAAATACTCTGGTTTCTCTTTTCCTACCACTTGCCAGTTTCTCACCATTGTTTCCCATTGGCTAAGCCCAATATAAAGCCAATTAGTAAAGGACTGGGGAATTGTAGGTTGCAGAAGACATGAGAGAAACAGATCTGAAAGCCAACAACAACAAAAAAATTACAAGCATAAGAAGTAGGAGACATGAAACTTTCTAATCTCATTTCAGCACCCATGGTGCTCTTGCACCCTTATTATTTTTCCCTTTGAGATAAACAAAACTGTGTCAAAAGTAAGACGTGTGGTAGAATTATACATATCAATTGATACAGCCCATTATCAATTTTCAGATGGAAACTAGAAAAAAGAGAAGGTACTTACTAAAGCATAGATTATGGACAAATCATTAAGCAACAAATAACTTATCACACATATTAAAATTAAATCCTTTGGTTGATAATTTTTCCTTCGTATTTTTCTTTCAAGTTTGAGAAGATGTAATATGTGTAATTTTTTTCTTTGTTGCCATTATTTTGATGTCAGGAATAAAGAACGTTACATATTCTAAAGGAAAAAACTGGAAATAAAATGAAACAATGAAGGTGACAAATGTTACAACACTCTTACTTCTATGAAAACTCAAAATGATACCAGTATTTTATCTAAATAGAAATTAGGAAACTGAAGTAATGGAACTTTCTCTTCCATGGCAACTCTAGAGAAGGGGCAGATGGCATGGTATTGTAGACAGATGGACCCGTAGAGAGACTACATTTATTGTTAAAACTCTTACTTTCAGTGAAACCTCCTGTAGCATTGCATTATCAATTGTCAATATTTTCTTGGGTCACCATCATCACTTTATATATAGATTTGTAGAAACCTCCTATTATGAATTTACTCTTCTCATTCATTATTTTAGGAAGCCATTGGTGATGTTTGACTTAACTGAGGTGACAGATGCCAACTTGTTTGGGGCACCATACTAATATATAAACCAAAATTAAGACTTTAACACTGTATGAATCATCACATGAAGAACAGTTCATTTCTCGATCCCAGTTCCAAAGTCTTGAAGAAGTCAATGGGAAGAATAAGAATGGTTCAGAGAAAATTATCACAGCTAATAGTTAAACAATGCAGTGTGCTTATTCTGTTACTAGCAGGTCAGTTTTCAAGTTTTAAATGAATGGTTGGTATTTAAACAAAGTTACCCGGGGAATTCCTGAGTTTCATTATCATATACCACATAATTTTTAACAGATGGAAAAAAAATCAAGGAAGAATGAGAAATGATACGTACTAAAGAAATCAATTAGCCTTATAAAGCCACAAACCTGATACACTTAAGGTGTTAAATAGTCAAGGTACAAGCAATGTGAATTAGGTGATGAATAAAAAAAAAAAAATTACCCCCCTTTTTGGCCTACTTTGGTTCTCACAGGAAGCTGAATGTTGGGAGACTGTAAAAATGCTTTGTCCCTCTGGACCTTGAGGGACAAATATATAACACAAATTATATATGGTGATAAGCAATATGTATAATGCAAGCTTATACAGATCAATTAATTTCTCTAGGCAGTGATTTCTAAATGAGGCTCTAAAATCATTAACTATAATGGGGCCTGTTCACACCCTCTGTTTTTGACAAATTCATGTCACCTTCAGGGACTTCGCCATCCCAGAGGCTGCCCTGCTTTAGGAGAAGAAGATGCTGTATTTCTTGGTACCATGGCCAGTTATGAATTTATCTATTAATGTCTAGTGCATTTAAGGTAGAGGTCTACATCCTTCTATAGATATGAACCTGCAGAATTCATATCTGGGATCTAAAAGAATATAAATCCTTCTAGGACATCCAAGAACAGATCAACTAATCAGCTCAAAGCAGGTATGAATTGTGAAATACACAGGCTATTTGAATCACCAGCTAGGTAAAACAGAGAGAGAAAAAAAAGAAAGGAATGGGGTGACATGGACAGACATACTATGCATGGCTTTAGGAAATTTGGTAAAGACTGAAGTATATTTTGTATAGTTTATCTGGGCCTAGTAATTTTTGAAAGTTATTTACAAGATCTGAGTAAGTGGTACTGGCATGTTCATGCATGAGAAAACATCAAGGGAAGACTTAATAGTTCAAGGAGGCAATAAAGAGGAGAGGGACCAATTATTTGCACTAGCTACCAATGGCAGGAAAATAATCAGCTTGAGCCCAGCAGGGAAAATTTAGGTTAAATATTAAGCAACAATTTGTTAGATATTCCAAGTGTTTTCTTAACATCACTTCCATACTTTCCTACTTTCCCTCAGGGAATTTAGATTTTTTTAAAAACTGTAATTGGCCAGAACTTGATTTCATGCCAATCTGTTAAAATTATATTAGAGCTTATGAAAACTGCTTAAACTCTTTCAAAGAGAAGATCAGTGGCTCCTAACATTTGTTTCAGGAGGGGGAGGAGGATAAGAACCTCATATGGTAAGGCTGCGAGCAAGATATCAGTGTGTAGGGGCTATGGGGAGGTAGAACTTAAATAGGTGGGATCATTGCCCAGAACTCTAGAGATCAAAACTGCATGTGTTAGTCTAGCATTGGGTATCAGCAGTCTCGCTTGGGTGCCTGGGAATCAGGTAAGGCATCTAGTGCAGGAATGGGCCAATGGACTAAAAACTCCTCAAGAGAGATGATTCATCAGGGCAGACCAAGAAATCATGCCAACAAATGACTATTGTAGGGCTACTCATATTCTCATCATTAGGCCAACAAGGTCTTCAGAGATGGGGCAGGCCCCAGGCTGGAAGTAAGAGCCTACATACTAATGTCAAAAGTATGCTGCAGTGGGGAACGCATACCTATCTTGTATAAAAGAGGGAATTTTTTTCCTTTTTAATGAAAACATCTATTAAATGTCTTTTACTAAATATTGACACAAAAATTCCAAACAAAGGAAGAAAATGCAAGGTGAATTGTATGTAATTTTAAATTTCTCTAATGCTCTTTTCACTGGTGGATAAGGAGAGGCAGAGGAAGAGAGATCCTTTAGCAATCCTGTGAGTAGAGAATGAGAAGGGAATGGGAGGAAAGTGAAAGCAAACATTAGAGAGGGATGGACTCACAAAACTTTACGGTGTTCTTGCCTATCCTTAAATTCATCTCTTTCTAGTATGTGAATCAATGTACATATTGAGTATTCATTAACCAGACATATATTCAGCACTAACAGTGTACCAGGGACTGTATTAGACTGTTGGGTTACCAAGATGTATAAAACATCATTTGTAACTTGAACTAATTTAAAGAACCAGATATAATAGGATGCACTGTTACGGACTTTAGCTGTGTTCTGAATACTTATCTGCTTTAATCCTCAAAACAATCCTAGAAGGTAGTCTTAATGATTATCTCCAAGTTACAGGTAAGGAAACTGAGGCTTCAAGAGGTTAAGAAACTGGGCCAAGATCACAAACATAGTGTCAGAGTGAGAGTTTGATTCCAAGTTGTATCGGACTTCAAAGCCCACATTTCCATCCATAAATAATATTGCCTTTCTCATGTAAATACACTGTTATACGCTATATAACTCTAAGCACTTGAACTTCGACTCACAGCATGCAGAGTCAGACCAGCATTACATCATATTTCAGCTCATTTATAGGTGAAATATTATTTTGTGGACCAATCTATGAAATCTAACCACGTTGACTTCCTCTGGTTACAAACAGTTTTGACTCCAGGGGACAGGGTATGGCTGAATGCACATGTACGGGTGAAGTGAACCCAGTGAGAAAGGTTAGAGAGCATCTAGCAGATCATTAAACAGCTGCCTTTCAAATGTGCAAAATACAACCCATTTGTAATCTGGGGACTATCTGTATTGATTCTTCCCAGGAAAGTTACTTATTTTTATACATGTGTGGTGTTTTCTATCCATAATACAGTTTTACATGGTAACACTCAAGTGCATTATAAAAAGAAAAACAGCTGCTAATTGTGTGATTTGTTTTACTTTGCATCACAGAAGCAGCAGGAACGTTTTCTTTCTCTTTCCCAGGTTTTTTTTTTTTTTAATACTATCAAGGAATGTGAGTAATTTTGTCAGACCAAGCTTTGCCATTAAACTAATCTGCATGACTGTTCCTTCTGGTAGCTTTACCTGTTTATTCGTTTATTCATTCATCGAATATTTATTGTCTGCTCTGTGCCATGTACTAACTTAGGTACAGGGATAACAAAAAGGAGACAAAGTTTCTATTTAAGGAGCTCATATACTAATGAGAAGTTTAAAAAGTGTGAAATAAATAAATAGGTAGTATTTGAAATGAAAATGTTAAGAAGAAAGCAAAAGAAAACTATAGGGGATAGAGAATAACTGACAGGAAATTGATGTTTTATATGTGGCAATCTGGGAAGACCTCTATGAGGTGACATTTGAACAGAAATCTTAAGGAGCTAAGGGAAGTAACTGTTTACTTATTTGAGGAAGGAACATTCCAAGTAGAAGAAATAGCAACTGCAAAGTTTTGAGGAATGGAATGTATGTTCAATATTTTAAAAACTTTTTATTTTGAAATAATTATAGACTCACAGGAAGTTACAAAAAATAGTTCAGAAAGATAAGGAATACCTTTCACCCAGCTTTGCCTAATGACTATATCTTATATAACTATATACAATATCAAAACTGAGAAATTGATATTGGTATATTCTACAGGCCATATTCAGACCCCACCAATTTTTACATGCACTCATATATGTATGTACTTCTATGCAAATTTATACCATGTATAAAGTCATGTAATGACTACCACTATCATGATACAGAATGGTTCCATCATTACAAAAGAACTATCTAAAGTTACCTCTTTATAGTCACACCCATCTCATCCCCATCCCAAATACCTGACAACCACTAATCTGTTCTCTATCTCTATGATTTTATCTTTTCAAGAATTTTGTATAAATGGACTGATTATTTGGGGAAAGAAGTGAGATTAATTGACTCAGGCTTTAGTAGATCACTCTAGCCACCACGTGAACAGATAGTAGAGTAGCTAATAAAGAAGCAGAGGGGTCATTGCAATAATTCAAGTGAAAAATTATGTTGGTGCTAAACCAGATGCTTTCAGTGGAGGCAATGAGAAGTGGATGAATTCTGGATATCTTTATAAGGTAGCACTACCAACTGTGCTGATGAATGGGGTATAGGATGTGAAAGAAAGAGAAAAGTACAGGATGACTCCAAGGTGGATAGGGCAAATAAAATGGAGAAATGGTGGAAGGATCATGTTAGATGGTAGAGGGGTAGAGGTGGAAGCAAGAGTTTAGTTTAAGGCTTGTTAGGTTTGAAAGCTTATTAAACATCCCAGTAAAGTTATAAAAAGTACAGTTGGAATTAAGTCTGGGATTCAGGGAAGATGTTTGGACTGGAGATATACATTTGAGAATCATCTCTATGGAGACACTATTCAAAGTCATGTCCTCTTGGAGCACATGGCTATTCAGGCAGGGTCTTCATGACAATGCCTGTTGCTTCAAATCCATGGCAGTCTTTAAAATGATTTGTTAATGTAGTACAAAAGGTGCCACTTTGTGCTGCTTCTGGTGACTCATCGTCATTGATCAGTATGGAAAAGACATGTGTCTGAAAGTCTCTGAGAGTTTTCCACACAGCAAGAGCAACAAGGATACACCATTCTTCCTCCATGTTCATGGTTGTAGAGGATCTTGAATGTTTCATGGCAGAGTACCCTGGGTACACTCCAGCACTTCCATATGGGAGGCCGAGGAATGTCACTGATTTTCTCTGAGAAATGACTCCTACTGAAAGGACAGAGACAATGGGGATACAAACCTTCACCTTGGATTATAACTCTCCTTCATTTCCCTTCCTGCTCTCTCTCTCTCTCTCTCTTCACCTTTTTATCCCTTCCTTTTTGAAGCCTCTCATTCACTGGGTTACAATCCGGACTTTGCAATGTTTTAACACTAAGGCCGAGGCAAGTTATTTCATTTCACTTAGGCTCAGTCCCCTCATCTGTAAAATGGATGGTTTGATGATATCTTCAGCCCTAACTAACATTTAATGGTTCTGAAAATTGGGGTACACTGTCTTCTTGGATTTCAGGCTTCTCAAGCAAGTCCTCCTTTTGGAGGGGTGTTTCTTTCACAGACTTCAGAGAATATAATACACATCCTCTTCACTCAGGGTTTATTCTTTATAACTGGCTTCCCAATTCAGTTAACTCATTTGTTTAAAAATGTCAGTAGCTATTGTGACTTAGGTAAATTTGCATTTTATAGGGGTTTTTAGTAACCCAGAAGTGAGTGGAGAAATAAACTATTAATAATATTTATTGAAGTCTATTAAGTGCCAAGTACTGAATACATTTTATTGTATTTAATTTTTTTTATTTTTTTACTTTTTTAAATTTTTTTGAGACAGAGTCTTGCTCTATCACCTTGGCTAGAGTACTATGGCGTCAGGCTAGCTCACAGCAACTTCTAACTCCTGGGCTCAAGTGATGCTCCTGCCTCAACCTTGAGAGGGACTGGGACTACAGGCTCACACCACCATGCCCAGCTAATTTTTTCTAAATATTTTTAGTTGTCTAGCTAATTTCTTTCTATTTTTAGTAGAGATGGGGTCTTGCTCTTGCCTGGGCTGGTCTCAAACTCCTGACCTCAAGCTATTCTCCCACCTCAGTCTCCCAGAGTGCTAAGATTTCAGGCATGAGCCACCGTGCCTGGCCAACATTATATTTAATCTTCAAAAAAATTCTACGAGATAGATATTATTATCATTACTGTTATGTAAAAGAAAGAAATGAGTGTAAAAGAAACTCACGATCATGTACAAAGTTCCCCAGTTGATGAGTATTGTAGGGAGTATTTGAATCTTTGTCTGGTTGCTTCTGGAGCCACGGTTTTCCCACAAGAGCATCTTATCATCCAGAATGAGTAACGTGGAAATCGTAAACACATGCCTGTGGTAGAAGGAGTCATATGTCATCAAGAAGGCTGAACATTACATCCTAGTCCCACTCTATTGCAAGGGCCTCTTAGGAAGGCCCTCTTGAATCTCTGCTCCTTCAAGGAATCTTCCAGATGTCCATGTATAGGACCCCCTAGCCCCAAAACTTTATGAAGCTATGAGAATACCATTAAGGGTTTTAGAGTCAAACTCAGTTATTTGAGAGTCACACTTCTGAACTAAATTCAATGTTCCTACAGCTACAAAGAACTAAGTCAGAAACATGGTAGCTTTATATTTATCCACAGTGGTTATACTTCCTTATAATGATTCTAGCTTGGTACATCACAGGCAGTCAGTCAAAGCAACCCAGAATAGCTAAAGTAAATCTGAGAGCCCATTGCCCACAGTCTTTTACTATGCTTGCATATAGGAAGCAAGAATAAAACATGCATGAAATAGGCTAACTTTCCAGAGCTTCTCACACAAAGTCCATGAGAGTTCCAATAACATGTTGACTATTATTAAAAAGACAGAGACTCTGCATACTTAGAATTTATTGTTTTCCTTTTCAGTCACCAAAAGACAATCCTCTGCATAAGTTAGCAAAAAATGGTACTGATCTTATCATCTCTAATATTAAAGTTTGGATTTGCAAGCTCTACTTCTCATATTGTTCATTTAAGAAACCAATATTGATTGGTATCTTGTACTACAACTTGTACTGTGGGTCAAGTTCCAATACAGCAAATATCCTTGCAATAAAAATTCTATAAAACGACATCAACAAAACCTTTCATGTTTGAGCCAACAGCCTGATAGTGTTAAGCAATTCTGAGTACAGTGTGCTAGGAAATTCTCAACAATTATTTGTCCTGGCCAACAAAGGTTGACTGCATTAAAAACATAGCCATCAGTGTAGGATTGCTTCTAAATCAAGCTTTTGGAGAAGTCAAATCAAAGTTGGCATGCAGTAAATGTTTGTTGAATGAACACTGAATAGGGTGCTTCATCTAATCCACTCTAAATAGTGCTGAATTCACAGTTCCGAGGTCAATGCCTGGCACATATATCCTGAAGGAATGAATGGACACAGAGTATTTTTTTTCAGAAATGCAAATTCTATCATGTCACTTTTCTGCTTAAAATCCTTCAATAGTTTCTCAGAGCCCCCAGAATATTCTTTTGAGCAGTGCTTCTCAAACTTTGATGTACATTAAAATCACTGGGGAGCCTACTAATAAGCTGATTCTGATTCAGTAGGTCTAGAGTGTAGCCTGAGATTCTGCATTTCTAGCAAGTGCCCAGGGTTATAGCAATAATGCTGGCCTATAGAGCACAGTTTGAGTAGCAATACCATAAAGTTACTTAACTTGACAGGAAAGACTTGTTCTTTCATGATTGGATCCCAAGTTTCTTTCCCATTATTCCCTGAAATTGGATTTTTCCCCCAATTTATGTTTCTCCCTGAAAATGCCATGATCTTGCATTGTCTGTCTAGATGCTAGATTTTCCATAATTCTGGACCTCCTTCAAGTCTTAGTTCAGACATCACATCCACCAAAAGATTTCCCATTATTTCCCATTCTCCCTTGGTCTGGGTTAATGTCTCTCTCATGTGCTTCCAGTGTAGTAATGGGGCATAAAGCTGTCACATACTTTATCATAGTCAGTGATGGCACCAGTGATGCCATCAAAATGTCTGGGTGAGTGAAGAAGAGGGGGCTAGGGGATTTCTTGTAAAACTAAGTTTTCAGAGAAAAACATACTGATTATAATTAAATTGGATTTTTATTTATGATGACCAATACAGGGGCTAGAGTCTCTTAATCTACCCCTTGGTACCACTGCTTATCTCCTTGTAACATGCTTTGGATTCACATGTCTATTTTTTACATATGTGGAATCTTGGCTCTCCTAACATCACCAACATAGCCCATGATAAGATAGGGTTGAGTTTATTGCTTACTAAGGTAAGGAAGACCACCATCTGGACAGAGCTTTGGTAGTGTTTCACAATGGGAAGGGATGAGGTAGGATTTTACTGAGAATCTGAAGTTTGATTTAAGATGGGTCTTTCAGTGTAGGACCACAATCAGGATTGAGTAAAGATCATGATATTACAACTTAGATTTGGTGAAAATAGCAGAGCAAAGATTTTGAGCAAGAGATTTAGGGAGTGTTAGGGTGTGAACTCTATGTTGACGTTTTCTGTTGAAGAGTTAATGGGACTTTGAGGAAGTCACTGTAATGAACAGTCAAGTCATTTGCCTGGGCAATAATCTTCTGGAATAAGAAAGTTATGCTAACTAAGACAATGCAATGGTAAATCATGTTAACATAGTCAGTGAGCTGTTTGTGTATAAGGGATAGGTAGCAATGGTCATCCATGCCCAAGCTGTTTGTGGTGGTAAATGATTTTCATTTTCTGATACATTGAAAGCTTCCCTAGAAGACATTATCTTTATAAACTGTAAAATTCCTATGATGTACATAACACCTGCCATAGAACAAGTATCCAGTAATTGTTGGTTGAGTACATGTTAAAGAGAAACATGTACTAAATAAAAATGGTGACAGGACACAAACTCCCTATCACTTGGAAAAATAACAGTGTTTTCCACTGATATTTGCTACTCAATGTGGGGTCCACAGAGCAGCAGTACCACTTGGGAGCTCGTTGGAAATGCAGCATATCAGGCACCACTCTGGATCTAGTGAGTTAGACTCTGCATTTTTAAGAATATACCCAGGTGATTTGTATTGAATTCCCTTTTTGTTTGTTTATTTTTTGGTGTTTTGTTTATTTGTTTGCTTTTAAGATGGAATCTCCCTGTGTTGTCTGGCTGGTCTCAAACTCTTGGACTCAAATCCCTAGTAGCAAGGACTATAGGTACATACCACTGCAACCAGCTTATATTTCATTAAATTTTAATAAGTATTGCTTTAATATCCATTCAATTCTAACCTCCTGATGAGGTATCGTTAGTTCCATTTACAGATGTATAAGTTGAAGCCAGAAAATTTAAATGTCTCATATAAGATTAAACAGCTTGTAAGTAGCTGAATAAAGACCCTCATAAATGTTTTGGCTCCACCACACTCAACTCAGCTACTGCCTTACAATGGGATGCAATATAGTAATCCAAGAGAGATAAATATGCTAAAATATTAAATAATGATATACATTTTGGAAAGTACATTTCCTTTCAATTCTAATTTCTCTTTCCTTTCAAATTTTCTGATGTATAAAAATATGAACAGCAGGTCTGAGCAATGTTTAGGTGCTCTGCTTTGATCCTTTTGCCATTCAAGATGTTTGATTTGCATTCTTTCAAGGAGTCTCTGATAACCGCTGTGATGCAGACCACACCATTAGTCAAGAAAGGGCTGATCTACCTTCATCTGAGAGCTGGCTGGCTATGAGCTGCTCAAAGGGAAAGGATGTCTATTTACAAATTATATTGATTATTTATAAATAAAAGGCCCCCATTCTTTGTTCAATTGTAAAATCCTATAGTTAGGGAGTCGGGAAAAGGTTCAAAACTGCATACATTGCATCTACCAAGCTGGATAACGATTACAGTTTCAGCATTACAAAGATGGTGCTGAAATAGTACCTAAAGTATCAGGCTCTATCAAATTGAATCTATCCATAAGGCAACTTCCAATTCTTTTTTGGAGAAGAAAAGTAGATTGAAAAGATAGACAACGCAAGTAGCAACTCCTGTAAAATAGTATGTCCATAATAGTAATCTTGAAGATAGAAATTTCTGTTTGTTTCTCCTTCATATATCATTTATCCGATCATTTGACAAGTACTTATTGAACACTTCTTAAGGGTGTAGATATATATAGTGAGGCTGCAGGTGTAGGTAGGTCTTCCTGAGGATATGCATAAAGTTGGTGTTCAGAACTGGGAGACGTGTGTATATAAGCTATGGATTCCTTGAGAGACTATTTAGAGGTAGAATAATAGACAGTAAAGAACACACTAGTCAGTTGTGGTACATAAACACTTAAGCACCACTTAGTTATTAACTTCCTGTTTGGTTTTGGGTACATTTAATCACTCTGTTTATTAAACAAGTATATTGTAATCTATAGATATTGTCATAAACAGCACAATAAAGCCTACCACATCAGGGATGTCATCTATCAAATTAGATGTGTCCCTCAGCTGTCCCAATATGCACACACTTGTGCCTATAGACAGGTGCTTGCTGGAGATTGCTTCCAGGTGTGTGTCTGTGGGAAGACCATGTGATGCAGGGCACTTTGGAACATTTTCCTCTAGTTTCAGGAATTAATCTGTAGGCTCCTTGCCAGCTCACATTTTGTTTTAGAAAAGCAACACAGTAAAGAATGTGCTTTTGAATTTAGGATTAATTGGGAAGTTGTTATAGAAGAAATAAAACTTCCTTGAGGAATGGAAATCTTTTATTCAATCCAGGTTTAATGTAATGTTTTGATGAAAGCTCCAGAAGATTAATGGTTAATAAGTATATATATGCTATGTATAGCTGATTATAAATATATGTTATATCAATGAGTTAAAATAAAGTCTGCTATTCATTTTCAATATCAGTGAGTTAAAATTAAGTCCTCTATTCATTCACTGAGGAATGGACCATTATAATGAACTATTATTATATTAGGAATTGCTGGCACAATAAAAAATGCATATTGTTTTCAACAAACTCTCTACATTTTGTATCAATGAGTTTACTTAAATTATTTTTACTTTTATTACAGTATGTAAATAATTTAGCAAACTATAATTTGACCTGATATCAATTCGACTTTCAAAATTCAGCCAAATATTTATCAAGTGCTGACTGTGTTATAGATGCTGGGGCTGCAATTTCAAAAGATACCATTAAGGTCTCTCATAGAGCTCACAATGAATGATCTTCCTTAAAGTATCAGGTCTCTAGTTTGCCACAGTGTTTTAAAAATTGTTAAGGGAATAAAAGGGGCCTGTCATCGTGTAGACAAATATGCTCTAAGTGCTTCCAGAAACAATCTCCATTGGGTAATGCAAGCTGTGCGTGGAGTGAAATTGAGTCCAATCCATGATCCAGCAGAGCTTCAGCCCAGGATTTCTTTAGAGCCTTTGCTACACACAAAGTTGGCTGATGTGCCATTCAGCATCCCAGCAGCTCTTTCTCTTCACACTAGCAATGGCAAAGCTTTGTGCAGAGGCATTGCTGGCTGCTTTCAACTAAAACCATCCGTGGGGACCGTAAGAGGTTTTTTGTACACCTTATTAAGGTAGGCAAGTGTATCTGAGCGTGTGTGTGCCTAAAAGCCGGAAGACATCTGTTGAGAGGAAAGTGCTCTTTCTTGGGTCTGGCAGCCTCTATGTAAGTCTTCTATTCTGATGCAGGAGCGTGTGAGCGGTGGGTGGGAGGAGATGCTTTGGTACTTGGAATGCTGAGGTCCGGATTAAGTGATATTGCAATAGCTAGTTAGAGGCAGAATAAAGGGCTGGGGATCAAAGGATTCAAAAATGCATCCTTCCATTGTTTCTCTCAAGTTAAACCATTATCACTCTAGGGGAAATTAAAAAAAAAAAAGCAGTAAGGGCGAGTAGCCCAAATCTGTGAGGTCTTTGAGTCTTTCTGGGCATCCGGCTTTTGAAGTCTCCTTCTCACAGCCGATTTGTTTGGCTCCTCTGGAGGGGGCAATTCATATCCACTTCCCTCTTCTGGAGCATTTCTTTCTTCTTCTATACTCCATCGGGGAACAATAGAGTTTAACAGTAACAGGCAATTGTTTTTTCTCAAAGCTTGTGCCCTCTTCTGCGGTTTAAAGGTGTTTTTAAGAGACTCCTGCTAGGGCAATCTTGGTGCCTGTGTGTTAAGGCGGCAATTAACTTTTAGTATCACTGCTTACATTAAATTTTCCCTCTTTCTGCTTTACTAAAGCAGTCATTAAAATTCAGTGTGAGTAGCATGAAACTTTATCATAAAACCCTGCTTTGCTTAGAGCACCTTGTTTTTTTTTTTATTTAAAAGCAGCTTTCTCAGTTTTTATATACATTGCTGCCTTCCTTAGAATATCAAATATCTTTGTGCCTCAACAGTAAGAAACACCAGATTGAACCTCTATGTTGTGTTTTATCTGAGGAAAAAATACTAATGTCAAAAGTTTGATTCGTTCAAGTTTTAAGATGAAAATTTCTTTTTAACAAGTTATTTGAGTTGAATACTATAACATTGTATACGTCTTTTTTCATGTAATTTTGGAATTAACATATAGTTAGATAATGAAATAGAATGATTTATCTTTTATTTATATTTGCAAAAGTTATAAGTAAGCCTTTACTTTTAGGAAGAGTTTAGAAAAGATAGCCAGAACAAGTAACTGGACTTAGAAAATACCTTTACACTTGTAAATTTTACCTTTGTACACTTGGGTTGTGATTTAATCATTGGAAAGGCCTCTGTCTTGAAGTAAATGCATTATTTATAATGTATGCTGTGTTTTAATAGAGGAGAAACAGTTATGCGTTCTTTGTTGTACATTTGAATGTTGTAAATTTTTTTTGCTATATTTATAACCTCTTTTTTCTTTCATGAGCTTTACTTTGGAAATGAGGCATGCTCAATAATAGGTTGACATTCAGCTTCTATGTTTTAAATTTAAATGCTGTCAATGTTGTTATCACATCTGGAATGTGTGGAGAGAAAAGATACCAAGTTTTATTATTTAGATTAAATTGTGGAATTGCAGATTGATATTTTCCAATGCATTTTCATTATAGTTTCTGCCATGGAGGCAGCGTGAGGGCTTTCAGGAAGATGGAGTGGTGTAATTACCAGGTGCACACGTTCATTAATCCTTCCTGGCTAGAGAAAGCTTCAAGTTCTTCTCCAGTGGCCCATTCGTAAAGCTATAAATATCTAAATTGTGTCAGCCAGGAAGTCACACAGAATGGTGGCACTTTTTGAGTTCAATTTCATGCACTGTTGCTTTGGTCTTGTGAGGAAAGCTCCGAATTCCTTAGGATGGTCTTGCTTATAAAGTTCTGAAAACAAAATATCAAATCATTCAGGATGTAATTTAAAATGCACGTTCTTCTTTCACAAACTAGATGATTGTAGTGATGTGGATCATAAAATATTTTAGCTCCCTTTCTTTAGAACTCTTCTTTTTATTTTGTGTGATCAAGATTGTAGATAAGATTTTGGTGACTTTTAAAAATATTTATGGCTTATTGTCCATCAATCTTTGCACTACTTCAAACGTGTGTACCCCTGTATATTATCTGCAGTAGTGGAATGTTTGCATTGCATGTGGAAGCAATATAAGATTTGGTCAAAAACAGTATTTAAAAGTGTTCTTTAAGAGTGCTTTTATAATAATTAAATATTCATTAATTAAAATAATTCCAAAGAGTTATTTTCGATGTACAAACTTGAAAAATAGAAATATAAACACATATGAATAAAAGGTATAGCAATACACTTCAATAATACCTTTCTTATAAATTCCTTGCTCTCAACTGAAATTACTAAAACTAATGGAGACATCGGCAAGGAATCTGTTGTTTCTTCAATTACATCTAAGGAACTCATCTGATAAGAACAACCTGAGAGTGAATGTAACTTTCTTCATTAGAAAGAGAGAGACACACACACATACACACACATATTTTAAAACTTGTGATATTGTTTCCTTAATATTCTCTGGAGTAAAGGAGAGCTAGCACATATTTGAAGTGAGTGTACAAAGTATATTTGTATTTTAATGTTTTACTTAAACTTTAAAGGGTCTAAACATTTAATTAAAGTTGTATTCTAATTCTTTCCTAGGTTTGAATGTGCCAGAGTCATTGGAAATTCTTAAGACATTTGTTTAAAATTGCATCCAGAATATTTAAAAATACATTCTTTTCCCCTTGATTTTACAATTAGGGAGAAAATGTGGGACAATCTGTGGATTTTTCTACTTTTAAAATTACAGTAGTTTAATATGATCTTAAAACAAATGTCCAAGGGCAACTTTTATTCCCTGGAGACTATGATAACCATACATTTGTTATCAGTAAAAGAAAGGGTGGAGCATACTTCTGTTTGAAGTTGAGTCTAAAAATGTGTGTACGTGTGTATGTTATATTAAAAGATAAGCAAAGAGACAAATATATGATCCAGGAACATTAGTGGTGTGGCTTTTACTTTATGAAAATCTAGTGAATCCCCTGAGCCATCTCTTATCTCAAGGTACCCGTAGGAGCTGTCCAGCACCATGATCCCACGAAAGATCATTATATTCACATGAAGGAGAAAGCCTGTTAGTGAAGGCCAAGTATTTTTTAAAAGACTAGTTACAGATTTTGCAATATATAAACATAATAAATTTACACAACCTCCCTGTATTTAAAACATCAATTTCTAACAGTTCTCTATTTTCAAATTGACCATATTTGCTACCTTGAAGAAACATTGTAATATGGCCTATATGTGGTATGCATCTTAAAATAAAACTTTGATGAAAATATGGAGGAAATTCTGCTTTCTTCCATGGAATAAGTAAAAATAATTTAACAATTTGAATTTAATATTGTATCTACCATTTTGTGTTGCTGCATATGTACACATATGATCATGTACATAAGAGCATATATGCTTACAGGCCAGTACTGTTTAAATATCTATCTGTTTGCATATGTTGAAAAGCAAACATATCCTCAAGGATATAAAGAAGCAATTATTAGACACTGTGTCCATGCAGAAATAACAGCCTTTTTAAGAAATAACCACCTTTTTAAGATGGCAGAGAAAATTAATTAATTAATTAATTAATTTTTCTTGCTGGAGACTAGGAATACTGGGGTTCTCATGATAAGGAAGATTTGATGGGGCCCTAATAAAATAGATAAGGACTAGTATAGCTATAGTAGCTAATAACAACAACAAAAAAATAAATCTTGGTTCACTGGCATGTTGGTGTGTATCTCTGTAATATCTATCAATAAGTATTTCCATGGATTTGGAGTGATGTTCAAGACCTAACTCCACTACAAATGACACTGCAATAAGTACTCCCATGGCTAACTTCTGCCAGTGCTTATGGAAATGAAGATAAGAGGGATGTTTAATGGCATTTTCTGGAAGGAGCCGTGTTGTTTCATGGCCTGACAATGTAATAATGCCAATAGAAACAATATATAAAAGGGTCAGCTGAGGAAACTCCCTTGGTGATTGTCATTTTGTCGCTGAACCCTGACCATGCCCTTCACCTCCAGAGGCAAAAGAAGGATGAGGAGGTAACCTCCTCATCTGGTCCTAAAGCGAGTGAATAACTAGAGAACTAGATCAGCTCCTAAATCCACCCTTACCCCCTGAGAAAAGGGGAGTCATCGTATAACTTTCTTAGCCATTTCATGTGTACTCCTGATTTGGGAGCATGAGGAGGGAAAACAATTCATTTTTATTATGTTGGCTGAGATGTTTTGATTTCTAGTCTAATCAAAATATTATTTTTAAAGGTAGTAAGGCTCTCTTCAACAGTTTTATCTGTTCTAAATTAGCCTCATTTATTTTTCCTTTTTTCATCTTAAAAACAAAGTACGATAGTAATACATGCTCACTGGAACAAATCAAACAAGACAGAGTAACACAGAGAAAGATATAACATTTTGCTTGTCATCTACCCTAATATTAACATTTAGGTGATATATGCTTCTCCATCCATTCCATTTTTATCCAAGGATGAGGTGTAGGATTAAGGCAGTTTAGACCTGGTATAGCTTGCTCTGCCTACCCTTTTGCTTAGGTTTTGAGTGTTGCTGTGTGCCAGTGCTTAGCCTAAGGGTTTTTGTACACATTACCCTATTTTATCCTCACAGCACCTTTCTGTGTTATTTTTATTCTCAAATGAAGTAGCAAGTTCTCTGTAGTAGATGCTGTTGGTGATCCACTCACATCCCTTCATATCAATTTAACATTTTCCCTGATGTGCTTTCACTCCCATCAGCTAGCTCCTGCATCTCTTTGTGGAGGGTAGCCTTCAGACTGCCCGAGCCTACTTGATCTGTGCAAAGGGAGAGCTGAATCTGTCTTGGAATTTACATCCCTGTTTGTGGGAAGCCCTTTGTCAATGACTGCAGGTTGCGGAGACAAATACTTGAGCTCCCTCCCCCGGCCAATTGAGAAATCCAGATGTGTGAACTACACTGCCACCCTGGACTTTCTATGTCATACACATGGTTGGCCACTTTCCCTTCCCAATCTTACTTTTCTACTCCCTTACTATTGTTTCTTTGAAACATGTCCCATTATGTCACTTTTGCATGAAGTCTCACCTCAGAATCTCTCTTTAGGGACCCTAAACTAACATATTATCTCACAGGGAAACTTTGTTGGTAAAAAATGTCTAATTTCTCTCAGTAATAGCCAATATAAAACCAAGCCAAGTTTTTCTGGATCCAAATACTTTGTCTTTTATTAGTGGAGAATATTGTAACTCATTATTCAACTTTTAGTCAACAAACACCTATTACATACCTGTTTTATGGCATATTATATGTAAAGCATGATCAGGATATTGTAATTAATGAATATTTTATATTTGTACACCTGAAATTCTATTGACTTGTCTGGGCCACAGTTCCTTCATATGTAAAGTAGGCACATTAATGCAACCTACCTCATAGAGTAGATGTCAGTACTAATGAAATGATTCATGTAAACTGTTGAGAATCACAATTGGCAATTACTCATGCTCATTAAATATTAATTGTTTGTATTATTATTGATTTGAGGATGTCTAATATCCCTGTGCAAAGAATAAGAGGTACTGGTATAGGCATTGAAATTTGGAACATAGGAGAAAAAGTTAATTAACTGGTGCCCTGCTTGATGCCTCTAACTGCTGGCTCTGTGTATCCCTTTAGCCTTGGCTCCTCATAAGAAAACCATGGAGACATTTCTGCTAAACTCAGAAGATCAATTTAACAAAGATGAATGACATTTTTTGAAATATATTCAGCCATAGCTGCTTTTTGCTAATTTCATATTTTGTATTTCTTAGTAAGAATTAAGCACATCTTTTTTTTAAAAAAAAAGTGGTATAAAATAGAACGCATATCAATTTGCCACTTCATTATTGTACCACATCAAAGTATTCAGTGTGAAGACAGTAGCCAAGTGAGTTCCTCTTCTTGTAATGCTCAGAAACTATTTTAGCAGTGGTAAAATTGCTGCAATTTGTATTCATCAAATTGCATGATTTGACTTATTTTAGAAAAGTTATTAACTTCTGAAGAGAATACTTCAGAAGCATTCAAATGAGTACAAGTTATCACCAGTAGTACACATGAAGTTCATTTAAAAATATACTGCTAGAAACTATACTTAGTTAGCTATAGTATTTCTACAAGGATTAATTCCTACTTTATTTTGTTAGAATTTATTTATGAATGTCTATGGCCTGCCAGTGTAAAGGAGAATTATCACATTATCTTTTACAATAATCTTTCTTTTAATCAAAGGGGATATATTCTGGGACAAACAAAATAAAACATAGCACCTCATTCTGCTTTTTTGGTACATTATTTCCCAAGTAAGGTCTGAACTGGAATAAGTAAAATCTTGCATTTCTTTATTTCTCACAAGTTTATTGGAGGTGATATGAACAATTTTAAGACATTATCAACTAATAAAATAACAACTAATTTAAAATCAACTTTCAAAATATCTTAACAAATCTTGTCCTCAGTTTCAAATTCATTGAAAAATGTTTTTCTTATTAATAAAGTAATATTATCTGATGTGACAGTAATATCTAACATAAATTGATATTCTTAGCCTTCTAAATAGGGAAGTAGATACCAAAATTATTTCCATATCAAAAATGAAGAAGTAGAGGTACAAATACATTAAGTAACCTTTTTGAGTTTATACAGTTAGAAAATGACAAAATGGGAATTCAAACCCAGATAGTAAGACTATAGGACGACCTTTCTTATCAGTTTGTTAATGTAAAAATCTAAGCATACTAGAAAATCTAAGTGCCAGTTTGAAACCATAATTAACATTTTGGTGTATATTAATAACTTTCTGGCCTTTTTGCTATGCTGACATACATAAATGCCACATACACATACACACACTCTCAAAAATTCCTATTCATTACTTTTCTTATTAACTTTACAACGTACCTTTTACAGCTGTATTATTTTATATTTTTTGTAAAACCCATGTGTTTGTCAAATATCAACTTTTTAAATATCTATTTAAATAAGAATATGAGATGATCCTTGTTTATATATATATATATATATGACCAAAAAATCAAATATTTTAATGCTCACCCAAAGTGATATGTGGATCAGTAAAGTGTATAATTGTTTGCTGCATATTTATATATCATAAAGATGAGGTCTATAATAGAATGAGAATGAAGTACAGCAATATTGAGTGATCTATTTTCAAGTAACCACTTTGTCCTTTATTAGCTATGTAACCTGAGATAAATCATTAACCTGATATTCCAAACATCAAAAGAAGTATTACCTAGGATCTGGCATAAAATAATATAAAGCTAAGTGTGGGGTGGGTAGAGCTTGGTGGAATATAGATGACACAACATTGGCCCATGAGTTAATAATTACTGGAGCTGGGTGGTGGGTATATGGAAATTTATTATGCCATGCTGTCTACTTTTGTATATGACTACAAATTTACATAGTAAAAAGCTCAGAAATAAGGGCAACTATTCTTGACTTGAATCTTAGAATTTATGGAAAAATCAAATGATTATTTTTAAACTCTAAACACTTTATCAGTATAAAATATTATTTTTTAAAAATAGCGTATCTTAATTTTTATAATCCAAATAACATGAGTTTAATGAACTGTGTTACACAGAGGAAACATAAGTTGCACATGGTGAGCAAAAGAAGGTAATCATTACACACGTGATGCACCAACCTTCACTGTCAGTCCACCTCCAAATTTGCTAAGTTTATTGTATCAGTTCTCCTACATAAAAATAAGGTAGATATGTATGTCCAGTTCTGATAATATAATGGAATGGAAAGACCATGTGTTATAGAGCTAGATAGATGAGGATGATAATCATGATGATAATAATAGTGCTAGTAGCAATACTACTAACAATGATGGCAGCTACTTTATATTGAGTTATAGGGTGCCATGCACTCTCTTCATCACTTTCACGTATTGTCTCATTTAATCTTTACAACAACCTTATGAGGTTTAGGTACCACTATGATGAAGCCAACAGAAGTTATGCAAATAAGTATTGGAGCTAGAATAGATCCTGTGCTGTCATTAGTTCTGGTTTTATTCTTGCCTTTGCAAATTACCAGCTCTAAGACCATGGGCAATTCTTTAAGTCTTGGTATTCTCATCTGTAAAATGGGGATAGCAATAAGGGCATTAAAGGATTATTTTCATGATTATATGTTTTACAGTGTGTAAAACATCTATACTAGATACATAGAGGGTGCTCAATGAATGGTAACTCTAATTATTGAGCTATATATAATTTATGAAATTTTTAAAACTGCATAGAAATATCTAACAGATTGTTAAAGAGCCACATACCACCTGCAGTGAAAAATAATTTAACACTTACTGAACTTTTACTATATTCCAGGCTTATCTAATTTAATGTTCACAACAATCCCACAATGTGGAAACTATTAGTATACTATCTTATATATGATAAAACTGAAGCAAGGGAAGTTAAGTAATGTGCCAAAGATAATATATTATCTATTCATATCCATCCATCTATAGCTATCTATCTATCTGTCCATCCTTCCATCCATCCATCCATCCATCCAGTTACCTCTCTCACTCTCTCTCCCCGCTTCCCTCCCTCTCTCCTATCCCCTTTCCTTTTTCCTTTTCCTTTCTTTCTTTCCCTCTCCCATTCTCTCTCACTCTCCATCTATTCTGTCTTTCTATCAATCCATCTGCTTATAGCTTTTAATAACACTAATATATTTTATGAATTATAGGACTGAAAAATATTTTATGTTAATAAAAAATCTACAAGGAGAATAAAAAAACAACAAACACAGGTTTATGCACATGTGGAAGAAATTTCCTAAACAATACAAGTACACAATATAATATAGTAAGATGGCAGCCTTTTAAAACTTACAAAGCAATTTCATGTATATTAGTTCACTTGAATCTTAACACAATCTATAAGGTTAATATTTTTATTTTTTTCATTTTGTAGGTTAAATTTAATATTGCTTCCAATAAAAAATAAGTGTAGTATGGTTAATAAATACTCTGATGTATTTATTTTATAACCATACCAATAAGTATGGTTATAAAATGCATCAATTAGTAAAATAAAAATTTACAGCAATTAGTAAAATAAAAAAGGAAATACTACTTATGATGCTCATATTAAATTATAACCATACCATTAGAGCATTTAAATTTGTGATTTTCAAGAGGCTGTAATATGGTGGCTTCTTCCTATAGACATGTGTTTGAATACATTTGAGGCATTATAATTAGAATGTAATCTATATATTATCTAAAATGTAAATGCACATTCATAAAGAGACAATAAAGTAATGAGAAATGGCTATATTTTTCTCTTTGTGTTTTTAACTTACAGGAAATCACTGTTGTTTTGGAAATCAAGGAAATATAATGTTTGAGGTGAACTTATTCTTTCTACTAATGCCAACATGTTTTAACATAGTTCTCTCACAGTGCATCGGAGCAGGAAACTCTTTCAGAGCCATTCTCAGCTGCAAGGAGCATGCTGTGTTAAACTTAAAACACCTTCCCTTTCCAACTCTTTGGGACTGTTTTTTTCCAAGAGACTTCAAATGCACTAAATTTAGCATCAGTTGGAGGCACACCCAGGCATATTACAGTGAAAGCCTCAATGACTAAATATATTACCACTACTCACAATATTTTTGTGTGCATGTGCCTTATCTATGATGTCTTGCAAATTACGAAAATTGTGTTATTCACAGTAACAAATCTACTACCAGCAAAATCCTAACAGCAGCTTATTTTTAAATAACTTACACACATGTGGCATAAGTCTTAATTTATATCCAGTTATAAACCTTTGTCACATTTATGTCTCCATCATGTTGTTTCAGCCAGAGAGGGGTTTATTTGGTTTTCATTTATGATTATATAATTTTAAAAGAAGATAGATTTCAAAATGTAGATTTTATTTTTGAAATGCCAGCATATCCTTGCCTAATTGAATATATAATTTAACATAATGAAAACTAAATATGACTTTTAGCCATGACAATTTTATTTATTATTCTGTTTCCAGTTTTGATTTTACTGAAGATCCTTGTGAGTGAACTCTTTTGGTTTTGCCTGTAAGTTTATCATAATATGAAATAATAATAGGATGAATCCTGACTTTCAAGTATCATCCATATATATTGTATGTGCTAGTAATATAAACAAATTAGAAGCAACTTTTATTTAAATCGGATTTTAAATTATTTTACCAGAAATGTTACTTTGAGAATATCTTTATAACAGCTTCTCTATCATAAACATGCTAAAGTTTGGTTTGCCTTTGCTTTTGATACTATTTTAATAGTAAAAGTAATGGGGAATCTAGATCATTCTTATTAAGGCATTCAGAGAGAATCAGCCCATACTCTAATAGTTTATTTTTTTCTATTAAAACCCGAGTGAGAATCTATATGAGTGGAATGGAGAAGAATTAAGCTTTAAAGTTGGCAAATTTGAGATGATTCTATGGCAACAGAACTGTGCTTGAGGGAAATCAGTTGTAGCATCTTCTATAATTGTGTCACCTAGATTTTGTCTTAGGAATTTCTGGATTTCCAGAGAACATTGTGACCTCAAATGCTCTGTCTTAATAAAGAATAAAAGTAGATTAGAAGAATTATTTGCCTACAGTTTGTGGGAGATAGGCAAATCTTAAGAGTTTATTAGGTACCCAGCACTAAAGATATTTTCCTGGGCCTTATAATCACATTTACAATACAGGGATTGAGTTAAACACACATTAATGACCAATTAATGAATGATCATCTTCAGTACCTATTAATAGTAGACAGTGAACATATAAGGATTTATTTGTACTTTTAAATATAGTGAGAAACCCTAGCAGCCTACAACATACAACATTAGTTATCATTATTTGAATTGCATGGATTTTATGTGTGGAATCAATTGCTTGGCTAATAAGTGAGCTTAGCCTCTTGTTCAACACTGCTTGCTCTATGAGAATGAGCTGCACTGGAGAAGTATGTTACAGTGTTATCTGTAGATTTTTCAGAATGACTAGTTAAATCAAATATTCTTATGAACATTTAGGGTAATAAATTTCTGTGAAGTTGTATAATGATACAGTTTATTTTACACAGGAAAATATTAATGTGGGGAGGGGAAACTTTAGCTGTGGCATTTAATCATATTCAATAAATTTATATTGAGCTTCTCCAATAATACAGGACTTTGTGTTAGGTGCTGATCATACAGCAAAAAATGAATAAGAAATGAACACAACCCTTGATTTCATGGACTGGTACACCTACAAAAGTTGTCTAAGTCTAGTGAAGAGAAAATAGAAAAAGTATTCCAAACAGTTTGTACAAATTCAGAGGTAGGATGGAGGATACTCTACCTGGAAAACAATGAGGAGAAAATCATGCTGAGTGAAGGGTGATTTGGTAAATGTCAGATAAAATATCAGTCTTGAATGCTGAGCAAAGACTCAGTAATATACTAGATCCTGTGAACAATAGGTTCTTAAATGGTGATGATGGTGATGTTGGTGATGATGATAACTATTCTTCATGCCATGTACTTTGCTGGGAGATTAATATGCACTGTATTAAACCAACAATGATTCACAGATATATATATATATATATATATATGAATGATGGGGTTCATAAATTAAGTAATTTTTCCAAGGTCACACAGCAAGAAGTGAGATATCTGGAATTCAGATCCATATCTGTCTAAGTTCAAAGACCATATAGCTATTTTCTCTTCCTTTTTGTAAGGAAGGATAGGGATGATTCCATATCATCATGAAATGAATCAGATTTTATTTTAACTATAGTGCCTTGCGTTAATGAAGAAAGAACACCATTCAGTGAATATTCTTAACCATTATTTTGCTTAATCTTCCCAACTTTTTCTGTGAATTGGATAGTATAGATAAAATCCCCAAGGGAACTCAGCAAGTTCAAGTAAAAGAAGCAAATTTTAAAGCCTTTTATCAAAATCTCTCCTTTCCTCAGTTAGAAGATGGACGGGCAGTGAAGGTGGATGAGGGAGGATGGAGTATTTCCTTGTAATCTTCTGAGAATATTCAAACAAAAAGAGAGTCAGCAAATCCCTCTTGACGTAGGGAGATTTAATACAGTTTGCAGAGGGTCTCTCTGGAGCAGACATTCTCCTCTGCAATTGTTTCCTTTCTATTTAACCTCAGGGCTTTGAGTAGGTGATCTTCTCCAAGGACAGACCTGGCCACATGGTCTCAGCCTGCCTCTTTTACTTGCACCATCCTCTAAAATTATTCCGTAGCTTAAGCTCCTTCTTTCTCTTCTCCATTACACTTATCTTCTGCTTTGTTTATGTCTATATCTCCAATTATGATGTAAGCACCATGAAGGAAGTAACCTTGTCAATTTTCACTTCAGTATATCCCATCTGTCTAACAGCTCAAGAAATATTGTGAGCCCTCAATAGGTATTTGTGAAAATAATGCATGAATTAAGGAAGTCTGACCCACATTCACTGTGTCTTTTATCTCTATCTTTCTTGTCGTGCACTGTTATCCTGTCATTTTCACAAGAGACCACAAGGCCCATCATTTCTTGTGAAGCAGCCAGTGTATTAATTTTTTAATTAAAATTAAGGCTTTCTACATGAGTATCTATTTATTAATCATTTGAGAAACTATACAAGATCTTGTGTGTGTGTTTATGTGTGTGTGTGTGTGTGTGTATTTGGCTCTTTCCTATATTAAATCCTAGATATTTTTTTCCTCATAAACACCATTTAACAAATAGTTTTAAAAATAGGAATAAAATGTTTTAGGAGGCATAGAGAGCAAAGCAAAATAACAATTGCAGTTTAAGTGTGTGCATACTAATTGCCATTGAGTAAAGAGAGCACACTGAGGCCATTCAGAAGAGGAGAATTAACTATTTTTATTCATTTAAAAATATTACATCTTACTGCATAAGCAGTGATAGACTTAACAATGAAGACACCAGAACTCCTATATTCCATGCAGAGGAATATCTCTAAGCTTTTTAACTATAAGCTTGTGAAGAATGTAAACCCAATTGTTCTGCAGCTGCAGGTTATAGCTGCTTTGTATGAGCAACATTTGGTGGTAATTTACCTAATTTCCATTTCTCTTTCAATAATCAATATAATTATGAAAAGTATTTGTCTAATACACTTTGATAATAGAAATTATATTAATATAACTTTTTGAAAAGCGGTTGCTTAATGCGTTTTGATAACTGAATTTTCTAAGATGATTTTACTGTTGAAATTTAAATTTTATCCAAGTGTTGATGATTTTCATATGCTGCTTTTTAAAATATTTTGTCAGTGATTTATTCCAATGTTGTAATCTTGTAAGAAATTAACAATGCAAATGTGGCTAGACCATTTAAAAATCAATGTGTTTTTTT
>VBSM01001483.1:16744522-16784683 GCA_008086735.1 Cheirogaleus medius
GGCCTCCCAGAGTGCTAGGATTACAGGCGTGAGCCACCGCGCCCGGCCATCAATGTGTTTTAATTCAGCCCATTTAATCACTTTAGTTAAATATCTTAGGAGCAACTCAGTTCCATTTTGAGAGGAGACGCAGTTTTCTGGATATGTATTATGGCACCATATTACTTTACAATATCTTGCATCTTTAAATCTATTGCAAGTTCAGTAGAAACTCAAGATTAGTGACTAAATATTGGAAGGTTTACAGAACTTGTGTGTAAACAGATGATAAAAACAAAGGTGGAATAATAAATTGTAGTCTATTATTCACTTGCACAGAGAAAATTCATTCACACCTTCTTAAGCCTTGTAAAGAAAATAGACTTCTAAAAACTTGTTAATATAGCAACTTATATTTTCTGTTTCTCATATAAAAGAAAGGGCAATTTCCTACTAGGAATTAGCCAGACTCTTTCATTTTTTTTCCTCTTTCTCTATTTTTCCATCACTTTCTTAAAAGGTAGGCCAAATTTCTACAGGGTTTTAAAATGTTTTAAGATTTTTTATTGTGAAATATTCATAGACTCACAAGGAATTGCAAAAACAGTCCACAGAGTTCTTGTATATACATCACCCAATTTTCTCTAGTGATAGCATATTAGGTAAATACAGTACATTATCAAACCCAATAAATTGGCATTGGCACAATACAATTAAGTAGACTGCAGACCTTACTTAGATTTTGCTAGTTTTTGCATATACTGTTTTATTGTGAGTCTTTATGTATTATTCTATGACATTAATCACATGTATAGATTCATATAATCTCTACCACTATCAAGATATAGGACTGTTGCATCACCACAAAATAACTTAAAGGACAATTTTTATAAGGTAACCACGAATGTGTCAAAGGACATTCCTGTGTTATATAGCAAGTATGTTTTGAGTTATTAAAATTCACTGATGATATCTTTCAGTTTTGGAATATTGAGTTTCCCTCCCTAAGATAATCCTGATGAATTGCAGTTGATGAATGTGAGAATATCCAACTCTTCTTAATTCTATAAATATGTTGACTGTGACGGGATTATTTATGGTGTCTTCTTATGGGGCATTTGTTTTATTATGATGATTTGAACATGGTGAGAATAGTAAGGGCAGTCTAGGTTAGCAAATAAGATGTGAGTCTTCTATATCCCGCTCAACCATTGCCCCAAAAGGGGACATCTGCCTTTGCTAATTACTTTTCTCTTGTGGAAAATGTGGAAAGTATGAGAATGAATGATAGTTTCAGATTTTCCAGCATATACAATCTGAGGAGAGCAGGTATAACAATCTAGGACCTGTGTTAGCTCATTTGGTTTCCAAAAAAGTTCCTTTTATTGTTCTAAGTTTGTCATTTATTAAGTGATAGGGCAATTGGCTATCTTTTTTGAATGGACTGTTAATGATGTTTATTCAGCAAAGTAGGATATATACAATGCAGCTACTCACAGTGAAAAATACTCTGATAGCAAATCAATCCACATGGCAGATATTTGGCTTAGGCAAAACAAGGGGAAAACAGAATGGTAATTGATCTTAGTGTGTAATACTGGTTAGTACCTGGGGCTTGAGACATAGAATTCCAACTTTGCCATTCAATAGCTTAGTCCTTTTGGCTAAGATATGTAAAGTGTTCTGCCCAGGTCTTGGCACCCACCCACTGCACATTCAATATGCAATGGCTATTTGTTATTAGTCTAAGATCTTAAAAGCTAGTTGATGAGGCAGATGATAAAACAAAAGTTCATTGGATGAAATAAAGTAATAAATGATACAGAGATTTAAAAGATATTTAGAGGATGAGGAGGAACAGAAGCCACGTGCAGTAGGCCCACTTTGTATCAGATACTATGCTAGGTGACTTAGAAATGTTATCTCATGTTACCTTCACAAGAAATCTGAAAAGTTGTAGATGTTATTATTTGCATTTTATAGGTGAATAAACAAAGACTTGGATGGATATACAGTCAAGTGAATTGTTTCAATGCAGCTTTGATTTGAATCAAGGTCTGTATGACTCCAATGATGGTACTAAAGAGGTTTGGAGTAGGATAGATATGGTTTGAAAAGGGAAACATAGAGAGAAAGAAATCATAAGCTGGAGCAGTGACATAAAGGAAGCTTCAGTAGTGTGATTCCAAATGACATGCATGAGGTCTAATCAAACAGCATAGTGGAATCAAAATCTTTGCTCTTTTGGAAACACGGGGGCCAAGTTGGCTGGGGATTGAGGTGGCAACCTTGGGAAGACTAGAGTCTCAGCCAAACTTTAGTCCCTCATCAGAATAATATGGGGATGTTTATTATTATGAAGATGCCCAGACCCCACCAAGATCCACTAAATCAGAATATATGGTGATATCACCCAGGGAATTAGAGAGCTATCATAACGGGTGATGAAATAGGCAGGACTGAGATTATAGATTATGTTAAATTATCATTTATAAGACTCATAGAAGGGTTAACAGGCTAACCATACAGCAAACAGCAGGGGTCTTCAAACTTTTTAAACAGGGGGCCAGTTCACTGTCCCTCAGACCGTTGGAGAGTGCGCACTGTGGGCCCGGGACGAGTCAGCTGCTAGCAGGACAAGCAGTGGTGGCAAAAACACCCAGCGGGCCGGATAAATGTCCTAGGTGGGCCGCATGTGGCCCACAGGCCGTAGTTTGAGGACGCCTGGAGCAGGATTGTAAGCCAGGGCTAGAGAATTTTTAAGAAACAGGAATTTTGCAGACTAAAGGCCTGGTCTAATGCAGCACCATGGACAGCTCTGAGGCAGTCTAGTTTCTCAGAGAACCAGAAATTAAAAACCATGCTTTTCCACACTTGCGAAGCAGCTCCAGATGGGGGGTGTCAATTGGTGCAATTGCTGAGGACTCTGGCTAAGATTATAGAACATAAAAACGAACACATACAAAAGTTTAGGAGAAATTTCAAAAAATAATGTTAAAAGTTAGCATTCACCTAAAAACAAACAAACAACAACAAAAAAAACATGCTTTTCTCTAAATATAATTTTCGCTTTGGCCTTGCCAGCTCTATCCTGTAAGGGATACTTTTATTTTTTTTTTGTAAGGCCATCCCCTATTAATGCATGACCAACTTGTCCTGATCAGTCACTCAGCATCCTTGCATAATGCTATATCTGGTGGATAGATTAGGATTTCCTCTGCAGAACTTTCATTGACTCACTTCTTTGACTCATGAAGATTTTTCCATTAGAGTTTTTTTCTGTCTCTGGAGTTCTGTAGTATTCCAATGGGTTTAGAGCTCTTGAAGGAATTCCTCTGACTTTATAATCTATGCTTTTTCCCCAACACATCTTTTTTGTAAAGGGGGCATCAGATACTTGGTGTGTGCTAGCAATGGCATACATAAATCAGATGGAGGGGGGTTAATGAAAACAGATATTCCAAGATTTGGAACTTCAAGATTAATATTCTATAGTTTAATTCAGCTTGAAATGAGTATAACATATTTAAGAGACCAGAATAAACCCACGTTAAAAAATCCTTTATGTTATCTGTGCTAAGAATGCATGTTATATAGATAACAGAGTATTATTTTCTAAATAGCAGTAGAAGTAACATGGAAATCTCTATTTGGCCCATCATAGAATTAGAATTTGTATATAATGGGATGGTTAATTCTAAAAATCAGTTTGACTCTCACAAAATGCTGATCTTGTTTGTTGAAGGACAGGTAAGAAGAAGGTACTAGCCTGTGCCCTGTTCAAGAAACAATTCATCTCTAACATTTGCAGGTTTCTCAATCTCTGCTGCTTATTCAGGTTTTTTTTTGTTGTTGTTGTTGTTTTGGTGATTTGCATTAATTTTCTACTTGGATGTTTGTAGATTGACCTTAGCTACCAGGAATGGAATATTCTGTGTAAAGTAACATATGCCTTAAAGAATGCAACCTAAGCAGGGAGGATAGGGTGACCAATTGCCTAAGTAATAGATAGTGACAACAGAAATATTATTCTAGTAAAAGGTGAATCAGGTTTTTTTTGCTCAGTGGGCATCTTATCTGAAGGCCTGGCTAGAATACATCAGGTGGTACAGATTGACAGGGCCTAGAATGTCAATGGCTCTGCAATTGGAGGGAATCAGAAGTTGAAGAGACATATCCCAAAAGTATACATTTGAAGTTTAAGGACTGCTTTATATAGAACACAGTGATAAATATTACTGAAAAGAAAACCGTGATTTTCAACTATTTTCCACTATAACAAATTAAATAGCACAAAATTCCAATAAAAGTTTTCAAATTCCATAATTTTCTATAATTCTAATATTTGGTTCATTAAAATAAAAAAAATTCCTTGTGATTTATGAAATCAGAATTTCTTCCTCTATGAGTTTCAAACAGTTTTATAATGCCAATTCCAATTAACATCCTAATTATTATATAACACATTGTCCAAGAAGTTAATGATTACATTTTTGTATTAATATTTGGTTTCTATATATCTTGATTTGCACAGTTTATGTGTATAGTAATGACAACTGCAAATTAGTCACCATTAGGATTAAATAAAGTATACATTTTAATAGAAAATTAACAGATATTTGAGCTAATTCAACAACTTTTAATTTGTATTTTGTGTGAATCACCTTTAAATAGCTAAGAAAACATGCATGTAAATAAAAATAAGCAAATAGAATGATTATGTAAACATCATTTATTCTTGCAAAGCAGAGATTTTTCAAATACACCTTTTATTCCTGTTTTAAGAAATCATTTCCATATATTTACATGTAGATCATTTTTAGTCTAAGAGAATTTTCCATAAAAGTTTTTTTATGACTCCTATAATTGATAGAGGTAGTGGACTATTAATTTGAAAAGCAGTACATTAAAACACATCCATAGCTTAAATGACCTGGTATACCTTTTTCTTTTTATAAATGTAGATGTAAATTAAGTAATTACAGAATCCTTGTTAATTTTGAGATTTAGACAGTCTTGGCAATATCTTTCAGCAATGAAAAATATGTGGGTTTTGGCATCTTGGTAGAGTATCTTTCCTTTGTAACTCTTTTGTGAAGTCTAGACCAGAAGTGGCCATAAAAATAGACTCCTACTGAAATAGTATATTTGATAGATAAGCCAGTAAGGTTAATTCTTATCTTATTGCAGTAGGCTTATTTTCTCCCATGGAATTTATTATACATCAGTGATTGACAAACCCTTTAACCTCTCAGGGACCCCTTTTTCTCACATGTACCCTATTCTCTGAATGTTTTGCTTACAAAGCAAACTGCATTTATCAATTATATTTCCCTTTATTAATCAGACTTGTATAAGTGACAATAACTACCTCTGATCCCCAGGAAATAAGCAGTGCACCTTTGAAATAATACATGCTGGGAACAAAATAAAAAGAAAAGGAAATTGATAATTCAGCCAGTCTTTAATACCATATAACAGTTAAACATGTAATTTCTTTTAGCCTTTTGGAAATGGTGAAAATTTGGATGCCTCTTTTGTTTACATCCCTGCCTCTGTGCCTTGCTCCCAGTAGAAAAAATTGACATGTTTATCCCTGTTCCCCATTGTCTTCTCCTGTATTTCTCTTCCTTCCTTTAATTTCTACTCAGTCTACATGTGCCAGCTTCCATTACCTGTTTGCTCAGCTTTTTCAATACTCTAAAACTAGTTCTGGGACTGGGCAGTAAAAAGTTCTTGCATTAGTGAACAAAACAGAAAAGATACATGCCCTCAGGATTCCCAGGGGTCTCAGATAGTAAAAGATAGACATGATAAATATGATAATTGTATAGTATGTTAAAAAGGTGATGAGTCCTGAGGAAAAAAAGAGGTAAGGCAAAGTAAAGAATGGGTCATGCTGGGGTGTATTCCAATTTTGAATAGGGTATCAAGATATTCCTCACTGAGAAGGTGATGTTTGAGCAAAGATCTGAATGATGTAAGGAGATGAGTCATGTAGATATCAGAGGGAGACTCATTTTGGCTTGAGGGAACAGTCAGTGCAGAATTCCTAAGGCATCAACTCATCTGCTCTTTCTGACAGGTTATTTGCAATGAGACTAGAGCCAGTAAGAGAAAGAGGTTTAAGAGAATAAGAGAGAATGTCATTGAAGTGATGATAGACCTTGGAGGCCATTGTAAGGATGTTCTTTTTTCCTTATGAGTAAGATGGGAACCAATGGATATGACATTTGTTCTAAAATGTTTACTCTGGATGCTGGAGGGGTGTTTGCTCAAAGAAAGGAGACTAGTTAGAAGGCTATTACTATAGTATACAACTAAAGATGATGGTGTCTCATACCAGGGTTGGAAGAAGGAGTCATATTCTGAATGTGTTTGATGGTAGAGCCAACAAAGATTCCCTGATAGATTGGTATGGGAGAAAAATAGAGTCATGAATGGCTCCAAGGTTTATGCTCTAATTAATTGGAATGGACTAAGTTGCCCTCAACTGGAATGGTAAAAACTGTAGGTAGAGTGGGGTGATTTTTGAGGGGAGGCCATATTAGATTTGGATATTTATTAGACATGCCAGTGGAGATACTGAGTAGGCAATTGAATGTATGAGTTTGGAATTCGGGAGAAAGGTCCAAGCTGGACATTTAAATTTGGGAATTGTTGGCATATGATAACATTTAAAGTCACAATATCAGGTGACCTCATTAAGAAAAAGAGTACAGAAGAAAAAGAGAAGAGTACTAAGGACTCCCACGTTAAGAGGTGGATCAAAAAAGGAGAAATCAGCAAAGGAGAATGAAAAAGAGTGAACGATGAGGTCGGAAGAAAAACAAGAGCATGGTGTCCTGGAAACCTGACCTTATACCTACAAAATCTACATTTTGAGGGCTCATTTCACATTGTCCCCCTCTTCTAATCACTATATCCTGACTTTCCAACTATATAACCAAAAGGAGAAAGCAGTAGTTTTTTTAGATATATCATGTTAATAACTTCAAAGAGTATTCAATGTATCTGAATAATTCAGTAGTATAATGTGGGAAAATATAGAATTCATAGGGAAAGGAACAGAAGTTAGCTCAGGAAATGACTTGAATTAACACTGATGCTATATCTTCAGTGTAGGTCTACCTATTCTATGTCTCGGTGGTTGAATTAGTGGCAAGATTCCTTAGTAGGAAAAAAAGAAGTTGTGAGCATTTGTGTCTACATGACTAAATTAAATCCCTCCAACAATAAAACATAGTTAACATACTATCTTGAAAAGAACCCTAAGTGAGATTCAGGGAACCTAAATTCTAACTATGGTTCTGCTGCTGACTGATTGCATTAACTTCAAATCTATCATTAACCTCCTTGTGCCTCATTATCCTCATTTCAGCAAATAAGAAAAATGAAATATTCCTCCTTCCCTACCTCACTTGGATGTTGTGAATTTAAATGTGTGAGAAGTGCTTGAGATGCATAAAATTTGATGGAGTGTTTTATTCATGAATTCAAGGCATCTGAAGTAATTTGACCATGATAGAAAGTTGCTTCCTTGCACAATTTTTAGAGTGACATTTCTGTTACTGACCCACCCATTTATGCAGCATGTTGCCTAATCAAAACTGTAAACCAAACACAAATTGACCTTATGGATAAGCACTATATTTACTTTATTTCGTATTCTTTTATGATATTCATTATTTACCTATTTATTCATTCAATATATATTTATCAAATACCTATAGATTTTTAAAGCCTCAATTCCTAAATGACAATGATAGGAACTTCCATTTTTATATTCCTCTGGCATTTAGAATGTGCTTTTGTAGTATGATCTCCATTGATCTCTCAATTCCTTGAAGTTGATATGACAGATGCTTTATCCTATTTGAAAATGAGGGAATCTGGACTCTCAGATGACTGTACCCTCCAACTAATGAGTGAAAAATCAGGGCCAAGCACTGAGGTCCTCTGACACCCATGCTGCACAATGTGGCCATTGGCTCACTTTACTACAGGCAGTGAATATTTTCCACAAAATACATAATATCTAGAAGAGAATATGGTTGAAAATAGCATCAGTAGAATAAATGATTAAATAATGAATTTTCTTGAAATTATCTTATTTTTAAAAAGTTTTCTCTTCATCAGTATAGACCTCCCATGACTGAAAAGCATTCTAGTAATACCTGATGACATCTATATTTCCCAATGTGGCAATCAGGTTACAATGTCTACATATGGTCTTGAAAACCCTTGCCCCCATCACAATGTATACAAATTCATTTTGGTTAGGTAGACATGCAGTCTTCACTTTAAAGTCTGACTTTGCTGGTTGCTATATGTTCTTGAGCCTGTCACTTACCCTTCCTAAACCTCAGTTTCCTTATCCTTAAAATAAAGATACCAAGGAAACTAGTACCTGTTTCAAAAGGCTATTTATTCAATTACTCATCAGATATTGACTACCTCCTATATGCCAGATGTTGTTCTAGGTGCTAAATTACAGGAATGGATCAGAAAGAAAAAGTTCATGATCTCAAGGATATTATATTCTAATAAAAAGAGATGTAAAAAGATACAATTTTTAGATATTGATAAGTCTTACACAGAAACTAGAAGCAGGCAATGTGGCAGAGTGTGATTGGAATGTATGTTGGTACATAACATGAGACAGAGAAGTCAGAGAAAAGATTCTTGAGAAATTGACATTTGAGAAGGAACTAGAATACTGTCAAAGAAGCAGACATGTATAGAACATTCTAGACAAAGAGAACAAAAAATGTGGAATCCCTTAGTCATATTGGCCTATTTGAGGAAAAGCATGAGTGCAGTATAATGATGGAAGGGTGAGTGCCAGGAGAAGATGAGAATGATCTGGCAGGGGTCAGATGATGTGTAGTCTTCCAAAATATGGTAAGTAATTGGAATGTTTTGTTTATAAATTAAATGACAAGCCATTGGGGTTTTTAACCAGGGGAGTTATGTTATATGATTTATGTTTAAATATATTTGCTCTTGGATTGAGCTTGCATTATGTGAACTTATACAAAAATAGATTGTATATAAAATATTTAGTGCAAGTAGGAAATGATAAAAACAAATTTTATCCTTTGGTGATAATTTTGGTATTAATGATGGTGGTGATGATGGTAGTGATTGTATGTAATACTCAAATCTTCTAAAAACCTACATTTGACCTATAAATCCAAAAGTATATGTAGCAAAACCTGCAGTCTGTTCTTATTTCTGCACTACTTGGTCCAGTTTTGAGTGCTAAGGCACATTGCTCAGGTGTCTGTGTCAGCCTTTGGTGTCCTCACTCCCTTGTTAGAACTCTCCACTCATATTACATTGGTAAAGACTTCCCTGACCTAGGTGTCACTGACACCCCAAAGTAAAGAGCAAAGCTAAAGTATGAGTGGGGAAAAAAGCCAGCTTAAAAAGAGTAAAAGGTTTCTGGGACAAAAAGAAAATGTGTTTTTGAAAAATGAGGAAGAAAGGATAGAAGAAAAGATGCTCCTTTTGACAATCTAGCTAACCTTTGAAAATAAAAAGTATTGTGTTACAGCTAATAACTATTTGTCACTGAGGCCACTTGACAATGTCTGCCCTTTAAAATGGCCCAAATCCATGGCCTCAAAATCAGAAGTCAAGGAAATAAACTTGGACATAATGTTGTCTGTAAGATCTACCAATTTCCCGTATATAGCCATTGATTAAGGAGTCGCTTATAGTGAGTTTTCATTTGTTTTCAGGATATAATTATTATTAGTGATAATAAATCTGCCATTTCACATTTGTCATTAGTGTATTTGAATTTAACCCTGATTCAATAGTTGTGATTCCCTTTAAGTGAGAGGGGGCAAGGGAGCAAGATTGTAATGTTGTGCTCATGAAGCATTTGGAACATATTAATCATACTCTTTTGACTGTCAAATTAGCTATGAATAGGTTCACATCTAAAGAGGTATCAAGTGTCGGTAACTACTTCTTTGGTGTTGTAATTTCATCATAAAATGTGCTTTTATTAGGTGACTTTGTAACTTTCATTGAATGAACACATGGCACTTTGCCTCTTTCTAGCAGCCTAATGAATCAATGTTGAAGAAAATAATTTGAGAATTGTCACTATATATACTTTTATTTGCAGTGAAAAGAGTTTCACCGCAAAATATTTCACAATTTAAGCTTATAGCTGATAAATTAATTTGAAAGGTAAAATATAAATTTTTAGCATGGAAAAATAAGAAAGAGGAGACTCTCCCTCTTTTTTATTTTATTTTATTATTTTTTTCCAGCATATTGTGGGGGTACAAATGTTAAGGTTATGTATATTGCCCTTGCCCCTCTCCCCCCTCGAGTCAGAGCTTCAAGCCTGTCCATCCCCCAGATGGTACGCATCACACTCATTATGTTTGTATATACCCATCCCCTCCCCCCCACCTGCCCGACACCCGATAAATGTTATTCCTATATGTCCACTTAGGTGTTGATCAGTTAATACCAATTTGCTGGTGAGTACATGTAGTGCTTATTTTTCCATTTTGGGATACTTCATTTAATAGAATGGGTTCCAGCTCTAGCCAGGAAAATATAAGAGGTGCTATATCACCATTGCTTCTTATAGCTGAATAGTACTCCATGGTATACACACACCACATTCCATCAATCCACTCATGCATTGATGGGCACTTCAGTTGTTTCCACATCTTTGCAGCAAACTATTACTCTTCTTAGTATTTAATTTTTGGCTACATTGCTGAGGTTGGAAGTGGGGCCTTAGGTGTGATTAACTGAGTGATTAAGCTAGATATTTCATTGAGTTTCTGCTTCACTCTTTCCTTCCAGACCCTATGCTTGATACCTTCTCCTAAAGATTTGTGCATTTTAAAATCTTCTCAGTGTCTAATGTCTTTCAAATTGGCAGGTCATAGTACTTTATATAAAGAGGAACCATATAGGTTATAAGTAGGAATATTTTAAACCCTGAGTGCCTATTTCATTTTTTCTTTCTTAAACACATTTTCCTTAAATGATATATGTGAGCGTTGAAGGGTGATAAATGCCACCCGTAGGCTTTAAAGCCTAAACGTTGAATTTGACACTCAGAGTTTAAAGGCATCATGAAAATTTCCCCAGAACTAATGTTCAAGCAATTTAGGTTTTACAGGCAACTCAATAGTTTTGAATCATGTAGTTATTTTGAAAAAGTAACCATAAAAAGCTATGTTTAGAGAATTGGTACTTCACATTTATCAAAAGAATGTAAATGTCAGTTGATTGCTTGCTATTTGGAATATAATAAAATTATATTTTGGCTCATTAATATTTAATTCATGATTTTATGCTAAAATCAAATCTATTAAAATGATCAGATATTTATTTTAAATTAGAAGCATGTAAAAGAAAATTTAAATTTTTAATGCCATTTTACTACATTTTTCTCTCCAGCCCATCCTAGACATTTATAAGATAAATATTTCCAGGAAAGACTTCTACTAATTTTATAAACAAACATTCTTTATTATTAAACATTCGTTAACTGGGATAACATTGACCATTGCAATGCAGAGCATCCCCACAACTTTAGCAGCTTTTTAATTACACAATTTTGTTTGTTTCACAGTGAAATTAATGCTTATAGAAAAGGATATCCATGTAGAAAGTTGAAAGCATATTGCCAAGTAGTTACTATACTTCAGAATTGCCTATTTTCTGTATGGTTTGCATTGGATCGTAGTGATTACATCTAAAAGAAAATGGATGGTCTTTGTTTTCATTGAAGGGATGAATAATGTACATAACGAGCACTCTTGAGCATTGCAATTGTGAATACATGTCTTCATTTATGGTCCAATCATCTTCTTAATATGATAGCATGTAAATGAGGGTTTAAAAAATGCCTTGTCCCTTTGTGTAGAATGTTAAAGAGGAAGAGAAATCAGAAATACTTTCAAAGCTACCTCAGATACTAATGGTACAGTTGTTTGAGTATTTAGGTAATTTAACAAATCTGATGCATTTTATTATATTTGATTATTAAAGAAAACATTTATCAGAATACTGTTGAGAGCCTATATGTTGTCAAAGATAAACACAGCTGGATATTAGCTAAACTGGTGAAAACAGATTTTATTTGGTACCTACTGACAGTAGAGGAAAGAGCTGACCTCCATTCTGATTTGTGCAGAGGTGACTTGGGTGTTTCAAAGGAACAATGAGGGAGGAGCAGTTTGGGGGTTCAGTAGAGTCAGAGAAGTGATAAAGTACAAAAGTCTGGTCAGTGTAAATGTGGTTATACCAGCTGTGTTAGCTGGCAGTTATTGAAGTTAGGATTCTATCCTCCCACAGAGACTGGGAAACAGAAGCCTTATCCTTCTTGATGATTACATTTCAAAGGAATAGCTCTCAGGTCCTTGAGAGAGAGAGCATCTGAGCTGCACAAGACACATATTCACAATTGTAAGCCCTTTATAGTAAATGCTCTTAGAAAGGGAGGTCAGGGGCCTATTATCAGGTGTGTGTTGGCTAAAACAAATAGTAAATTTTCCTGGCAACATTGAGCTATTTTAGGCAGGCACTTTAAGGAGTGCGGGGGTCATCCTAAAAACATGGCCTTAACTCCATGCTGGAGTTTAATCAAGGGCCTTAAGTTTAGTGCAAGGGTTTGGATGGAGTTGTCATGTGTCGATAGTTCTGCAGTTCTCAATCTCACAAAGGATAAATGTCTTCAATTGTTAGCCAGAAGGGTCAAACACCATTTCTTTTCATAAGTATAATAGAATATATGAATTCTATCCACAAAAATAAACTAATCATGTAGATGTATGTGTATTGATCAAGGAATCGGTATGTCCTTATAAATTAGATATTCCAGTCAAAAGAAGTATCATTAAATATAATTAATTTTTAAAGTAGGGTAATAATATTTCCAAAATCTTAAGCTGTCCTCAATACAAATTAAAGTCTTTGGTTTATCATCTACCTCAAGATCTCAGAATATTTCAAAATAATCATTAAAACTACAACTTATCCTTGTGCTCATGAAGTAGAGAAAAGACAGTTAATAGAAATTTCAAGCTGATAGACTGTTGCAGGACAGAGAACTCTCTATTTTTGAAAACTAAACAATATCAATTTGCCCCTCTTTCCCTATTAAGGAAGAGTTTCTTAATTATGCAAGCACATCAAGTGAACTATTCAATTAGATTTTAAGACTCAGGCTATAAACATCTGGTTAAGGTTACATATTTCAAAGCAACTAAACACCAGAAATGTTTGGTTTAAAATCTCATGGCTGGAGGATAATTTGCAACAGAATTTTATCTGTTACGGATACAGAATTGCTAACATTGTTCTAAAGATGAAAGTGTGGGTGTTTGAGCCTTGAAAAGAGCTGTTTATATCTATCAAGCAGAGATTGATGGTTAAAGGTGCCATCTCTGTCAAGTTCTACCAAATCAACTTTTGCCTTACTGTGTGATCATTTTACCTATTCAACTTGGATTGTTAATATCATTTCCCCTGGCACCACTCTCTGTCCCTTTTGCAAAGCACTGAAAATGGCGTGCATAATTGTTGATTTATAAAACACATGTACCAATGCTGTCTACAGCTTCTTTTGAGTTCAATGGGGTCTAGCTTATATAATTGCCTCTGGCATACAATCAAGAACAGCCTCACTTTTCTCCTGTTCCCTCTCTATCCATGAGTGTGAACCTACCAATTTGCTGACTGCCACTCAGGCAAGGGATTACACAGAATAGAGCAGGAGCTCTCAGACCTGAACATGCATCAGATTCATTGGGAGGACTGAGCCCCAACTCAGAGTTTCTGATTCAATAGATTTGGAATGGGGCCTGAATATTTGCATTTTAAATAAGTGTGTAGGTGATGCTGATGCTGTTGATCTCAGGACCACATTTTGAGAAATACTGATAAAGCTGGAGAATTAAACTATAGTTGAGAAGACCTGTATTTTTTCTCTGATTCTACTTTTGAGATCTAGCAAATGGACCAAATTCACAGTGCTTTAGTTCTCTTCCTCTATACCATGAGTGGTTAGATTGGTTTTCGAATCTAATTTAATTTAAAATTAAATGGGATATGATTCTGATTTGCTATGCAATGGTCCAAAGAAGGAGAAGGTATATCCCCCTTCATTTTTTCACTCTTTCTTGTTTCACTAGGTGATCTCATTCATGCTCTTGATTTAAATTACTAACTTTCCTGAAAGGCCTCAAATATTTTTAAATCACCAGTCCTGAACTCTCCCCTGAACACTGGTCTTATATATCCATCTGCCTAATTGATATCTCCACTTCAATGTGTCAAAGGCAACTTAAATCCAAGAAACACCAAATTAAATGTTTGATCTTGTCCTTCAAACCTGATACACATCCAGGGGACTTCATCCCAGTGAATGGCACCCTCAAATTGAACCAAAAGTTTGCATTTTGCCCTTGACTTCTCCTGACAGTCCATCAGCCACCATATCAAATCTGTCACCTGATCCTACTGATGTAACCTTCTCAATATTTCTACAGTTTTCCTTTATTCCCATTAGTACCTAGTACAAGTTGCCATCGTTTCTCATTGGGATGACCACACTAACCTGCTGAGATGATTCTGTTTGTACTCAATAGACTGTTCAATCTACAGCCAGAGTGACAGTTAATAAATGTAAATCTAGCCTTGTCACTTTTCTGCTTCAAAGGATTCTCATTTATCTTGGCCTTAACATGACCTGCAAAGCCTGACATGGTCTATTCTTTGCTATGTTTGCAGTGTTATCTTTTACCATTCCTCTTGCCTTCTCATTCTCTGTACTCTAACCACACATTTTATTTTTAGATCCTTTTAACTACAATGCTGCAATCTCTTTTGTCTTTGCACATACAATTTCCTCTATCAGGGAATCTGCTTACTATCTCCACCCACTCCACATGCCCATACACACACTCACCTTTTCCCACTTATCTTACAGATCTCACTTGGTTGTCAACCTCTCCGGAAGGTTTCCTTGGTCACCCTGTCAAAAAATTAGATTAAGTCCTCTTGCTACACACTCACTTGGCATCCTTTATTTTCCTCTCATCATTTTTAATTCAGTTTGTAATTATATGTTATTTTTGTGCAGATTTGATTATTGTCTGTCTCACCCACTAGACAGTGGGCATGTTTTGCTTACTCACCACTGAATCCATAGTACCACAGAGAGTGAACACAACAAATCTTAAAGAGAAATTTATTGAATTGATGAATGAAAATTTATACCTTAACATTTTCTTTATATGTATGCAAAAATGAGCAACCCTTTGGGTCTATATATTGCAACTTTAGACCTATGTAAACTAAGCCATAGTTTTACTCAGGTTTAAATAGTAGAAAGCAATTGGATTTCTTTTGCATGTTACTTTCCTGAGGGCTGAGCCTCTTTTCAGAGTGAGTCAATACAGCACAGCTGTTGAGAGCAAACTCTACCATCAGACAACCTTAGTTCAAATCATGGTTCTGCCATTTCTTAGCTTTGTGGTTTGGAATAAATTAAATTTTTAAAGCTTTGATTTATTTTTCTTTAAACTGGAGATGCTAATAATGCCAAATTCATATGTGTGTTGTGATGAATAAAAGAGCATAATTCATAGCACTTTGCATAGTGCCTGTTGAATTCTAACTACCCAATAAATTGAAGTTACTAATATTATTAGTAACTATTAGTATAATAGGCATTTCCATGATTCATTATACTGTCAGGTATACAGTAGGAGCTTAATAAAAAGTTTTATTGAATTGAATAGATTTTATATATGGTATCTGTATTGTTTTCTAATTCTTTGTCTCTAAATATTTTTAAGTATTATCTCACAAAAGTTAGACATCCTATTCTTTAAATATGTGAATTGTTCCAGATGAAAAACAAATCAAGAATTCAAACATTTAAATCAATATTGTACCTTACCTTATGATTACATAATAAAATTTCTACCAATCAGAATTAAGGTGTACAATCTATTTCTGTTAGAATTCCTTTAGTGAAACAAAAGTTTATCGAGCATTTACTACATTCAAGCCATGACAGAATGATGAATAAATCACGCCACTATTTTTTAAGGAGCTCACTATATCATAAGAAAGTAGATTGACACAAACAACCACATAAAAATAAAGGAATAAATTTAGGCTGGCCTATGAAGCAAAGGGTTATGGGTGTATTTGAGAGATGCAATTAATTTTACTTGGAGGACTTCAGTTACTTGATATTTCTTTTTTTAACCTTTCATGATTCTCTTTCTTCAGAAGCAGAGAACCTTTCTTCCTGGCATATTCAGACATTTCCCCCCATAGAGTAAGGCAGTGGTTCTCAGTGACTGGTTCCCAGATGAGTATCCCCTGGGAATTGTTAGAAATAAAATTATCGGGGCCTCACTGGAGACCTGAATCAGAAAATCTTTGAGAATGGAGCCCAGAAATCTGTGAACAAACCCTCTAGGTAATTCTGATGCAGGCTCAAGTTAAAGAATCACTGGAGTAAAGGACCACCATGTAACGAGATAGGTTTTTATCATTAACATCATTTATGATCTTAAAAATATGTATGTTCACAAAAAAATCACCTAAGTAGGTTTTAGTTAACCCCCTTCCTATATTCATGTGGTGTGCATATACACAAGATGAACATGCATTCTACTTGAGACAATGTGAGACTAATCATGTACCATTTAAGGGTGAGCAGCTGTACTCTTACTCAAGGTCAAAACAACTTCACGACTTTCTTTCACTGCTTTTGAAAAGTAGATTTTTAAATGTGGATGCCTTTTTTTTCATTTTGTGTTTTAAAGCAGCGGTCCCCATCCTTTTTGGCACCAGGGACCAGTTTCATGGAAGACAGTTTTTCCAGGGATAGGGTCAGGTGGGGGGAGGCGGAGCTCAGGCGGTGTTGCCAGTGGCTGTAAATACAGGTGAAGCTTTGCTCACTCGCCCCTCCCCCCAGCTCACCTCCTGCTAGGGGGTGGGGTGGATCTCAGGTGTTGATACACCCAGGTTCCTAACAGGCTGAGGCCCAGTACCAGCCACAGCCCAGGAGTTGGGGACTGTAGTTTTAAAGAAGAAATCGAGAGGTAAAAATCTGATTAAACTTAGTGACAGGACATTTACTTAGATAAAATTATTCTAATTTATCTTGTAATGTTAAATGTGAGAAGAAAAGTTATTAGTAACGGATTCTTTAAATAGCAATAATAGAAAAAAAATACCGCCATCGAAGTCCATCAGTGTACATTGCCTTATTTTTCTAGATAAGAGCAAAATGGTTCACATTAGGGAATGTAATTTGCCTGCCAAAGTTCAATTTATTTATTCAGAAACATTTCGAAAGGAATTATAATGTGTCAGTTATGTTGCAGGCACTGTGGTAGTGACTGAGAATTCAAAGACGAATAAGATGATCTCAAGGAACTTCACAGACAGGAGGAGGGGATAGATACTTAAAACAATTAGAATGGAGTAAGATAAATAATATGGTAATAGCTACCATTAATTGCAGGCCTACTATGTGAGCATAGCATTCTGCTATATGCTTCTTACTCTATTTAATTTTTCTGCTAGCTCTGTAAGATGGGCATTATCATCATTAATTTATAGCTAATTACACTGAAACTCAAACAGGTTAAGTAACTCACCTAAGATCATACAGTTAATAAGTGGTGCAGTTAGTATTGTAATCTAGACTTTAAGCTCCATTAGGGCAGGAACTGCATCCATTTTGTTTACCATTATATTCCCAGGGCATAACACAGTCCCTTGAGGAAAAAAACAGATGACAGATAAATAATCATTAAATGAATATGTGAATAAGCCCAGGCCTTTCCAAAGAGCTTACTCATTCATATAGACTACTGTGAACAATGTGTTATAAGAGTAAAAACAAAAATGAGAGAATGTACTCTGTCTGGGGGAGTTGAGGACAACTTTTCATGAAATATGAAGAAGAGTAAAAATTCAATAGGCAAGGAAAATGCTTGGTGGTGAATCAGGCAGAGAAGAGTCCCTACAAAGGCAGAGAAGACTGAGAGTGTATGGTGTGTTTGTGAAGAGAAAAGAGGATGGAAGGAACGAGGGATGGGGAGGACGAAATAAGAAGGTTAGGCCCTTACATGTTACACTTAGTGCTTGAAACACTGTCTAGCCTGTGGCCAGCATTTCTCTAAATTCAATCCATAGAACACCTTTCAGAATCATCTGGACAGCTTGTTAAAAGCTGTAGACTCCTTACCTTTTATCCCAAACCTATTTAATCAGTGTCTGTGGATGAATACCTGGATTCTACATAAATATTTTTAAAAACCTATTCCCCAGCTGACCAGTAGTCATACCAAAGTCTTAGAACCACTTCTAAGCCAGTGATTCTCACATCAGAATCACCTGGAGGGTTTGCTGTATCACAGATTGCTGGGCTATGCCTTCAAAGTTACCGGTCCAGTAGGTTTGTGGCAGGTCCAGAATTTGCCTTTCTAGCAAGTTCCCAGGTGATGCTGATGTTGCTGGCCTTGATCTCCCTTTGCAAACCACTGCTTTAGGCTAGGCTACAAGAAACCTTATAAAGCATTTATACTGGCTAATGACTTGAACTGGTCTGAATTTTAGAAAGCCTTCTTCTGCACCTGGGCCTATAGATTAGCAGCAAATAGAACAAAGACAAGAAAGCTACTTAGGGGATAGTTAAAAACATCCTGACTTGCCAAGGGAGGGGTTCAAGATTTGGGTCACAGAGCAAATGCCAAACACCAGGCCTTTGCCTCCTAGTCTACCATGAAATCAACTTCTTGTCTCTTACCTCCATATATCCACATTTCCTCCTTACTTTAGAGTATTTGGACAAAAATAAAATAAGTTTGAGAAATTCTAAACGACAAGCCACTCATTTATTTTTCAACTCAAATATGCCACTTGTTGTCTATTCCCGCTCATGGTTTCAACACATCTTTGCCTCCTGTATCCTTTTCCTTTTTCATATATATATATATATATAATATACACACACGTATACATATATACATACACACACGTATTTTTTCCTCTGACTCCTTCCATTGCTCTCCCCCCTCCACAGATAAACTTTGGCATGTTGAATAAAATTGAAGACATATACTAGCACATTTTTGAAAACCTTATTTGAAAAAGAAGACTTGTGGAGCAAACATTATTTAGCTGATTAATCAAATCTTTCACTGAGAGACCTTTTGTCATCCTCTAACTTCCTGTCGGCAATCCACAGGCAGCAGGAACAACGTAGAAGAGCCAGAGGCTTATTTCAGGAGATCAGGGGCCAGAGCCACCACCTGCAGGTGGAAACATCAGAAGTGGGAAGGGGCCCACCAACTGCAGGGAGGGCACCCCACAGAGTCTGTCCAAGATGAAGGGCCTTTTAAATTCCAGCCCTCCCTTTCAGTTTTTTTTTTTTTTTTGCCATAAATGTCAATATTCAGGTCTGCCCTGATTAAGACCCAGCAGATAAAATGCCTCTTTGTGACTGCTACACTTCCTTGGCTTATTCATTCTTTTTCTCACTATCTCAAGTTATTATTTTCAAATGCATTACACATAACTACCATGGATACTATTGCAATTAGAGATGGACCAAACGTTTTATATCTACACTTGACAAAGAGACTGGCCAAGCCACACATCATTCTGTACAAATCATTAATTTCTAACTAACATTTGTATTTCTAGGTTTGTTCTCTATCTAGTTATCTAAATACATTTGTATTATTGACCTCAAACTCCAATATTAATAATGCCACAATCAGACTGCACTTTGGATCTCAGCAGCCAAAATTTCAGAAATTTAGTTTGGTCCATAATTGTGATAGGTCTATAAATCAGGGAAGCAAGGGTTAGGTTGCTATTAAAGTACACTGCATGCCCATCAATCTTGTAGGTGGTTGTTAATCAGCCAAGGTGGCTCATTAACCACCTTGGAGGATCAGTGTACAGTTCCAAGTAACCCTGGCAATTGTAGACATCATCAATTGAATTTGTATGAGTTTGGTAAGGTTAAGTGGAAACAAGCAGCTTAAGGTCTTGATTACAAGTGAAATCAAGAATGGAAGAAGTCACAAAACCCCAGGCAAATTCATTTAAAATTATTTCCTTTCATCTGCATGCTCACCAACATGTTGGGATTCAAAAGACAAATTTATTCAAGGATAAACATTTTTACCTTAAAATTCACTAATTCCTATTAGTTCATCAAAAATTAATCAACTATCTATGATAGGTAGGAACTGTGCAAATGCTAGTGATAAAGAGATGAAAGACACAGCCCTTGTCTTCAATAAGTTCCTAGTTGTGACAGAGAGTCAGCTGTATAATCAAATAATTGTAAGACTGTGCTCTGAAAGGGGTGAGCATGGGATGTGATGGCCACCCAGGGCTATGGAATCAGTCCCAAAATGAAGAATCAGAGAAAGGGACGGTAATTCAGAGAGAAGGAAAAGTTTGCATAACGAACCAATGATAAACATGAATTGGATGTGGTCAACACAAGACTAAGCTTCCAGAGGACAAGGACCTTCTCAGCTGTATATCTCCAGTGCTTAGTACAGGGCTGTGTGCATATATGTGAAAGACAAGGAGGACCATATCACTATGGACAAGGCAAAGAGAAGGAGGTGATATCAGAAGATGAAGGAACGGGAAACAAGTGAGATCCTCATAGGACATGGGCATTGTGTTCATCTCAGGAGATACTGAGTGATGGGACCTTAATTCAAGGAAATCTACTCTGCTTTTGCTTAATCTTGGTTTTAGGACCAGGACTTCCAAGAACAACATTAGGGGCTCTAGCTATAGGAAAGGCTGCACTGTGGACCTGATACAGTTCAATATATACACTATTACCTCACAAATTAGGTAGCATTAGCCTTTAGGACTGCTTGGCAATCCTCAATGCTATAGGGTCCTAGAACTTGTTACTAACTTCTAATCCCTTTGGTTTTTAACACTATAAGGCAATGGTTTTCACATTTGATTCTGTATCAAATTACCATGAGGGTTTGTTAAAATACTGACTGCTGGGGCCTACCCCTAGAATTTCTGATAAAAGGTACCTGTGGGATAAGACCTGAGAATTTACTTTTCTAACAAGTTCCCAGGTCATGCTGATGTTACTGGTCAAGAAATCACATTAAGAACCACTCCTCTAGAGGCACATAGACTGAGAGAAGTTCCCTGGGCCTGGCCCAGTATTTACTGGGACCACCAGAGTTTCTGGAACTTAACCATGGTTTTGAGAGTTATGTACTGTTCACTCTGTAGACTGGTACTCCCTGTTACCTTTAGAACTATGATGTAAGGAAAGGGCTGCCAGCTTAGGAGATTTGACTGTTCTCTTTGCATAGTTAAAAAAAAAAAAACAGATATAAAGGTTTGGGGAAATCTGTAGAACACATTGTCAACCTCAATAATAAGTGATTAATAAAGTAAAACAGTAAAATTTATCATGTACATTTTGTCCTATACCCACCCTTCACAGGCTAATAAGACAATATGGTTTTGTCCCTGGCTGTAATGTCAGTGGATGCCTTTGGAAGTAGGAGAGGGACAGGATAGTAAGTAACAGAAAACTTATAGCCTGGGATTGAGAATACCATAGACAACCCCCAAACAGAATATTTTCCAACTATAAACCCTCAAGTGAGTTTGGGGTAAAGAAAAAAAATGCCTTTATAGTCTTTTTGATTAATCACATCTCAGGTCTCGGGGATCTATCCAAAGGTAAGCTTCTGAGATGACTTTAATGGTTCTTACTGCCAGGGCTTTCAAGGTAAAGATGAGCATTGATGAATACATCAAGGCTTGGGCCTTTCATACCCTCTGAGATTCTGTTCTGTCCCACCTCTCTGGTTGCCAAATCTCTAGTCAGTAATGGTAAGTTCATGTACTCTTTGTCTCTGATGGCAATCCTTTTAGGTCCATATTGAAAGACCCCTTTACAAACCATCCCCAAAAAGCCTGTTGGTTAAATATCTTTCACCTAAGGCATCTTCTTAGGCTTGAATTGAAATGCCATATGGCAGCCTTCCACTCTGATTTGGAAGTATAAGGATTGAGATATGGGGAAATCATAGCCTAGGAAATTGACCTAAAATTCACACTTCTCCCAGTATGCATTCATGAACCTCCCACTGGTTTTCATGAACCTCCCACTGGTTTTGAAGAGAAGTTACTTAATGTCAGTTGGAAGAGGTTGAAGAATGACAGAAAAGAAAGTTATGAAGGATCCGATTTATCAAGATCCTCACTTGATCAGATGGTACTTTGCAGCTAGCCATGTTTGTGGAGACCTGAAGACTGGGGAGACTTGTCCTTCTAAGAGGGGACACTGCTGAATCCTGAACTCTGTGGAAATATAAGACGGGAGTAAGCAATAACCTTTACTTGTATCATAGGAAACTATTTTTTCATATTTCTTTTGACATTTTCATTAATCATATCACTGGGACCTCCATGCCAAGGGATATCTCCATTCTCCACCCAGGGGTCCTCAAACTTTTTAAACAGGGGGCCAGTTCACTGTCCCTCAGACCATTGGAGATTGTGCACTGTGGGCCTGGGATGGGTTGGCTGCTAATCAGGACAGGCAGCGAGGGCAAAAACACTCGGTGGGCTGGATAAATGTCCTGAGCGGGCCGCATGTGGCCCGGCGGGCCATAGTTTGAGGACACCTGCTCTACAGTGATCCTCCTAACTATTAATATTTAGCTTAAGAGATCACACGAGAACCATGTGGACCATTTGTCAATGTGGTAGTGCCCTATGGTAGCCTTTGAACATTTTTTATGCCCTTTTGCTTAAGAATTTCCATTCTTGCCTGGCATTGGTGTTGTGATCAATAAAAAGAGTAATGGAGTGAGGCTAAGAAGTATGAGGAAATTTACTCAAGCTATCCATTTATTGATGTGTCCATTTATGTTGTCAGGGAGGAAAAACTTTTTCTCTACCCCTTTAGATTTATTAATAGAGGGCTTGCAAATTAAACTGACAAAAGGCAGATTAGCAATAGAAAAGACAAGGTTTTCTTTATTTCAAGAAAATATGAGAGTACAAACATTTTGGTTGCATTTTATATCTGCCTCTCCCTAGCTAGGGTTAGAGGTATGCTCTTCCCCTCCACAATGCTCACTACATCCCTCAGATGTGGGTCTACCCCCCAACCCCCGGGCTCCACATGTACTTGCCCTCAAATTGGTACTGACTGAGAAAAGACAATGTTTATTCACATAAGTATGTGGGGGCTCACAGAAAATGCAGTTCAAAGGAGTAGTTAGAATTTGAGGCTTATCTACCATCTTAACAAGGGAAGGGTGTTAGGATTTCAAGCACAATAATGGTAGGAAATGGCTAAGAAATATATTGGGGAAGATAATGGAAGGTAAGGTTTGTTTTAGTAAGGTCTATTTATACAATTTTTCTCCCCAGAGACAACTTCTCATCTCTGGTGACAGGAGTCCCTCTTTGTCTCTGGTACAGGAAGCCTCCCTTAAAGGGGGATTTACAACAATTGAATTCCTTTGGAAGGCTCTACTTTTAAGCAGATAAGGGGAGTACACTGAAAGCTTCTTCCTGTATCTGTTGATTTTCAAATGCCTTTAGCTCCAAATAATCCTTATGCCACCGTAGTATAATTTAGATCCCTTCAACAAATTTATGTATTCAACACATATTTATCAAGCACATGATATATGCCAGGTACTGGAGATATGATAGTACAAAATTAAGTCCCTGTTCTCATGGAACTTAAACTCCATTAGAGACTGACAATAAATAAGGGATATTTATTTATTACATGCATACAATATGATTTCAGATAGTGATACATATTGAAAATAAAGCTGGTTAAGGAAATAGAAAATGATATTAAAGGTGAGCTTATTTAGGTTGAGTGGATAGGCCTGGCTTCTCTGGGAGGCAATATTTGAGCAGAGATGAGAGTTACTTAGAGCAAGAAGATTGGAGGATATTTGGAAGAAAATTATTCCAGGCAGAGGAAATAAGAGCAAGGGCATTGGGATCAGAAGAGACTTGATCTATCCAAGAAATAGCAAGGATCCCAGTGCAAGGCGATGATGGGGAAGGAAGGAGTTGGGAAAGTCAAAAGTCAGTAAGGGCAAGATCATACAAGATCTCACAGTCCATAATAAAGCATTTATCTCTTTCTCTAATTTTGATGGGATATCATTAGATGATTTAGAGCATGGGGGTGAAGAGATATGATCTATTTTCCTCTAAGATCTCATTCTTTGTTGCTGTGCAGAGATTAGACTGAAATGGGGACAATAATGATGCATGAAGATAACACTGGAAGCCAATCCACATCATAATTGGCTCATACTAGGGGTGGGGTCAGCTAGAGAGCTTGGATTTAGGATACATTTTGAAGGCAAAACTTCATTTGCTATGATGAATTAAATGTGCAGTATGAGGATACTTGTGAATGATCCCTATGTCCTTTGCTGGGGGATATGGAGAAAAGTGGAGGAGGAATAAGATGGGGTGTGAGGAGAGATGAAATCAAGAGTTTTATTTTGACCATGTTCAGTTTCAGGGGCTCATTTGACATCCAAGTGGAGATGATGGGAAAGAAGTTGGGTAGAGTCTAAGGCTGAAGAAAGAGATTGGGACTGAAATAATAATGTGGGAGTCATAGGCTCTAGTTGGTTTTTAAATACATGGAATTGGATGATGTCTCCTAGGAGGAAAGTTCAGGAAAAGGAGCTGAGAATTGACTGCACCTTTCAAAGCAGGAGGAGGAACAGAAACATTAAAACAAGATTAAAAAGCAGCATCTATGATATATAAAGAAAAACGGGCACATGTTATATCCCTGAAGCCAAATGAAGAAAGTGCTTTACGATAGAGGGAATAAAAAACAGTGTCAAATGCTGAAAATTCAATTAGATGAACAAAAAAGAATAGGCCATTTGAGTCTGGGTGTGATACTCACACCTGTAATCCTAGCACTCTGGGAGGCCAAGGCGGGAGGTTTGCTTGAGGTCAGGAGTTTGAGAATAAGCCATTGGACTTAGCAATATGGAGCTCATAGTTGACCTTGAAAAAAATATTTTCATTGGACACTTGCATCAAAAAACACTTGTGAAGCTCTGACTCGGTGGGGGGGAGGGGTGGCAAGGGCAATATATGTAACTTTAACAATATTTGTACCCCCATAATATGATGAAATAGAAAAAAACACTTGTAGTGGGTTAAAAGATAATGAGAGCTGAGGGCATAAATATAGTAGTTGTCACTGTACAGATACTGTTGTTCATACACTAATTAAATGACATTTATATAGTATCTACTATGTTTTATGCATCGCTAAATAGTATAAGCTTGGTTTAGTCAGGGAGAACAACATTAAAGTTATTAAAATATCCCAGGATAGGTATAGTAAAATCTGTGAAGGAATCAGAGAAGTCTCTTCTCCAACAGAATGTAAGACCCACCTTCACAAAGAAGGTGGTAGATGAGCTTATCTAGGAGGCTGAGTAGCAGGTTCCCAGTACAGAGGGAGAAGATTGGAAGTGCAGACAACAGCTTGAGTAACCATGAAAGCACAAAAGAACATGGCTTGTTCTGGAAATATTAAGAAGTTCCACATGACTAGACACCAGATGTTAGGGCAAAGGCATAAAGTGAATGGAGTTAATGAGGTCAAAGAGAAGTCATTTGGAGGAACAGGTAAGCTTACTTAAAGTAAGTAAAGATATATGCTCAAAGATCCCTTTTAGTGGGGTTTTTATAGGATGGATAAGAGGAGAGAGAGAGAGACCAGAGGCACAGAGACAAATTATAAAGGTCAAATAATAATTCATAGACATGAAAAACTCATAGAAATCTGATGTAAATTATTCTGTCCCCAAGGTTGAACAATTAAGTATTAATACATTGTCAATCTTTATGCTCATGATATTAACATACTTCATAACCTCATTGTCTACTGAGGCTAAAAACAATACATACATAAAAACAATGTAATTTTTATTTTATTATAAAATGTTGTGGCTGGAAGTTAAAGCTGTTTCCTAGCTAAATAAAAATATTATGTTGTCTGGATTATTTTCTGTTATAGTTTAGCAACAGAATGTTGACATTGATGTTTGCATAATCAAAACCAAAAAACAGTCTCTATTCAATATCCATATTCTCAGCAAAAATCAAGTAAGAAAATAAATTATTAGAAACAATGATAAAATGATAGTAATAATTTCATAAAAGACATCATTGTTTTGTTTGGAAAAGATGTTGAAATATATGTCCCTATAATAATATGATTTGTGTCTGAGAGGTAGGAATGAGGGCATGAGTTCGAAGTTTCATAATGAAACTCAAAGCTATAACTATGGTCAGGAAATTCAAATTGGACTGAATAAATTCTTAAGGATTTCTGGGAGTTGCTTGTGAAATTGAGGAAGGAAAGGACATACACAACAGTAAAAGAATAAACAATAGCCAATGCTCTCAGAAGAGTCTAGCTTTTATAGTAGTCTTCTGTGTTATGGCTAAACTTCTGTGGTTTAGAAGAAGATATTAAGGTGGTTTCTTAAAGTACCAGACACTCTACCGCATTGTGTCTTTGCATCTCCTATGTAATTCTCTTTCCCTTTTCTAAATCATTCTCCTCAGACCAGCAACATCAGCACCATTTGGGAATTTGTTAGAAAAATAGATCCTCAGTCCTCATCTCAGACCTGCTGAATCCAAAATACTGGGAGGTGGAGACCAGTATTCTGTATTTTAATAAGCTCTCCAAGTGATGTGATGCACACTAAGATTTGAGAACCCCTGGTCTAGAGCATTCTTTTATAGCTCTCTTCTAGCAATGATTAGATTGAATTACAGAGACAGGATCTCCTTGACAGCCAAGAACGTTTCTTTGCCATCTCTGTGTCTTCAGGGCATAGTACACTATTTGGCCCATAATTAAAGCTCAATAAATGCTTTCTGTGCCAATAAATCAGTTAATCAAATATATTGTTCTTGCCCTTGAGGTATCTGAAATTTGTTTGCAGAAGAAAATATATAACCCTATAAATTAACAAGATTAATAATTTATTGCTATAGATAATAAAATAAGAGACTCTGTATAATAAATGCTATACTGCTCAATGGGCAAAAATTGGACTGGAGTTTCAGATAAAGGAAAGATTATTGACTATTAAGTCACCTGGAGAAAGCCTTACTGCAGAGATAAGGGGTTGGAAGACAAAACAGAGTATTGTGAAGAGATCTGAGCTTATGAAATCACAGCATTTGTATGAAGTATGAGCAGTAGGTTAACATTAAATTCCAGATTTCATAGTTGGGACTTGATATGATAATCAAAAAGAAAGAATGTCTGAGGTGATAGATAGCAAGCTCTGCATTTAGACAGCTAAGGCATAAGACCCAGAAAGCTGGAGTTTGACTGAACAGGAATCTGGCATAACGAAATAGTAAAAAGCTATAGATAATCTATGCAGCTATCAGCTTGCCACATAAATACTTTTTGGGTTGCAAGCATTAATTTCTTTGTGAACCCAAAGAAAGATGTGGCTCATCTCTTTAACAAAGCAGCTCATTGTTCATTATTCTACTGTTGTCATTACTGAAAGTATTTTAGAAATATTAGTTATTATGCTTTACTCAACCCCAAGAAGCTACAGCTCTTATAAACAGATTGTTTAAAGGAACAGGCCCATTTGTCTTTGGAAAAAGTCAGGTAGAAAAGAAAAGATTGGAACATGTGTTTCTGCCCAGACAGCAATAAAATATGGGGTGAGTTCCTGTCTTTTAAAACTGTATTTTTTCTATTCCTCTGTGTGTGTGTGTGTGTGTGTGTGTGTGTATATATATATATATATATATATGTCTTAGGATTTTTATAAAATGGTGCATGTGTATGCAGAAGTGGAACCTTATCGAGCTATTTGATGGATCTTTAAAATATATTTGTTGGTTTGGGATGTATACTAACTGTGCAATATAATCAGCTTTATTCCTTATATAAACATGGATAAATTATTGTACAGTACAGGCATTTATTTGGCCACTGTTTGTAGAATGTCCATTTTATTTACTTCTGAATTTGGATTTGAATGATCTGCCTTTGATTTTGGATGCTTCCACTGGAATACTCTAGGAGATGCTCACTTTCTTTCTTCAGCATCTGACATAACACTGCGTCCTATTTTCTTGCCACAAGTAATAACAATTTTATAGAGTAGGATCACATTACAGAATTATGGGTAGTAAACATCCTACCACTAGATTTACCCAGGAACCTGAAACACATTTTTTGAAAGAAAATAGAATGTCCTTCTTGTGACCACATTGGAATTTTGCTTGCAGCATTATTTTATTTTTTTCTTTTCTAGTGGAGCTAGCCAGGTGGAACCGAAGCCATTAGCTAGTTCTTCAGTGGATTAATGCTATCACCTGGGAAAAGAGGCAGACAATGCACTCTCTTCTCAGCGTTTAGGGAAGAGAACTTTATGTGTAGTTGTGTTTATCACAGATTGGTAAAACTCCTTTATTTTAAATTCTAAAACCAAATAACTTATTTTTATGACTTCAAAATTGATTATAACACACTGTTTGCCTGATGACAGAATGAAAACTACTTCTGTTGGATTTAACTAGACAGTATATTTGTCATTCTTTTATTTTTCCCAATGTGGGAGCTAGTTGATTCCAGAATCAACCTTAGCCGAAACTTTAGACACTTTGACTTTTTGTTTTCCATTTGCACTTTCATAGGAAAATTTTATAGAATAAATCTATGAAGATTTTATTCTGCAACATGTTGCACAATTATGCATTTTATTCCACAATACTTTGATGTTCAATTTGTCTCCCTAGAGAATGTAAGAATGAGTTGAAAGCAGCACCTAATAGTTAACCTCAGACAATCAGGGAAGAGCAAATGGAATTTTGATTGGCAAAATGATTTTTGAAAATGTGTAAGGCTGAATCTCAGAATAAAGGAAACTGCATAAACATAAGTTGTAATATTGGAAAAGTAGTAGCCATTGAAAAACAATTATTTTGATGCATGGTCTTTTATATTTTTTTTTTCTTGACCTGATAGATATGACTGGTTACGTTCTGATGCTGCTGTTATTGGGGTGTGTTTGTCAAGAATTTGCCTGAGTCAGACTCTTTTAAAACATAAAGTATTTTAATCAGTGTATAAGAGTTTATATTAGAATTTTTGGAAGCAAAACAATTATGCAGAGGGACAGAACGGTCAAAATATAACAGGGAAATTACACTTTACTATCTGTTGAGTCAGTTGTCCCATGTATTCTATAATTTCCCCCTTTTGGCCCTTAACACAAAGCCTTATCATTTCCTTCTAATTTATCTATATTGTCTACTAGACTACAAACTCCACAAGGTCAAGATTGTTGTTCATTTCATTTACTTCTCTATCCCAAGCGTATTCACAGTACCTGGCACAAACTAAGCACTGCAAAAATGCTTAAAGGAAGAAAAGAGAAAAATTCAAAAGAAGGAATAAACATTTCTGTGAGGACAGCAGATAAATGAATTTATCTCTCTATTTTTTTTCCAAATTTTGAATCTGTAAAATGACTCTTCCAGCTCTAATATTCTGTGATTTAGTAATTTCCACAATCACATTTTCTTTAATAAATTTTGTATGACATTAGCTATTTTTATACCAGATATTACCTTGCTCTAATTCCTTTTTCACCCTAGGAAATAAAGTATCAAATGAATATCCCATTTTCTTAAGTTATTGATATATATCGCTGTTGGATATCCCAGTGATTAACTTTTATACAGCATATTCAATTGGAGTTTAAAGAAAATATCATGTATCGCTGCACCCTGTATATATAGACTTCTGAATAAAAAAGAAATACATATCACAGAATGATACGGGGTGCATAGTGTCTCTAAATGCAGAAACATAAGTTGTAGCTCTTGATTCTTCTCATGTAGATTGAGTTTAGAAAAGGAGAAGCCCAAAAACTGAGCAGAAGAGAGGCTGAATCAAATAACACGAAACTTTAGCTAACAAATAAACAATACTTTTTTCAGAATATGAATATAATACTGCTTCATTATGAACATTTTTGAATATAGATGAGCATAGAGAAGAAATATAAATCTCTCCATTTATATCACCTCTTGGACAAAACTATTTTTGGCTTTTTTTCATGTTTTAGCCTTTTATTATTTCTTATTTTTTATGTTTACATTTTTCTTGATTAACAATTATTTTATTTTTTTTCAGAATATTACAGGGGTACAAATGTTTTAGTTACATGGATTGCTTTTGTACTGCTTGAGTCAAAATTATAAGTGTGACCATCACCCAGATAGTGTGCATTGTACCCATTAGGTATGATTTCACGAATCCCTTCCTCTCCCTTCACGCCTGCATGGTATCCATTGAGTTGTACTTCCATCTGTGCACATGAGGGCTGATCGATTAGTTCCAATTTAAAAGTGAGTATATGTGGTGTTGTTTTTCCATTCTTGTAATACTTTCCTAGGAGGATGGTCTCCAGTTCCATCCAGATTGTTGCAAAAGGTATTAATTCATTTTTATGGCTAAGTAGTTCTCCATGTTGTACATATACCATGTTTTATTAATCCACTCATGAATTGGTGGTCACTTGGATTGAAGCAACATCTTTGCGATTGTGAATTGTGCTGCAATAAACATTCTATTGCAAGCGTCTTTTGGATAAAATGACTTTTTTATCCAGTAGTGGCATTGCTGGATCAAATGGTAGGTCTACTTTTAGTTCTTTGAGGAATATCCACACTGTTTTCCATAGAGGTTGCACTAGTTTGCAGTCCCGCCAACAGTGTGTAAGTATTCCTTTCTCTCCACATCTATGCCAGCATCTATTATTTTTGGACATTTTGATAAAAGCCATTCTCACTGGGGTTATGTGATATCTCATTGTGGTTTTGATTTGCATTTCTCAAATGATTAATGACGTTGAGCATTTTTTCATGTGTTTATTGGTCATTACTCTATCATCTTTTGAAAAGTTGCTGTTCATGTCTTTTGCCTACTTTTTAATGGCATTGTTTGATGTTTTCTTGCTGATTTACTTGAGTTCTTTATAGATTCTGGTTATTAGCACTTTATGAGATGTATAGCATGCAAATATTTTCTCCCATTCTGAAGGTTGTTGATTTCGATTTACTCTGTTGATTGTGTCATTGGCTATGCCGATGTCGTTTTTCACAGATCTAGAAAAAATAATTCTGTTTGATAAAATGATTTTTTTCCTTTGGGTAAATACCCAGTTGTGGGATTGCTGGATCAAATGATAGGTCTGCTTTTAGTTCTTTGAGGTTTCTCCATACTATCTTTCATAGTGGCTGTACTAGTTTGCAGCACAATTCACAATCGCAAAGATCTGAAATCAACTCAAGTGCCCATCAATACATGAGTGGATTAATAAAATGTGGTATACGTATACTGTAGAGTACTACTCAGCCATAAAAAGGTGAACTAATACCTTTTGTAACAACCTGGATGGAACTGCTGGAGACCATTCTTCTAAGTGAAGTATGGCAAAAATGGAAAAACAAATACCACATGTACTCACTATTAAATTGGAACTATTTGATCAACATCCATGTGTACATATAGTAGTGAAACTCAATGAAGACCAAGTAGGTGGGAGGGGGGAGGAGAGTATGGGTAAATTTACACCTAATGGGTATAATGCGTGCTATCTTGGTGATAGGCACACATATAACTTTAACTCAAACTGCACAAAAGAAAATTATGTAACAAAAACGTTTGTATCCCCATAATATTCTGAAATAATAATAATAATAATGATAATTTTATGCTTCATTTGGAACCAGAAAAGAACCCAAATAGCCAAAGCAACTTTAAGCAAAGGGATCAAATCTAGAGGTAGCACATTACCAGACTTCAAGCTATTAAACAAGGCTATAGTATGGTTACTATACTATGTGCCAGTGTGAAACTGGCACAAAAATAGAGACATAGGCCAATGAAACAGAACAGAGAACCCAGATATTAAACCATCCACATATTGCTTATCTGATCTTTGACCAAGTTGACAGCAATATACACTGGGGAAAAGAATCCCTATTCAATAAATGGTGCTGGGAAAATTGGATAGTCACATGTAGAAGATTGAAACAGAATCCTTATCTCTTAACACTCACAAAAATTAATTCAAGATGGATAACAGACTTAAATCTAAGACATGAAGCCATAAGAATTATAGAAAAAAATGTCAGAGAAACTCTTCTCGATATTGACCTAGGCAAAGAATTTATGAAGAAGACCCCAAGGGCAATCACAGGAACAACAAAAATAAATAAATGGGACTTGATTTAATTTTTGACATTTTAATACATTTTCATATTCACACATTTTCCAATAGTGTTTTTCCTTTTACGTATATATATTTATTCAAAACATTTATATTTTTATGAAAATGGAATAAGATACTGTTTTATGTCATGCTTTCTGTACTTTACAACATGCAGTCTGTTATGCCATACTTCTTGTGTTCTTAACTAATAAAAAGCCTCATCTTATCGAAAACTGTCTTAAAAATAACTGTCATAGAGGTAGAGTTTTTTACTATCACTATCAGACTGTCAATATTAAAGTCATATTTTCTGAATTGCCATTTTTAAAGATAGATATAAGTATATGATTATAAAACCTATAGCAGAGAGAAAATCCAACCTTTCAGTGTATCTTGCTTTGGTTTCGTGACAATAACCTTCCTCATTCTCCTTTTCATTTCATCAGTTTCATTAACTCATTTTTCTGTACCTTCCATCATTTTATCATGTGTATCAACTGTCTTTAGGAAAAGCCATTTTTCTTTTTTTCTCTTTTAAACTAGTGTTTGTTCTTGTTATAATTTTATAGTATTTTAACTAGTGGCAATCCTGGTTCTATAAATGCTATATTCTAATTTATCTATTACATCTTACCCACGAGAATTTAGACAACTTTAACTGTAAGAGAAATTCCTATAACAAAATTATTCTTCTTTGCTCTTAAGCTTCCTTGTTATACATTTTTTAAATAACCTGATAATATATTGTTGCATTTGTGCTGATATTTATTTAACCAATCTTAACTTGCTGGACATATAAATTGTTTCTAATTTTTTCTTGGCAATTATCAAAATGCAGATCCAACTTGACAAAGTGTGAAGAGTCTAAAACAAAACAAAACAACAAAAAGTTGGCTATCATCTTTTTTAGACCCAATGAGTTACCATATTTTTGTTTTGGGTCACAGTTCATCCTACATCACTTCAGTACACAAAAACGTTTTTATGTTGGGGACAGGGCTTAAAGAGTGTCCATTATTCCTCGAGGCCAGTCATATGAACATTAAGTATCATCTTGATTAGGTATTATTTACAGTGTTATGGGGGCATCAAACCTGGTCAATATTGTTTCTGGAATTGAAAAATGCCCTGGGCATCCTCTATTTTCATGGTGCTATTGTTCATTTTGCATCTACTATTACTGTTGCTATGATTTTCAATGCTCCCTGTAATGGTTATTTTTGTGTGTCAATTTGACAGGCCCAAAGAGTGCCCAGATATTTGACCAAACATTATTCTGGGTGATTCTGGGTATTATTAGATAAGATTAACATTTAAATTGGTAGACTGAGTAAAGCAGATTGCCCTCTCTAATGTGAGTAGGTCTCATCCAATCAGTTGATGGCTGGAATTGGACAAAAATGCTGACCCTCTCTTGAGTAACAGAATTCCTTTGCCTAACTGCTTTTGAATTGGGGCATTGGCTATTTCCTGCCTTCAGAATCTAACTGAAATATTAGCTCCTCCTGGATCTCAAGCCTGTTAGCCTTCAGACTGAAACTATATCATCAGCTCTCCTGGGGCTCCAGCTTGCTGATTCACCCTGTAGAACTTGGAACTTGGGATTGGTCAGCCTCTATAATTGCATGAGCCAATTCCTTTTACTATATATACATATAGATAGATAGATACAGTTACACACACATATGCATGTATAATTTGCACACACTTCTATTGCTTTTGTTTCTCTGGAGAACCCTGACTAATATATTCCCTATTACTCTTTCTACTGCCCTAGAGATCTTCAAAGTCATGAGCATAACCCCTACTGTTTCTGGCTCTTAATCCTAATATTTATTGATCTGATCATAACTATTTAGGCCACCTAAAAATAATTTTATTCATGAAGCTTTACTGTCCAATCTACTGAGGAACATGGTGCCTTTGTCTTTAGCATTAGACCAGAAGGTATTTAATCAGTGCCTCATCAAATATATTCCTTTAACCCCATACCAATGTCCCCAAGTGGGACATGCACCATTAAAACATTACTTTCCACTGATTTTTCTACTTTCCCAAGGAGATCTGTAGACCCAAGGAAAGATGACTCCTCCCTTACCCTAAGCAAGTCTGTTTGTTGTAAAGGTAGATGTAAAATTTGACATGAAGGAAAAGGAAACAGCTTTGCCTAGGTCCTGAGGAAATATTTTCCTCTGATTTTTGGTAATTTTACTTGCCAATTGATGATATTACTTAAGTGGAGGCTTGAAGTGATGAGTTGGAGCAAGAAGAAATTCCCAGAATTTGAGTAAGTATTGTGTGAAACAGATATGTAAAGAAATGGCTGGGATTAGATGAAACAAAATCTAACTGGAGATCCTGATACAGTTTCTACTTCCTGGCTCTCTCAAATCAGAAGCAGAACATGTCCTGCTACATGGAAATAAGAATAAATCCCATGATAAAAATGAAAATATAAACATCATAAAATACATAGTCAGGCATGGTAAAGCACACCTGTAGTCCCACTCAGGAGGCTGAGGCAGGAGAATCACTTGAACCCAGGAGTTTAAGTCCAGTCTAGGCAACATAGCAAGACTCCATCTTTAAAAATATCTTTAAATTAAATTTAAAAATTAAAAACTTTAAAAAATTCACCAGAGATTATAAAAGCTAGAATGGACCCTTACGGTCCTCTATTGAAACACACTCTCCTTCAGATGAGGAAACTGAGGCACAGTCAAATAACACAACTTAATGTTTCATCTTGAAAATCCTATTCAAGTCTATTTTAATAACCTGCTACTAAAAATGAAGGAATTAATTTAATTTTAAACTTTTAGTTTGCATCAGCATTTACCCTTTTCATGACTATGTTTCTATCGTTTTTTGCATTGAGTTGATTAATGACCATGGAATTATGATTAGGGACAGAGATTAATTTTATATTTATACATCTTCTGGCACCATATTTACTCTAAAAATAATTTTAAAATGGATTTTAAGAAAATATTTTTATAATTGATATTTTAAAGGAATTGTCTTTCAAGTACTACAGAATACGCCTTTTTATACACTCCTTTATTGATTTTAATATTTTCCAGGTAGAATAATCAGATGGACTAGAAATTCTTGGTTGGGCCTATTAGACAGCATAAGTATGTTTTCCATCATTAAATTAAGATGAAAATACAGTTTTACTTTAAATTATTTGATGTTTCCAGCCTTTTTAAAAAAAGTCAACATTTAATCACATCTGAAATTTGCAGGATAACATTTTGAAAGGCTTCAATTATTAATATTGTTTCAGAGGAAAAAGCCACTTTGCCACAAGACTTACATTTTTCTCTCACAAATTGAATTGGATACAGAATATTCATTGTGGTGAGGTTTAAACATAACAGTCTACCTACTTCCACAAAAATACTATTCAATGAGTTTCTGCTTTGACACTGAAATGACCTTTTAATTAATGTTGTACACTATCTTTTCATTATATTCTAGATTATAAAATATGATTTATCGGCAACATAAAGATAAAAAGTTCTGAAATGCAATTTATAACCATGAAAAGGCACTGAGCTTAGAGTGACAGTTAAATTTGAATAGATCAGGTGAGTGTTATGAAACATGAATAATAAAGCATTTTACACTCAAGTTTTTAAAATCATTTACATGATTGTTTTGGAAGAAACTTCATCTACTATATGGGCAATAAAATGGGTATAAATGCAAACATTTGTATTTGTGAAATAATTACAATGAAAACTAGCTTTTTAAAATTAATTCTTAACCATTTTTTAAAAAAATTTAAATCACTTAAGTTATCCCAAATAGACTTATTAATTTTAAGCTATAAATGTTACAATTTCTGTTTAAGCTCTTAATATAAACTTTCTTAGAGCAATTCCATTTTAAATGTTGAATTTTCTTTATCTAATAATAGCTACCATTTATTTAGTGCTCATTGTGTGCAAAAGTACTGCGTTGAGATCTTTGCATATATTCTCTTAAAATTCTCACCTGAGGTGTTTTTGTTTGTGTTTGAATACAGTCCCACTTACTTGAGCTAGAAAGGCATATTTGGTTGTTATAATGAAAGGTGGACACTACTGGCACTAATGTGTATGGGTAAGAGACCAGACTCTCTGTGTTACATGAACAGCCCCTCCCCTGGACATTCAAATATGGGAAAACCCTGTTTATAGATAAATGCACCTAGAACCTAAATCCATCTTACATCTAAATACAAAGGTTTTGTGTAGGTGATTTTTACTGGGGAGGGGAGACAAGGAGAGGAAACAGTTTTAATATTTGCTGAATTTTTCAGGAATGCAGTGACAATGTCCAGACCATTCCTAGGAGCTCTTTTCCATATCAGAAAACTAGGTCTTGATAGCAGTGCCACTCATGGTACTTGAGTGTCACCTCAAGTACTCAACCTGTGTTCAGTAAGCATTTGGAAATGTCCACATTAAAGGGGTTTCTACACATAAGTGCACGTGTCCACCTTCTTCAGAAAGTCTTCTGGTATGGTCATTACAAGCTTTACACATTCAAAAGCATTTTAAGATAAAATAAATACTGTTGTATTATAAATTATTTTATTTCTCCTTTATATGATGGTTAGAGTAATATGCAGACTAGTTTATATGATCTATTCATTTCATTTCAGGATAATAAATGGGGGTGCTACCAAATATTTGTTCTAAAAAGGTAGACATTGGGTGTTAACAGAGTTCAAGACAGCTCTAAGCCCTGCACCTTTTAGTATTAGAGGACACAGACAGAAAAATCTGGCTTGCAGTCCTGGCAGCTACTTCACTATATATTTGATGTTGGGCAGATTGCTTTACCTCTCTAGATTTTACTTTCTTGATTTGTAAGATGGGGCTATTAATAGTGCCTTTATCATGGGGTTACTGTGAGGTAATAAAGCACCTGACACAATTATAGAGAATAAAATGATCAAGATATATTACCTATCAGTTGTATTACCTCCTAAATGGATCAAAGGCATATTTTTCACTTCAGAGTATTATAGTGCAAAAATCATTCCTAAATTAACAGACTTGTAGTAGGCCAATGAGAGTGGATAATTATTATTAATTTTTTCTTTCTTTTTGCTAAGCAGTTCTCTGTTTATGCCTCCTCAGTTGTTCACCCCATCCCCACGCCCCAACTCTGAGGAGGATGCCATAGCCAGTGCTGTAGTAATTTCTACCCAATGATGAAAACACAAAATACTGAAACAGAACACTATGCCTGTCAGCTTAGGTTTCTTCTTTCTGCTGGTAACATAAATGACAATTTTATCTATATCTGTCTATCTATCCATATATTTGTGTGTGTGTGTGTGTGTGTGTGTGTTATAAAGGGTAATGTAAATGAACAGCCACCAGAAAAAAAATGGTTATACAACATTGTGCACTATGAGAAATTGATGCTGCCAGATCAACTAGCTGAGTTTCTTTTAACCATTTACTGGGACCTAGAAACAAGTCTCTCCACTTAGCAGTGTTGATGTATATAATGGTTATTTTATTATATGTAATGTGTATCTGAAGCCAGTCTGAGACAGGAACAGTCATTGCCTGATAAGTATTTTGGAAACTTGCATTTGTTCTATTAAAGCAAACTACTTACTAATAGAGTTCCCTATTTTTTAAAGCAAAATATTTATAAACAGTAGTGATTAGAAGCACTTCAGAGTGCAGTGATCAATCATTAGGCCTTTAGGAATCGATTGTTTTGTAGAGCCTCATCTTATAATTGAAATGTCATCAGGAGCATAAGATACACCTTCAAGAGAGGCCATTTATATGCTTTTTTTCCAGCTAATTTATAGAGTCATCATGTGAAGAAAGATTTTTCTCTTAGTAAGAATCACTTAATGGTGGATTAACACTTGATATTTAATCTCTCATTCCACTTTATATCCACATTTGTTCAAGTGTTAATGAGTGTGGGGAGGCAATGAAGCACTTTATTCCTACATTGTAGTTCTCATAATATTTGCATATGATTATTTTTCATTTATCATTAGCATAAATATACATATATAATAGTGATTTTTAAAGTAAACAGTACATTTTCTGGAATAGTAATTAGCTATTAATAATTTGAATACATCAAGAAAATTATTGGGCATGGCCTACAAGATAAGCCTGATATGATATTGTCTCAAACCAACAATGCTAACTTAGAGGAAGGCTACCAAGTTCAAAAGTAATCACAGGGATTAACCTAAATGTAATTCAGTTAGGCTAAAAATAATTTGTTTAAATTTTATTTTCTGTGAGTTTGAGATCAATTTCTACCAGGTGATAGAATGCTTTTATAAATTCTCAGTGATGAGTCTTGTACTTAAGAACCCCATTTTTTCCCAATACATTTTAAAACATTTGTATCTCTGATCAAAATAAGATTCACTCTTATTTATAAATCTGAGAATAACTATATTAGTCACCTAAAATAAGCAGTTACTAATTGAATACAAAGATTAGTATAAGTCAAAGCCAATTTTATTTCAATGAATGCATGATCAGCTTCATTACCAAGTGAGTGTTTTTTTTTCTCATCGTAAGATGTGTGAATTGTCATGTTTCACATCAACATTTGTCAAACCATATTGCCCATTTAAATAAATATACAGTATACGTCTAAATTCTAACTTACTGTCATGTTACATTTCTTAGGTATCCTATAGTCCTATTTATTACATGAAAATATAATAGATATATTTATTTATTATAAAGTAAATTATGTTATGCAATAAAATTTAAATGTATGGCTTTTAATAGTAAAGTCACTTAAAATTTTCCTGTCTGCACTTCATCCATCTAATTTTTGAATGAGTTAGGAATGATATAGGAAACTAGTATAACCTTAACATTGATAAAAAGAAATGAAATTATCCTGTTATTTATTCTACTCAGTATGTGTTAGCAAAATCTTATACTTTGAAATAATCTGTCTTAGTCTGTTATCTGTTGCTTATAAGAGACTACCTGGAAATGGGTAAATTATGAAGAAAAGGAGCTTATTTCTTAGAGTTGTGGAGACTGAGAAGTCCAAGGTTGAGGGGCTGCATCTGGTGAGGGCCTTCTTGCTGGTGGGGACTCTGCAGAGTCCCAGGGCAGTGCAGAGCATCACATGACAAGGGTGCTGAGCATACTAGCTCAGGTCTCTCTTCCTCTTTTTATAATATGAAGCCATTAGTGGCACTCCCATGATAACCCATTAATCCATTAATTCATGACTGGATGAATCCATTCATGAGGGCAGATCCAATCACCTCTTAAAGACCGACTTTCAATACTGCCACAATGGGGATTAAGTTTCCATCATATGAAATTCCAGAGACACATTCAAACCATAGCAGAATTATAATAAAAATATTAAATAGAAACAAAATTTGCATTGATTATTATATCTATAAAGTGTTAATTCCTCTAAACAAAGGGATGAAATATCAACTTACAAGAATAGCTTTAAATTTAAAATTCAATATGGATAAAACCTTATAAAAAGTAATTTTAGCAATTGGAAAAATTAGAAATATTTAGAAGAAAATAAATCAATAAATATCAAATACAAACTCTCTTCATAGTTTATGTGACATTCTGGGAACAAATTGCAAGGTGAGAAAATCGTTACAATAGCAATGATGATGATGAGCAAAAGAGCAAGAGCCAGCATTGATTGAGGGTGTATTATGTTCCTACCTTGTGTTAAGACTTCTACGTTACTTTCTTTTTTATTTTTATTTTTTTATTCCCTCTTGTAATGGGGGTACAAATATTGTTTGGGTTACATACAT
>VBSM01001483.1:16788215-16829961 GCA_008086735.1 Cheirogaleus medius
CACTTTTTGATAGGGTTGTTTGATTTTTCTTTGCTGTTTTTCCTGAGTTCTAGAAAACCCTCAACAAACTATGCATAGAAAGAGCATAACTCAAAATAATAAAAGCCATATATAACAAAGCCACAGGCAATATCATACTGATTGGGGAAAAGTTTAATGCATCCCCCTAAGAACTGGAACAAGTCAAAGGTGCCCATTGTCACCACTTCTATTCAACATAGTGCAGAAGTCCTAGCCAGAGTAATCAGGCAAGAGAAAGAAATCAACATTATCCAAATCAGGAAAGAGGAGGTAAAACTATCTCTGTTCACTGACAATATAATCTTGTATCTAGAAAACCATAAAGTATCCACCAAAAGACTCCTAGAATTGATAAACTTCAGCAAAGTCTCAAATCACAAATCAATGTACAAAAATCAGTAGCATTTCTATATCCTAATAACAGTCAAGCTGAGAGTCAAATCAAGGACTCAATACCATTCACAATAGCTACAAAGAAAATAAAACCTAGGAACATACTTAACCAAGGAGGTGAAAGATCTCTACAAGGAGAACTACAAAACACTGATGAAAGAAATCATAGATGATACAAACAAATGAGAAAAGATTTCATGCTTGTAGATTGGTAGAATCAACATCATTAAAATGTCCATACTGACCAAAGTTATTTACATATTCAGCGCAATCCTAATGAAAATACCTACCTCATATTTCACAGATCTAGAAAAAATAATTCATTTCTTCATTTGGAACCAAAAAAGGGCCCAAATAGCCAGAGCAATCTTAAGCAAAAGTACAAATTTGAAGACATCACATTATCTGACTTCAAATTATACTACAAGGCTATAGTGACCAAAACAGCATAGAATTGGTATGAAGATATTAATAGAAGCATAGACCATTGAAACAGAATAGAGAACCTAAAATAAAACCATCTATATACAACCAACTGATCTTTGGCAAAGCAGAAAACAATATACACTGCAGAAAGGAAGCCCTATTTAGTAAATGGTGCTGGGAAAACTGGATAGCCACATGCAAAAGAATGACACGGGACCCTATCTCTAGCCATATACAAAATTAATTCAAGATGGATAAAAAACTTAAATGTAAGGCATGAATGCCTAAAAATTCTAGGAAAAAAATGTAGGGAAAACTCTTACAGACATAGACCTAGGGAGGCAAAGAATTTATTAAGACCTGAAAGGCAAAAACAACAACAAAAATATATAAATAAGTGGAACTTAAATTAAATTAAAAAGCTTTTACACAGCAAAAGAAATAATTAACAGGGTAAATAGAATACTTATAGAAAGGGAGAAAATATTCACAAACTGTATTCAATAAAGGGCTAATATCCAGAATCTGCAAAGAACTCAAACAAATCATCAAGAAAAAAAGAAAACAACTCCATTAAAATGTGGGCAAAAGACCTGAACAGAAGTTTTCCAAAAGAAGATAAACAAATGGCCAAAAAATATATGAAAAAAATGTTCAACATCCCTAATCATCAGGGAAATGCAAATTAAAACCACAATGCGATACCACCTTACCCCTCTCAGAATGGACATTATTAAAAAGTCAAAAAATAATAGATGCTGGCGTGGATGTGGTAGAAAAGGAATGCTTATACACTGTTGGCAGGAATGTAAATTAGTACAACTTCTATCGAAAACAGTATGGAGATTCCTCAAAGAAATAAATGTAGACTTACCATTTGATCCAGCAATCCCACTACTGAGTATCTACCCAAAGGAAAAAGTTGTTTTATCAAAAACACACCTAAACTCAAATGTTTATTGCGGCACAATTCACAGTCGCAAATTGTGGAATCAACCTAAATGCCCAACAATTCATGAGTGGATTAAGAAGATGTAATATATATAGACACCATGGAGTACTTCTCAGCCATAGAAAGGAATGAAATAATGTCTTTTGCAGGAACTTGAATGGAACTGGAGATCATTATCCTAAGTGAAGTATCACAGTAATGGAAAAACAAAAACCACACGCACTCTCTAATATCGAGAACTAAATGATGGGCATACAGGGACACAAAGAGATGCAAAAGTCATTGGAATCCAAGAAGGAGGGACAGTGGGAGGGTTTGAGGTATAAAAACTTACCTATCTGGTATAATGAACACTATTCTGGTGATGGGCACACTAAAAGCCCTGACCTAAGCATTATACAAGTTATCCATATAACAAAAACATCTCCACTCTCTTAATATTTAGAAATAAAAATAAATAAATAAAGGGATTAAAATATAATATAGTCTATGTTAAATATGGGAAAAAGACAGATTTTCAAGTCCCAGCTCCAGCATTTTCTAGCTGAGATTTACTGGAAAAAAATATTTCCTAAACTGTGACTCAGACAAAATGCCTACATGACAGACTTCATTAACATTATTATATGATATATAACAAAAGAATTTGCACACTAAGTGCTTGGTCAACATTAGGAATTTAGTTATTACAAGCATTTCCATATAAATCTTATATTTAAAATCCCCTTTAATTTTAAACTTAGAGTTGACTCGTGTTTATTATAATTAAGTCACTTTATATTTCTGGTCCCATTATAGAGGTATCTTGTTTTCCTTAGGCCATGAAAGTGATCTTTATAAATGTTCATTAGTAGAGATTAAATGATTATTTCTAAGTAGACTATTCTTGAACTCTTGAATTCTTGAGAATATTTTTTTTGCTATTAAAGCCATCCAAATTCAATTTATATCATGCTTTCTGTACTTTATAACATGCAGTCTGTTATGCTATACTTCTTGTGTTCTTAACTAATAAAAAGCCCCATGTTATCAAAAGTGTCTTAAAAATAACTGTAATAGAGGTAGAGTTTTTACTATCACTATCAGACTGTCAATATCAAAGTCATATTTTCTGGATTGCCATTTTTAAAAGTAGATATAAATATATGATTATAAAATATAGTAGATTTTAAGTAGTAATACCTGAGTACATTAGAAATATGCAAACATTACATATGGCACCTAGAAACCAGGTGAAGGTAGGTCATCTGGACTCATGCTAAGATCTCAGAAAAGTCTGCTTGTCTTAATGATAGTTAACTGGCTCGTGGTATGGATGTATAGTCTTGTTTTGAAAAATGATTGAACGAAATGCCTAATAACTCCTCTGGTGAATGTAACTGGGACCTTAACTACCTTGGACCTCACTTCTCCAGGGAAATGTCTACAATTTCATTTTTCTTGTCCAACATGGTAACATATTCTTTGGTCTATGTTATGCTCAGGCCTTTCACTATTAAGAAAATATTTAAAATAGATGCTTTTTCTGTCATCTTTTAATGGGTCTCTTGGATCATTTTTTAAAATTATGATTTATGAGAGCTTTCCACTGTTCATCACAGTGTCTCCTAATGATGGCCTTCTGTTTTTTTCTTGATAATAATAGTTATATTATTAATTATTATTAATTTAATAACCAGTATTTTTTATCATGGCTGAAATCCTGGAAACTGTAATGGAAACCATTGAGCATAATTCAATGGCTTTTTATGTTAAGAGCTATGTCAAGGCAGCATAGAATTGTATTTTCTTGTAGCTGGCCATGGAGTCAGTGAGAAATGTTCAAACCTTGACTCTACCACTTACTAACTGTGAGACATTGGACATGTTACATTTGTGAAGCCTTTGTTTCTCCATTTTTAAAGTGACAGTGTTGGGATGATTAAACCAGATGATGCATGTAAAACATTTTTTATAGTGTTAAAGGATTTATTATTATTTAAATTTTGATTACACATGACACATATCAGGGATCATGCTATGCATTTTGATATTAAGATGGATAAGATATGGTTCCTGATTTTAGAAAGGTTATAATCTAGTGGAGCAGACAGACTACTGGTCATTTGGCCAAGTACACAGTATTTATGCTTAATACATACTAACAGCTACTACTGTTATTATTTATAATGGATTAGAGCTGCATAAAAATGCTTTTAATCCATAGAAAATCAAATCAGAAGCAGTTTTTGTGAAAATAATGTGAAAGAAACAAGAATTAAAATGAAGGATTAACACTTATTTTCTAAATTAGTTGTCTTTTCTTTCACATTTATAAAATTTATAGGAAAATGCTTTTTATTTCTGTGTGATGTAGAGAAATAAAATGCACTTTGATGTAAATAATTGTTGCCATGGCTGTTCAACTTTTATCCATAATTTACTAAGCACCTACTTTTAGCCAAGGGCTCTATCCAGAGATGCAGGGAAGGATTTCAAATGATTCATATACAGATCTGCTCTCAAGGAGTTTAGGATTTTGTTGGGGAGAGAAAATAAGTATTTTAAATAACTAAAGAGTATTTAAGTAATTTACTCAAAATAATTTTATTGATGGAACTTTATATTTTAAAAGAAACTATCACAGTGACTTCCATAAATCTGGGGTTGAAACCATGGAGCCATCTTAAATGACCTTTCACTTTCACGTCTTACATAACGACTCACCTTTCACCACATTTCTGGCATCATCTTTCTTTCCCCTAATACTATCACAATTACCATCACCACCTGAAACAGAGCCCCTCTCCCAAATTGAGATATTTGTCACTACTCTCACTAACAGTATTATTTTTATAAAGTGATATACCTTTATGTTTTAACAAGTAAGAGAATAGAGGGAGGTGGAAGTAGTTGGAGGTAATGGACCATGATTCAGAAACCCAGGGCTCTGTTACTTGCTCAAGTCATCAAATGTCTCTGGGAATGTTTCTTCACCTCTAAAAGGAGGGATGATCTCCAAGCTCTTTCAAATTCTTTTGATTATATATCTCCAGCTACATCATCCAGATCCTACCATTAACTCTCCTCTAATTTGTCTCATGCTTTTCCATCCTCATGCTCTCCTGCTTGTCATTTACCCTCATGCAATGTACAGATCACATGCATCATCAAGTCTCATTCCCTCCATGAAGACCTTCCTTACTTATCCTCAAAAGCCATCGTTTCTCCAAAATCCTATACAGCCAATCTGGTATTTACTGTGTACTACCTCAAGCCACTAAGTATCTATTTATTATATAAACACATGACTTATTGCTTTAGATTGAGTAAAGATATTTGAGAAGGAAGACCATTTCTTGCCTATCTTTCTTGTTTTCTGTAACCTCTAGGCTGTGATTTTCAGTATAACAGGTACCCAATAACTATTTCTTGGTTCTTCCTGCATCTCTGGATAACACTATACATAGTGATAGAGTGTTTTTATATAAGGATGTCCTACACTAGAGAATATTGTGTATTTCTTAATGATGTTGAAGAAATAAGCAGACTCTAAGAAACATTACCTCATATTCCCATTATCTTTTCTGTGTATTGAGATATTTCTCAAAAAATAATTATACATTTTGGTAGTTATCAATATTACATATTTGCTGCAAATATTTGTAAATAATGTAAAATGTATATATACCAGTAATTATGTTGACAATCTCTCCAATTATGCAATATTGTTAAAACTCCAATATCCATATAGTTCACATATAGTGTGTTCACGAATATTTTATTTACTATTGCCACTAGTTCTTAGTACCATTTCAAGAACCATTTGTAAGTTGCTCTGAAAATTATTAAAAGTATGGTTGACCACAGACACTACTGTTCACTTTAGTACAGGAAAAATACATAAAGGTTTTTTAATCTGTTAACAAACATTGAGGGGTTTTTAACCTATTAACAATCAGTAGGATTCTTGAAATTATTTCCTAAGAGAGTAAATATTATAACTTGTAAGACATGATTATCCTCATCACTTGTAATTATGCAGCACTATGCTAATGAGCACCAAACCATTGTAGTTCTTTTTTATATTTCTTAAAATAAATTCCTCATAACCTCATTGATATCTCTAGCAAATTTAGATCTGCTATTTTTAAAGGAGAGTTAAAAATGACATTTTAAGCTAGTTTTCTTTTTGCTTAGTCATATAGAATTTAAAAATCTAAGGATTTTATTGGCAGTCATAATAAAACATTTCATTTTTCTGTTAAATATAGAATTTCATTCAATATCATAATATTAATTCTGTAATCCATTAGCTTAATTCTAGAGGCACAAACTATTTTCATTTCACTGAAACAGAGGAATAAAATTATGTACCTTGCTCAAAGCACAATGATGTACAACATACTATGCCTCTTGATAAGTCATGAATCTCATGTGTTAAATGACATCACAAAGATGTAGAATCAATATATAATCTATATCTATATCCCAACATATAGTAATAGAATCAACCTAAATGTCTATCAACAGATGATTAGATTAAAATGTGGCATAAAACATAAATTGGTACTTTTTATTAAATATACTCTTATTATTCTCAGTTGTTAACCTTTGAGTTATGGATTTAAAGACTTCTATTTTGAAGACTAATGTGAATTTTAAAATAAAAAATTATTTTTTCCATTATATTTAGCTTTTTTGCATACTTTGTAGCTAACACAAATGAGCAAGTCTATTGAATACAAATGTTAAACCAGTAGTGGTAATAATATAGTATTTAAGAGAAAAAAAATACTTACAAAAAGGAATAAAAATACTTAGCAGTAGAAATAATGGATGAGTACAAGGTGGTTTAGTATTAGAAAAGCCAAAATATGGTACAAATAAATTTATTTTAAAAATGATATTATATAATTGAACCTTGATGTTTTATTTGTTAAGAGAATTGTCCAGGAAGTCTTCTTTAAAGGCCAGAGGAGCTCTCCCCTTAAATAATTCCGAAGCCAGTCTTGCATTTCTTAAAAAACATAAAGTGAAAAGAATGTGATGAACATTTTGCGAAACTCTAAATCCAAAATATTACACTGAAAACAAAATCACATAGCTGATTCTACATTTATTTTACTGATATATACTATTTTTCAGGTTTGGAGTCTCTACATGTATCTAATGTTATATCATTACTCTAAATTAAACACATATACATAAATGAAATAAATGAGGTAGCATATGCAAAGGTCACAACCTAGTTCCTGCAACTATTTAAAACAGAAATACGAAAGAAATACATTCCTCTTCTGAAAGCTATTTAGTGGTGGTTCAAATACAAATTCCATTCAATGCTGTTGCTGCTATTGTGTAGTTTTCTATGTGGCACTGAAATAGAAAGAAACCTAAAAAGGGTCTTGTCTAAAGTGTCCCTCATTTATGCTCTTGCTGCTTAAGCAGATGGTGGAAGAAAAAGCAATAGGAGTTTCTAAAAGGTGGAATAAACCAATGGATTATGGTGTAGGTGAGTACTTTCTGATGTTAGCTAGGAGCCCTGCTTGCATACTGGGAGTTGCCCATGCCTCTTCTAGACTGAGACACATTATCATGCACAACCTAATCCTAAGAAATCTTTTAAACCACTGGAAATTGAACCCAGAACATATCTCTAAGCCAGCCTTTTCATCTTGACACCAAATCATAGCATGAGTCAGTCTGTCAAGGATGCCGCTGCTCCCCAGGCAAACTGTTGAAATAATGAATTAATATTTTCTTGAAAATTCTCTGCACCAAAGAAAAGTTAGCCATTTCATACATGATGAATATTCTAAGATTTTCTGAGACATTCTGATAAGTTATCAGGTTTAAAGTTTGGCTCTTTTTAAGACAGTTACTCCTCAGAAACATTAATAAACCCCTAGTGCTTTTACTCATCAATATGTTTGCTACCAATATGTTTGCTATCAGAAATTCTTGACAAGTTCTTGTAATCATTGTTTTATTTCTTTACCTTAATTTTCTCAATATGTGGATAATATTATTTAATCTCTAGTGTATATCTTTTAGTATATGTTTTAATCATATGATTTTTAATTAAAGTTGTATTAACGTGATTTCTAGTGTATGTTTTAATAGCATGATTGTTAACTGTAACTTTTAAAATCTATAGATGGTGTATGACCATTTTGAAATGTTTTAAACTTGGGAAATCTGAAGGCTTTAGGTTTAGTTCAGGCTATAGATCACTTGTGGAGATTGGAACTGCAAAAAAAAAAAAAAATAGCTTAAGCAGCCCTTTGAGTATTCTAAAATAGGGATATTTTCCAGAGCATTGGTTTCTAAAGCTTCTATTATTTCTTGATGTTGAGCTTTCAGGATTTAGCTGCAATATTTACTCAACATGCCATGGCTTTTTATCAGTCATGTTTTTATACCTTTCATAATCAAACTGCTTATCATTGAAATATATATATAGGCTTGCATGTCCCTGGAAAAATTCTCTTTGGTGTTTCTTTGATGTGGTTTTTGATGTGTGGAATAAGAATTCAATTTAAGAATAGCAGAGATGTTGTCACAAGCACAACTAAGAAAATCAGCTTTTCCTTAATAGTCTGTCAAAGTCACCAGCTAGTAGTTTATCAGCACTGTTTTCTAAAGGTGTGGTTTTTTTTTCTCTGAAAAAAATCATCTTCTGCTGTTAAGTCACCAGTGTGTTCCCACCATGCCTGGGGAGATGTGTGGAATAAGGAAAAGGCATGGGCTTGAGTTAGAAGAGCTACATTTAAGTCAAAACTGGGCTATTTATTGGTTGTCTGATAATAATCAAAGGACAGAGCATATTTCTCTTTTGCAATATCTATTGCTAGAAATTAAATATATGAGCAGAGCTATCAGAGTTGGTAACTGGCAGGCCTCTCTGGCAGTACCTCATAGAATAGCCTATGTTGAAGCATCTCTGTTAACCAGGGTCTGTCCCTCAGTATTGGGTTGGTTCACCTAGATTGGATTATCCTACCAGAAAAAAGGCTATAATTAAAAATCATATCCAGACCAGGACACTCTTTCATTTGTAATACTTGTTCTACCTTTCCAGGGACTGGGTACCTGAGTGTGCTAGAGTAATTGGGAAATTGATTTCATGATACAAAATTTTAGAATTAGAGAGCAATGATTATGAAACTGATTTCATGATCAGAAGCAATGGAGCAATGGGATAGGATGGCTTTGAAGATTATTTCCCTGGGGTTGTGGACAACCCTAATGAATCATCCCCACCTCACAAGTGAGCTGACCACTCTAGTGGCTATAAGATGGGGGCTTTCCTTCCTCCGAGAGACTTATCTTTGCTCTTCACTTGCCCATTTCCCAGTCTTTTATGTAGATAGAAAATACCTATTATCTGAAGACACTCTTCCTTCCATTTTGTTACTATCAAGGATTTGAGTGTACATTTCACACATTTTCTTTGGATAGCTAAACCCCACTCTGTCTGTGTTTTTTTTTCTCTAAAGATAATCTGACTCCTTTCTCAAGGTACTTCTGGAACTTTCTAATTCTATACAATCATTGTTGATTTTTTTCAAGTAAACTATGATAGTAATCTTTGATTCAAATTCTTGGAGATCCTACTACATCATCTCTTTGTATTAATTTTATTTAACTCATGGTTTCTTGATGAGGACTCATTAAATATAAAAATATAAGTAAAAGTCTTTATTAAGCCCATAATATCAACCACTTATTGGTTGTTGTTTCTATCAGTAGTTATAAGATTTTAATTATTTTCCAATCTTTCATTAAGTGTTCCATGTGTGTAGTTCTTGTCTATTTTAAGTGATAACTTCCCTGAAGTATAGGGATTTGAACACCTCTTGCTTTCAGTACAATACACAGCAGAGTAGAAAGGTTAAAAGATATTGGGTGTGGGGAGTTGGGGTAGGGCTAATAGTTTACCACAAAGGGACAGGACAAGGGAATGTTGGGGGGTTGTGAACCTGAAGCTGTTCTGCATCTTGGTGTCATGATGATTACATAACTATTTGTTTGTTAAAAATCATAGAACTTGACTCCAAAAGGAGTGGATTTTACTATATGTAAATTCGAACAATAAATATTTTTTTCAAGAAAAGAGACACCTAAATACTGCTTATTGAATGGAACCCGAGAAAAACACATTTTTCAGAAGCTCATGTTTCAGCCTAGGCCTCATCTTATCTGGAAGTCTTGTCTTGCTTGCCTTTACATATAGGTGGCACACAGTTGTTTCTCCTTGGGGTTCTCATTGAACACTCCATGAACTTCAATCTTAGCACTTGTCATAGCAGATTTACATGGCTTATTTATATGTGACTTTCCCTGTAGTTAAAGGAAAGAGTCACGGCCATTCACTATTGTATTGATGATGCATACCAATATTTGGCGCATGGATTCTTAACTATGGAACTTTTGTTTTAATAAAAAAAAATCTCAAAGATACTTCCATTTAAGTATTTGTATTACACTATGAAGGCCCCTTGCCTCAAAAACTAATGTTTCGTTTTCCATTGTCCATCAGCTTCTCTCCTTCTATTACTCAAATACTTAGGTTAGCCCACTTCTTTTTGAACTCATGATGATTAAAATATGTAATTTCTACTATCTTTCCTTTAGTTATCACTTCATCAAACAGCCTTTGTCCTCTTCTTATACCAGGTATGGTTATATTTTAGAGGTGATAAGAATTCCTTGTTGAGAGCTTCAATTTGGGAAACTATCTGAGATTGCTCTTCAGGCTCTACCAACTTTTATCTGACCTTGAACAAGTGGCAGAAATTACTGAGTCTATTTTTTCAACTGTAAAATGGAAAAATAACTGTGTCTAGTTCCCGGGGGTTATATGAAGATTTAGTAAGAAATTTCTTATTCAGTGCTTAGCACAGTGCTTGACAAACCAGAAGCCCCCCGGGAACATTAACCATTATTATATTTCCTCAAAGAAGTCCATGTATCTATATGCCCTTGTATTATATCAATATTTTTTACTAGCCTAATTTACCATATGGATAAAATACTTTAAAGTTAAATAATTTGCCACTAGATTGTAGAATGAGTAGTGGTCACCCATATTCTGGAGTAAAGCCATATCCATAAAATATAATAAATTTCCCCACTTTCATTCCTTGTTACCAGACTTCATTATTCCCCATAGAAACTCATCACAGAACTCATGTCTGATTTATCTATGTATTCCTAACAGTGCCGTATATCCAGAGATATCCCTGAGACATTGTCCATATGTTACAGAGATGAACACTCCAGGGACAAGGCTCAGGGTGCTGTGGCGAGTTTTCCAAAGTATAAGGATACTTTGGTTATTAGCCTTATGCTTTATTCTCATGAACTCTTAAGTTTTATTCCCATTATGATCATAAGTTGGCTTTTAGGGCTACAAACTGAAGAGAGAAAACTTCTTCCACTCATCTTTGGAATATGTCTCTCTTCAATTCAGTTGAACCAGTTTAGGAGATGAGACCTCACTTAGTCCAAAACCAATCACCTGGGGAACTCCAGGTAAGATTGACTTGAACTAGGGGGACTTGAATGTCAGGACAAAAACTGCAATGCACAACACAATATATCGGCAAGGAGAACCTCAATATTATTTCTTAATGTCTAGATCATGTTTCTACTTTTACATATCTATATTCTTTTATATTGTTAAAATGGTGCATCTGTGTGGGTCCTTTAGTAATCCTTGAAAATCTTGAATTATAGTCTAATAGTTTAGTTAATAAGTTGCAGAAATAAATGTTACTGCTGAATTTATATAGCATTTTCCACATGTAATTCAGAGGTTTGTCCTAGAAAGTGGACCCTTAATGACTCAATGATAGTTATACTCACTTAACTTTCAAATTTTTAAAATATTTTGGGAAATATTGTCGACATCCATTTTATTCTTTTTCTCAAATGATTACATGTACATTCCTTTATCAATCGGTAAGTTTAGGGGGGAAATTCCTTCATGATAATTCCTTCATAATCACAAATTGTGAATCAATTTTTCACTTTACATTACATTCTTTCCTAGTTATTAGAAAGGGATTGGTGGTCAATATAGGCAAGGGCATATTATAATGATATTATTCTCATGTCAATTCTTAAAATAAAAAATCTTAAAAGTGAATAGGCCATGAAATAAAATATCTAGGGAACAGAGAATTGGGATGTACTTTGGAAGTTGTGTACTTTGGAGGTTTTTCGGTCAATAATGTCTATGATATGTTCACAGAATTCCTTGTCAACCCAGTGTGTTTGGAGCTACAGGCCTCTTAAGTTCTTCGTTCTTTTTTTTAACTGAAGCAATTTTTTGTTCTATTTATCTGAAACCTTTATTTTTTGGCACTGGGAATTAAAATTATAATAATCTAAGCAGAAAAATATCTTAATTAGATTGTTGACACAAACAAATAAACCTGTCCATAGAGTGTTCTGTCACTATTCATATGCCTCTCCAGCCTTCTTCTAGGATGACTGACCTCAAGTGGGTATGTTTTCTCTGTACTCCTAAAGCATCAAGGAAAATCTGGATGACTAGTCATTATAACACATCCACATTGATGATACTCTTCTTTTTTTCCCTTACAAAGTATGGATGTCAATGAATGTATTCAGTTTTTGTGTCAATGCCTAGATCACCTGTCCAATGGGGATAATCATACTGACCAGGAAGGCCTGTTGTGTGCATTAAAGATAATATATATGAAACATTTGACTCAGGATGCTATTCATAATAACACCAAAAAGATAGAAACTATGGTATTCTAACATTTTAGAATCCTATACTGTACTTTGAAAATAATTTTACTGAAGTGCATATACATATAGAAAAGTACATATATCACAAATACATAGCTCAATGCATTTTCACAAACACAGCCACGTAATCAGCATCCACTTTAAGAAACAAACAAAGTAGCACCCCTGGTTCCCTTTTCCAGTCATTAATCCCTGTAAAGTAATCACTATTCTGATTTGTAACAGCATAGATTGGTTGTGCCCTACTATTTGTTTTACCAAATCATACCATTTATGCTCTTTTATGCCTGTTTTTTTAGCTTATTGTATTTGTGAGATTAATCCATTCTCTTGTGCGTAGTTGTTAAACATCCATCTTTACATGCTGTTTAATATTCCACTGAGTGAATATAGTAGTTCTATTAATGAATTAGCTATTATAAATAGTGTTGCTACAGACATTCTAATATATGTATTTTGGTATAAAAATTTTCACATTTAAGATGGATATACATGCAGAGGTAAGATTGCTAGATCTTGGGACACATGTACACATTTAGTGTTAGTAAATATTTCCAGATATCATAAGTGTATAGTTTGATAAATTTAAAAATTAATACTTTTGCTAGAGAAAAATTGCCATCATAAGTGTTCATATATAATATGTATATATGTGTGTGTGTGTGTATCTGTTGATATAATTTTGTTTAAATATGAGTAAATGTGTATATACATACATATTTATGAATATACATATATGAGCAGCCACAGAGAGCAGTCTAGAACAGAAGAGCAGGCAGCAGTGTTGAATAAAAATTTAGCTTAAAATAGCTGATCTCCCAAGTATTAGAACAGATTTGTCCTCTCTTCAAGGGTTTGTTTGGTTCAAAGATTACAGTTAAGTATTGAATTGTTTTGTGGCATGTCCTTGTTTCACTTTGTAAGCTACCTCAATCCATGAAATAGCTATGGGCCCCTTCCACAACACTGTTGATGTTTTTCCTTATCTCTGCAAAAGCTTTTTGATTCACTTGACTATCAGACTCATTGAATTGGAGCCTTAATTTAAATTCAAGGGTTACTAGTTAGAATCCAGGATGGACTACGTTTGTAAGATAATAGGAGTTATGCAGGACTTTTAAAATATTATTAAGAAAACCAAAATAGGGCCGGGCGCGGTGGCTCACGCCTGTAATCCTAGCACTCTGGGAGGCCGAGGCGGGTGGATAGCTCAAGGTCAGGAGTTCGAAACCAGCCTGACCAAGAGCGAGACCCCGTCTCTAAAAAAAAAAAAAAAAAAAAAAAGAAAACCAAAATAGGTTACCTGTTAGTTTTTGAGGTTAAATGCTATAGTGCTTTCTGTGTATTTCAACCAGCATGGTAGCTTGGTTAATAAGAGGTACTTACTAAATATTAGACTGACTAAATAGGAAAGCCCTTAGAAGCATATGAAAAGAATGGTCTGTGCTTTGGATCTGATATTGACTCCCATGTCTATATCCCTTTGGAGACCTCCTTTATTTTTCCTGCTATGAAGTGCTGATATAAATTTAAAAAATACCATTAAAGGGGCCATCTAGCTCACTTGAAACTTTCACCACACACTGGGGGAGATGAGGCTGGGGAGGCCTTTTCTTTTTCAGGTCTTCAAGTTCTGTAGGGCTTTTGAAAAGTAAAATAGCCTCAAACAGCTGATTTTAGGACTAGTGGTGATTGAGAATGTTTTTTCCATGGTGTAGAAAGAGCTAGTTGTCGGAAAACTAAGGAGAAAGAGATGCATGTTTGCCTCAAAAACTACTTTTTTTTAGAAATGATATTAAAGCATTGCCTTTGTTCTCAAAGGAAGCAATACAACAAATGAGTGGAAGTAATAAAAGGATATATTTCTTAGATTTAATAGAATAGAGTATTTCCAAACCTGGCAGACTACTGGAGTTGTTTGGGAAGAGGTTGAATGACTTGGTAGACATGGCCTAGGTGCCTACTCAGCAGTGATTTACTAAATCATCTAAAAACATGTTATATAATTACAAATGGGGATAATGTACATGAAATAACTCTGTGAGCTCTTAAGCTAAAGTAATAGATACAACTCCTGACAGTTAAACAAAAATAAAAATAATACAACCCTTTTCCTCCTTAGTGTCTTTGAAATACTGAGTAGGTGTTATAGGTCGAGTTCTCTGACAAGCAGATTCTAAGATGGAGTTTAGTGTGCAGAGTACTTATTAGGGAGTGCTCATTGGACCAACCCAATGGAAGGGAAGGGTAGGAAGCAGGAGTAGACAGAAAGAGAAGTTGAGCTATGATGCAGCCCCAATGACAGCCTGGATGTTAAGCAGGTTGAGAGATTCAGCAAATAAGGAGACGGTCAACCCAAGGAATTTTATAGGCAATAAGAGCATGATCAGCATGGTGTCAGCTTCCTATGTCACTTGTCCCAGAGGATGACATGAAAACTAAAGAGACCAGATGACAGGCAATACAAGTGGTATGGCATTCTTGTTGAGAATCCAATTTCCCACTGCTACTAAGCAGTTTTATAGTCTACAGCTGTACTTTAAGAGGAGATGAGATAGGAAGTAACATGTTTTGCCATAACCAGGAGACAGATGAGAAAATGCTTTGTGGCAGTTTCCCACAAGATAAGGGACTTTCTTCAAGATATAGAGGTTGTTGAGATATTGCTTTGGTATACTGCATCTCAAGACTGCCTATTTTCCTATGTTCTGGGAAGATCCCAGAGAATTTGCTAAGACTTAAGTATGTCTGCAGTTGAACCTTGCCTATGTGGATACTTGTAATGTCATTAGGCATCTCCATGTAGCTGTTTGTCAACACTTAGCCAAACACATGGGGATTTCTGTAACCTAGAATGGCAATTCAGAGTGGTCCCGAGTTGGGTTGAGATGACTGAGCCTTTATACTCCTGAATTAGTCAGTCATTGGATGATAGACTTCTCAGAAATAGTCATGACTTTGGGCAAGGGGGCTCTCTGCAGCTGAGGCAACTCCTAAAGGGTCTGAGAGCTCAGGGCTATCTGCCACCAGCACTTCTAGTTACTGGGTCAATAAGTTCTTCATTGAAGGGGAATATGAGTAGTTCATCAGTGTCCACCATAGTACTTAAGCCATTCTTCCTCCTTATGACAACATTGTACTTATTCATAAGTAGTCACTTTCCAGAGCTTTTTAGGTTAAGTTTTAAAAATAATTCATATAGATAGAAAATTCAAATATGGAAAAAACTTGAACTTTTATTGTTATAGAAATGTACACACTTGAAAGCCTTATTTCTTCTGGGTATTTACATAATTTTATAAAAAATCCATCCATTTTTAATTAGCTATTTTTAATAGGTAGTTAGCAAAGATATTATAAGGAATATATTAGGCTAATGGACATTTAACAGCTGAATTAAGTTCTTTTAATGGAAATGCTGACAAACCTTTATCTGTAATCATAGCAACATTGTGATTACAGAATGAGGTACCTCTCCTTGTTATTTGCATCCCCCAAATTCCATATGCCCTATGAAGAACAAAGTCCATTATTAGCCAAATGCAAGTTATACTTGGCACCAGGCATTACTCATCTCCTTGCTATATTTGAATCATTTATTAAAGTTGTAAAACATTATTTCAAAAATCAGCATGGTGGCCAATTCATAATATGGATTCTTCTAATATTATAAGATTAGAAGAAATAATTTTCCAGTTTCTGGTGGCCTCTGCAAGTCTTGGCCATTGTGAATTAGGTAAACAATTTTACATGGAAGTATTTTAATCCTTAAACCCTATAATTTTTTTTATTCATCATGTCAGATTACTTATTAAAGGGGGTAACATTCAGCATTCAACAGATGTTTATGAAACACCTATTATAAGACATGTACTTTTTGGGGCCCTGAGATTATAGCAATTAACAACCAAGATTTGTAATGTCATGAAGATTATATTCTCTTATGGGAGATAGAAAACAAAAATATTAAACTAGAAAATATGTATGAAGAGATTTTAAAATAGGATAAAATTTCAAATGGTGACTGGGTAACTACTTTACTTTGGATTGTCAAGGAAATATTCTCTAGGTGTCGTTATTTAAACTGAGATCTGAGTGACAAGAAGGGACCAGCTTTGTGAGGTAGGAAAGGAAAAACATTTTCCCTCTACCCTCCTAGGTTCCCCAGCTGGGGCTCTGCAAATTAGCCTGACAAAACAAAAGAGAAACAAAACAAGAGAAAAACAAACAGAAGTTTATTAACATGTGCAGTGTACATACCCGTGGGAAAAGCTCAGTTATGAGTAACTCAATAGGGTGATTAGAACTTTGGGTTTACATAGCATCTGAACAAAGAACAATAAACTTGTAAAGAAGTGACAAGACAAAGGAAAAGGGATTTAGACATTTACTGGTGCCAAACTGGTAAGACATAGGAATATGTCTTTCATATATATATATGAAAGAAACTAATAGAGTAAGGTATTTTTGTGCAGGTCCATCTTGGGGCCAACTTTGTATCTTCTTTGTGGCCATAAACTTTCCCAAGAAAGGGTATTTATAGCAGTCTTCGTTTCTCAGAAGTTTTTGTTTTTAGTGAGATGAGGTAAGCTCTGGGAAGGCTTCTTTCTGCATCTGTTGATTTGCTTCCAACTCAAAATAATATTTATGCCAAAGTGATATATTTTGGAGTGGCAAATGTTGAGCCTCTACAGTGACAATCAAAAGGAACAGTATTCTAGGCAGGGGTAACACTAACACATAGTATATTGGATGGGAATAAATTGGCATATTCATGAAACAACAATAATAAGCCAAGGCATGGTGTGTGAATGAGTCAGAGAAGTAGGCAATGACCAGCTCATATAAAGACTTGGTAGTCACGGTAAATTGTTTAAACTGTATTGTAATTATAATGGAAAGTGATTGGAGAGTATTAACATCACTCTGACTGGTTTATAGAAAATGGGATGTAGCGGGTGAGAAGTGGAATAAAAAGACCAGTCATTAAGTTAGTAGTCCATGTGAAAGATGATGGTGGCTTAGACATGGATGACTGTAGTGAAGGGATTGAAATAACAGATTCCAGATTTGTTGTGAACAAGGCTTGATTGGTAAGAGTGGGAAAGAAATCGATATTAACTCTCAGATGTTTAACCTGAACAATTGTGATGATGCCATCTATTGAGATATAGAGTATTTAAGTAAGAGCAGATTTGGAAAAAAAATATTAAGAATTTCCATTTGGATGTGCTAATTTTGGGATGTTTATTAGAGACCCAGGAGTAGATATTGAATAAGCAACTTAATATAAATTTGGACTTCAGGGGAGAGTTTAGGGCTGGAGATATAAATTAAGGAGCTGTTTAAAGCCATGTCACTAGAGACTTACAAGAGTCAGTGTGTAGTTACAGAAGATGAATAGTCTCAAGATCAAACCCTGAGGCACTCAAATATTTGGAAGCGGAACAGAAGAGGGACATTCAACATAGAATACTGGGAATTAGGAGGAGAATTAGGAAACTGTGGTAATATGGAAGATACAAAAAAAATACAGTGTTAGAAGGGAGTGTTTCATAGTATGACATGTTATGAGGGTTTCAGTACAATAAAAATATATAAGTGATCAATGGATTTAGAAACATAGAATTTTTAGCAATCTGTACAAAAGCAATTTCAACAGAATAGTGGAATTGAAAGCCCAGAGGAGTAGGTTAAGTAGCTAGTATGAGGTGGAAAAACAGACACAAAGGTTATAGACAACTTTTTTCAAGAAGTTTTACCATGAAAAATTCACAGCAAGATGAGACAATAATAAATAATAGACTTTAGGATGAGAAGTTTAGAATTATGAAGTCAATTTGATGGACTTTAAGTGTTAGCAAGGAAACTTTAAAAATTTTTCCTACTAAAATGATCTGAAAAATGTTTTTCAACATTTATGTTCTATTGTATCAAATTTATATAACTTTCAGATAATTTAAAGCAATATTAAGTTATTAAATTTTATTAGATTAATAAGATAACAATTATAGGATGTTTTCCTTTAGTTGAAATACGCCCAATCGGCCTAATTTTAAAAATTTCCTACAAAAGTATAATATATTTCAATAGAAAAGCATGCCTAACATAAAGGTACAGCTTGATGAATTTTCTCAAACTGAGCACATCCTTTTAAACAGCATTTAGATTAAAAACAGAAACTTAGCAATACCTCAGAGACTTCCTTATGCCCCTTCCCAGTCACTGCATGCTATCCCCATGGATAAACACTATCATGATTTCTAACAGCATAGACTAGTTTTGCCACTTTTTGAACTTTATATAAATGGAATCCATTTAACTTAATTTTAAATATATAGAATTTACATGATAAGGCACTCATTACCTTACATTGATGATTATGTTGACTCTTTGCCTCTCTCATTACACAAGCTTAGCCTTGCTTTCTCACTTCATTATCATACAACCTAGGGCTTTCACACTATACCTTGTTCCTGCTCATCCCTATTCTATTTTTTGATAAATATTCTAGATCGGTCTTAAAGTATAGGATGCAGAACTCCTACATCAGAATCCTCTAAGGAGCTTGTTAATAATGCAGATTCCTGTGCCCCTATTATGGTTTATGAATCCAACAGAGAGGCAGACAACACTCTATCCGCTCATGCCTCTGTAATGTAATAATGTCTCCTAGAATGTTCTTTGTTGAATCTTGTATTTAGGGAGTCTTATATTTCCTTTATAGCCAGAGCCCAACATTTTATGAAGTCATCTAAAATTTCCCACCAGAGGTAATCTCTCCCTCCCCTGTTTAGCTCTTTTAAAGCATTTATCTCCGTCTGCCTTGCATCATAGTTGTTTGCACACCTGTCTGTCTTCCTACCTAGGTTATGATCCTCTGGAGGGCAATGGCTTCACATTCCTTTGTATCTCCCATAACAGCTAGCACAGTGCCTTGCATACAGTGAGTTCTAAATAATTATTTGTTGTATGGAATCCATTACACTGGGAAGATGTTATTTCCATAGAGTAATTAAGAGATTAAATGTAGAATCCCAAAGGATAAATTTTTTTCCCATTGAAACATTACCATGGCTACAGGGATAGGAAAACTACAGATATAGAATTAGGTATCTGTAGGAAATTGAAACATAAAAAACAGTTTCACAAGAAAGACCTTGTTAGATAGTTAATTTTTCAGCTGGTTGTAAATAAATAGTACCTCACAATAAATAAAACTTTGCCAAAAAATAAGTATTTGCATGTTTTCTTTGCCTACCAGGGCTCTTTTCTGATTTGATTTGTTCACAGGAATGATTTAAGTGTAATCATGAAAGGTGTGTGTGTGTGTGTGTGTTTTGTGTGACTGATCACGTTGTTATTGCATACCCTCAGCAAGTACCCTGTGGGTTTGGGTGGTTTCTCCCACTGAAAAATTCTACGTATTAATAAATTATTTTTACAAATCATATTTAATTTTTCAAGGAGTCTTTCTCTCCTTTTTTTAAAAAAAGAATGACAGAATAAATGTTTACTTACCATTAAAATTTACTCATGCTTAGAGCTTGAAAGATATGGGACAAAACAATGAAGTGACATTAACTTCTGTTCTCAAACTATGTTTTTAATACTAAAGCTTTCGTGGAGGAGTTCACTTCCCCCACTCTCCCTTCTCTATGCATTATTTTATTCCTCTCCAATCTATTTCAGAGTCCTCTTAAAGTCAAAATCTCCTCTTTCGGTGTTTCAGGACCACATGAGAATGCTTTTAGGTTTCTAGTATGTGATTACTGGGGTACTGAGCACACTGGGAAACTTTATCAGAGGACCCATCCCAAGCCAAATTTCCTTAATGTATACCTGATAATTTGCTACCACATCCTATGTTATTCTACACTGATTAAAATGTATTTGAAGCACCACCTTAGAAAAAATGGGTAAGAAATTGAAAATACTTAGATTTATACTTGAAATAGCACTCGAGGAAATTATTTGTCAAGAAAGATCACCTCTGGGTTTTAGAACCTCTTCTCTAAAACATATTCTTTTCTAATTAGAAGACATTATTTTTAAAAAAGTAAAAGAAATAGAAATCCTGTTCACTAGATAGTCCCCTCCTAAAGGGGGAATTAATCTATATGAAACATTGCTATAGGAAATGGCAATTTTTAATCCTTAAGAGCACACATGTAAAAGATTGTAGAAATATGTTAACTAACTGGACTTAAAATAATAAGAAAGGCATGTCATTGTAGGGCAAGGAGTTTTTAAGATTACATATCATGCCACATATATTAAGACTCAATCACTGAAGATGCAGAGTAATTTACAAAAATCAAACAGAGGGCAATATGCCAAGTTATCCATAAACTATATTTAATTGCAAGCAAAGCAGATAAAGCCACATGCACAATAATGGGCAAGCCCATGGTAATATAATTCATTTACAGTGCAATTTATTTCATATAGTTCTTAGATTGTGTCATGAAATTTAAATAATTCTAGTAAATGACAAGACAATGGAGAAATCAATTTCAGAACAATAACTAACATGTTTGGATTACCTTTATAAATTTAAATATTTCTCTTCATACACATCTTTGAAGAGAAAATGAGGACAGAAAATAAAAAGATCATGTAATATATTTGTTTTCTCTTCTAGGGTTTTTGTGGTCTTCAAGGTTAAGTTTTATTCTTCCTTTTAGCAAGTGATTCTCTTAGGATGCACAATATAAATGACAGAGATTTACTTTTTAGACTGCATCCATTTATTAGTTCTCTTAAATGAGCTCTAGGCAGCTTAATAAGCCCTTACCATTTTAGTATTACATGGATAAGAAACATCGTGGGTGCTTTAAAATTCGCCTTTCCCGAGAGGCTTTAATGCTAATTTTGGTACCCAGAATCTGATTTTGAGAGCCCAAGATGCCCATATGGTGAACTGAACTGTTGATGCTTCTTCATAGTCCTGTAATGAACTGCATGGTTCACCTTCCTCAGCAGTTGGGGGAGTGAGGATCGTGCCTGGTTCCTAGCCATCTGATTGGCCTAGATAATCTTAAGTGCTGTCGTGATACAGATTCTGTTCACCTGCTCCAGATCTCGCCCGTCATGCTCTAGAGCGCCTGTCTCATACTTGACTTTGGGTCTGCTTTCCAGTCTCCCCTTTTCCACCCCTGCATGTACCCCCTGTGGCTACCTACAGTCATCCTGCTACTGAATGATAAGCTAAACCAATAGCACTTAATTAGTATATTTACTCACATATTTTTCCCATCTTGGTTTAATGCTCTCCTAGTGAATTTAGGGTGAAAATGCAGCTACACGTTAACTGATGATTTAATTCATGGAATGCAGGTAATGAATGTGTTTTGCTTATCAAAGGCTTCCCTTCAGTTGTCAAATTCAGAGGAACAGTGTTCAGAGGTCCTACGTTTAAGTTGGAGTGAAAAATTCATAGCTCCCTTGAACTTAGGCAAAATGAACCCTGACAAGTCAACCGGATATTCACAGATGGTCTGCAGAATTTGAAGGCTAATTTGGTGAAATAAAATTAAATGAGTGAAATTGTATGCTGTCATTAATCTATCACCATACTTAAAATGCTTCATTGAAATTCCTTTTACTGCTTTAAATTAAAAAAAGATCAAAAATATGCTATAGAAAAGCATTCAAAACCCATCTATATATAACATAGATAAAACTTGGTTGGATAGTTGTAGAACTTTTTCTTCTAGAAAGTTCTGATACCTACAAATCTATTGCTATTAAAATATTTTATTATATTCACCCAATGCTTAATTCTACCATAACCATGTATATGAGAAAAATCTCCTTAAATATAAAATGATCATCATGACCTTTTAAAAACCTGGTATTCTTTTTTTTTCTAAAAAAACATGCTTAACTTTAATATTTTTATTGATAATGATTGTATATTATTGAGGTACATGTGATATTTTGATACATGCATATAATGTTTAATGATGAAATCAGATAATTGGGATATCCATCACCTCAAAGATTTATCATTTATTCTTTTTCTATGCCATCATATTAAATGAAGTAAATACATTTTTAATTATAAAGACAGTCATAATTTTAGATATTTGGATATGGTGCCATCACAAACCATAATCATACCCCCCAAACTTCTAACATTTCAGGTACTCTGCCCCAGGTATTTCATGATAAGCATGGGGTCATGACTCTGTTACAGAGGGCTAAATGAACAATATTGATTGCAAATATTCTGTCCAGTTGTCAGGTCAATGTATCTCAATTTGGGAATTATAAAATTGTAACTCTATTCCTATGCCACTCAATCTCACCTACTTTACTTCTATATTATGATGGGTAATCTCAAATAATATTTAAGTTAATGGCTACTTTTCAATTAGATATGGAGTTGGGCCTAACTTTTCAAATTTATGCTGAGGTTACCTTGCTCATCATAGAATTAAGTAGGCACTTTCCAAGTTTAGATATAGTAGGTAGTTTTGGTGTTTTTTTTTCAAAACTCTTAAAAGTTATATTTCATTAGGGCATTAAACGAGATTAAAATCCTACCAATCTCATGTGAATACTTATAGTTACTAAAAGAATCAAATGTAATGTACATAAAAAGAAAAACTGAACAAGTGAGAAGAGTATTCTTTGTATCAAGTCATGTCAAAATTATTTTTTGGTTTTGATCATGTGAATTCTTTTTGATTTTTTTTACCAATCACTTCTTTATTTATTGAACTAATAATTATACATTCTGATAATCTTTCAGAAAGATAAAAACATTCTTTCTCCATCTGTCTGAAAACTTTTCACTGATTCTTTCTACATATTTTCAGTGAGAAAAGTATACTAATTCTGAAAATTATAAGTAGTAGTAGACTCTAAAAATCATCCCAATCCATAGATTATATATTCAATTGTATTTAATTATTTTACTAAATATGAAAGTTTATTTTAGATCTACATGAACCAATTTCCACCATAGGTGAATTGTATGATCTCAGGAACAGCCTTTATTTCATCCATTTTTGTATTAAACTAGACTTTCTAAGGACTAGTTTAATTAACCATCCACCACTGGTAACTACTGATGTAATGTGTATCAAAAAATGTAAGCATTAACTTGTGCCCACAAAAGTAATTCCTGTCACTATATAATAAACTAATTTATTTGTTTCATAAGTATATATGTATATTTTATTTTGGGGTATCTATTATTCACCCAAATATGTAAGGAACTCAGAGATATGTGCAATAAAAAAAGAAGGCAAGAAGACCCTGCTCATGGCTGCAGAAGTTAAAATGTTTCTGTAAGCTGGGTTCTAGGTCTCAGTTATGAAATTATGGATGAGGTGAGGATAGGTATGCAGTGTTACTATAACAGAATGCAATCAACATGTCAGCATGTAACATAGGTATTGTAAATCAAATGTACACATGGGTATACAGGCAACAGGAAAGCATGCACTAGTAAGGGCTGTGTCATAGGTGCTAAACTAACCATATACTGAAAGATTTACACACTGTGGGGACCAAATAAAATTTCCATTAGAGAAGTTTGCCTGTTGGGACTTCTGATCTTTTCCCCAGTTTCTGAATCCATCTTAAAGCCCCAATTATGTATATTTATTTAATGTTATATATTTATCTATAAGCCTGAACCCCTGTGCTTTAAGCTCTTTACAAATGCTGAGTTGCAAAAGATGGATGAGTGGGGAAAAGGTTGTACAGTGGTTTTGCCCTAGGCTCAGAATCCTAAACAAAACACAAATATATAGAACAAGTAGTGAACAATGAAAACAAACCATTGACGATATTTCCATTAATCTGATTCAAAGTACACATATGAAGAGGAACATGGCAAGAAAAATATTATGGTAGGAATTAAGAAGATTCCTTCATGACTGCTTGATATGGATATGTCACATTTAATAAAATTCTTCTTAGACTGTTTAGATTTTAAAAAAAATTCACTCTGTTAAGGAGATACCATGAAATTGGTTATTGAAAATGTATACAAATTTTTGTCAGAATAAGTACAACAGTGAACAAACTGTAGCCTAGAACTAGCTACCTATTCTGTTTCACTCTTTTAATTCAAGATTAAAATTTTTAACTTTCAAAATAGACCATTTTTATATGAGTATTATTTCTCTATTGCACAAATTTATTACCATTTGAAAACACCCATGTTGTTTTCTATGGCCCAAAATTTTTAGTACTAATACCTTTCATGGTCATACTTCCATGTATTCCATAATACTACACTTGGTTCACACACACACATACACACACACACTCATACACACTCAGAGTGTGTTTTGTTTTCTATCAGGTAAAGACAGTGTCTGTGTTATTAAGTTAAACATTACTTTCAACACTAGGAGATGTTGATATCAGAATGTTAAACTTGACTTTATTGCCTCAATTATTTGAATTGTCATAGTGCAAAGAAAGTAACTATAGCAATTTTTTTAAAAAAATCGTATAGCAGTCATTTATTAGAACAAACCTTTCTTGTAGACAGAGCTAGTTTCAATCACAGCCTTAGAATTATAATTTGAAAAGTTCTAAACAGAGCGAAATACATAGTTTAATAACAGTGGGTATTTGGTTATAGCTACTTCAAGGAAAAGAAAGCAATTATATATGTTCACATAACACTGACAAGGAGAAACAAAACTTTGGATGGCAAAGAACTTGCATTAGTCTTTTTGACATGTTCCTGTGGTGTGATTTATTATGTAGACAATCAGCTCAACTTCTCAAGTTTGATATCCTTGGAATCATTTGAAATTTAAATTTTAATGAAAATTCATTAATTCCAAGGCCAAAAGAAGTGATTCTAATTGCTTTTGAGAATCAGACTATGAAAGAATTCTTTGACAAACTTGCAGAGTCTTTCCTCTGGTTTATCATTGGTTGCTTTGTAGGTACTTAATTGAAGGTCCTCTGATTATCAGCATGGGTTGACATCAGTGCACTCCATGCATTTTAAACAGTAGGCCAGATGTTTAAAGGATCAGCCAAAACATCAATGGCATACTAGTGTGAATAATAAAATTTTAATTATCTACAAGAAGAAAATATAATAAAAAGCATAAGCTTTTCTCCGCTTTAGCCTGAAGGCGGGAATGAATGCCTAAGTGGCATTTTAAGAATGGGTTGACTGTGAATTGTGGGAGAATTGGGGTAGAAAACTTGTAGCTAGCTAATGTATATTCTGTTTGCCTCTTTAGCTCACCATACACTCGGACACATGAGCATACACGCTCAGAAACACAAACACACATGCATACAGGAATTTCAGACATACTGAAGAAATATATTTGAGGGATAACTGTAAATAAAATTTTTTAAGATGCTGGGAATAAATGGAAGAGGGGGAGGACATGCTGGTTCATGCTTAGGCAATTTAGTTGTTTAATGTTTGCCAAGGTTTAAATTAATCTAGCTGTTTCTTTGGCCAGAATTAGTGATCCAACAATTTGGAATTATTAGGTGATTTTTAAAGTATTCTGAATCTAGAAAATTGAGCAACTCACAGCATGCCAAAATTCTGATAAGTGTGTATTTTACACTCATATATAACAAAGAAATGACAAGTAGTCAGGTGGATAAGGAAAAGAATGACTTTTCACACAGGTGCACACACATAGATATCATCTTCCCAATAATATTTTTAATGTAACAAATGTATGCATAATGTCTCCAAAATGTTATCTTTATATTTAGTTTATGTCAAATAAATAAATTGGCCTTTCTAACCTTCGGGGTTTCATAATTTAAATATATTGGTGCCTTATGTTAAAAGAGTGAATCGATGTCATTCTAATATAAAGATAAATGTTTCTCATATACATTGAAGTATTAGATGATTCATTTGTTAATAATAAATTAGGTGAATCAAAACTTTTAACATCTACTTTGAACTCCATAATACTATCTACTGGTACTTAATTATTTATGATATTTTCTAAGTCATTTCTATTTATATCTCTATTTAGGCCAAACCTCTCAGAACTTTAAAATGTAAACTCAGGAATTTAATTTCTATATACTTCAATTGTAAACACCCATCATATCAGAAAAATTTACACAATATTATTTGTGAAATTTTGTGAACTTGATATTTAGTTAATCTTCATGTCGAACATTTTAACTTCCAGGATTCAGTTTTAATATCCCCAATCTTTATACACTTGTTAAATAGCTGTTTGATACTAAGCCAGTACTTATAAACATCAACAAAACAGGGACACTTAAATTAGCTATCAGCTTCAGTTGGGATGAATGACCCAGAATATATATATATATATATATATACACACACATATTTTTTCCAGGAGGTAATAAAATTGAAACCTCAAATGTGTAAACCCTTGAGAAACCAGAATGAGAAACATTGGTCAATATCTTTCAGCAGAATGATTTCAATAAACTGTCAGTAAGGCATCTCCCACATGTGGACTCTACTTTATTAGAATAAAGCATTCAATGTGCTTCTGAAGAACTTCAGCTACCCTTCTGGCTGCCATACATTGACTTCTTAGCTATAAGATGGCTGAGCAAGTTTTTCCTATGTGTTTCCTTTCTAGCTCATCATTTTAGTGTCGAAATATCTTTCACAATGTTGCTGTGGCTATAGAATTGTTTTAGGTGGCATAACTCATTCAAACAAAGGTGGCAAATACAACAGTCCCCAAAAGACAAAATATCCACCAGAGAAAGATGGAAATGACCCCAGGAAACAATGGCACCTCCACATTCCCTAAATTCCAAAGTCGTAAACAATGGTCCAGACAACTCTCAATTCCAATGTTGTATCGTCTTATAATTTCAAATGCCTCTACTAAAAATTATTTACCTCTACTGAAATAATGAATCAGAACCCACTAGGAATGGCTGATATGCTTGTAGCCAGAGAACAACTGTACATAGAAAATAACATTTTAATTTATAGACGTATGATAATGACTGTTTCACGCTGTTTTCAGAACTATGAATTGGTCTGCTCAGTCGTTTCTTGTCATTGTACTGAGGCACTTTATTTTCTTACCAGCTGAGATGAGGAATAGGAGCCCGGTGTGCAGGTGAAATTAGTTAACAGGAGCCATTCAAATTTGGAAGTAAGAGTCAGGATAGCATTGATCAAAATACTTTCAGTTTAAGAAGTAAACAAGTACTAGCCTGATTCATCTGCCTCTCCTTTTAGTTATTTTGGTAATATGATACTCATTTTCAGGTGACTGAAAACAACTAAATAGACCTGAATGATTATATTATGTACCTTTCTTTACTCTGTTCGGACCTGGGGTTATGGTTTTCCATTAGCTCTAGACCTTTTAGGGAAAATGTAGAGAAATGGTTTGAAAAAAAATGCTTGGTCTTTCTTTACAAAAATAATAGTGAATTGTTGTTGAAGACTTACTATGTGTCAGGCCCAGTGCTAAGCTGGGTTTTATTATTATTTCCATTTTACAGGTGAAGAAGCTGGAGCACAGAGAGGTTAAGTAATTTGTCTAGGTTGGCTCAGCTAACATGTGCTACAGTTGGGATTTATGGCCACACCAACTTCCTCTCATCCACTGTCCAATCTTATGTCTTCTCTATTCAAAAAGTATTTCAACTCTAAAACTTTAAAGGAAAATAAATTCTGAATGGAAAGACTAGGTTTCAGTCACTCACAAATTAGCTTTTCTCCCACTCTGTTTCTTTTTGCAAATATTCCAACAGTTGATTAAACTTGTCTGTCACTCCGAACACTATAGAATTGCTAAGGTGGAATTGTTTAAAAGAGCTAAATTCCAATTAACTTTGCCATTGATTATCTTGTGTTTTGGAGGAGTGTTCTTTCTTTCAGATTAATGGGCTTTATAGTATATCTCAAAGATTAAAATAACAATGAAGGAATTAGAAAACCTGCACCCCTCTCACAAAGCATCCTTTACTCTCTTGTGCTTCAGATGAGGATAAAATCATGGCTATGATAAGATTTGGGGAAGAATAGTACAGACAAAATTCCTTATAACCTGGCCACTAAATTTCCAATAGCTGTAGAAGGTACTGGTTTTCCAAGAAAATTGACAGGTTGAAGTTCATTCAGCGGCTTTTCTAGGTCTCTTACTAGAAAGTGATCACAAAAAAGTGGAGAGTAACCACCCGAAATTGGATAGATTATAATTTTTGCTTAAGCATTTTAATTTCTGGAAGGAACTTTAGAACTCTACAAAGCATTTACAGTCCTGTGTCATCGCTTAAATTTTCTAGGGTCATTGATGAACCCAATGAAAAGAAATTAGCCTATGAATGTAATTGACCCTCAAATTATATTACCATGCAAGTAATCAGTGGGTCTGATGGATATGGCTTTTGAGCAGATAGGTCAACTCTTTCAAATAGAGAAAAATAACATAAATTGAAGACAAATAGCAGGCTAGTTATTTCCTCCTTCTTTGACATGACCCTTATGGATGGTGCGTAAATTTATAATGTAACACAATCAAGAGATCTTCATTATCCTAGTTTTGAGTATAATTGCTTAGGTTCTCTTTGAATCTCTCTGGCTATTTAAAAATCTGTTTATTAAAATTCTTTGAAAAACTAAAATGTCAGATATATATTTAAGGTCTTATAACTATCCTATACCAACTTGAGCACCCAGTCTTATCACTCACCCTTCCCCTGAGTGAATCCTTAGCTTTGGGCTCTTCCTGTTTTGTCCCTACACATGCTGCACTCTTTCTGACCTTCGATTTTGCTTTCATAGCAACTGTTGCCAGAATGGCCTCTCTATTGCCCTTTTACTCTTCACATCTCTTGGTATTTAAACCCCAGCATAGTCTACCTTAGTCCAAAAGACATGCTACACTATTCTAGGTCACAGTGATCTTACCCTGCTGTTACCACACAACATTTATTATCAACTTAATACCTATTCCAGTTAATTACAAGATGACTTATACCACATCTTATATTGTTGCCTCGGACTTTTATAAACTCTTCATATGTGTATTTTTCCTGTTCCCATCCTCACTAGAAATAGCAAATACCATCTTAGCCTCTTTCTAACTTTCTATGGTGTTAGGCATATCATCTTCTATTCAGTGGGCATTCAACAATTAAGCTCATTAACAAAGAATTATATATTTTTAAAAAGGATACTTTTTTTTCTTTTTAGTGATGCACTCATTTTTATTGTTGTAAAAAATGAGATCTACCCTCTTAACAATTTTTAAGTGCACAGTACAGTATTGTTTAATATGAGAAAAATGTGCAACAGATCTCTAGAACTTCTGATTTTGCATGACTGAAGCTCTATACCCATTGAACAGCAACTCCCCATTTTCCCCTCCCCCCAGCACATAGCAACTACCCTGCTACTTTCTGTTCTATGACTTTGACTACTTTAGATATCTCATGTAACTAGAATCCTGCAGTATTTGTCCTTTTGTGACTGGCCTATTTTATTTAGCATAATATCTTCAAGATCCATCCATGTTGTAGCATATGACAGGATTTCCTTCTTTTTTTGTGGTTGAATGATATTCCATTGTATGCATATAACACATTTTCTTTATCCATTCATGTGTCAATGGAAATTTAGGTTGTTTCCATCTCTTGGCCATTGTAAATAAAGCTACAATGAAAATGGGAATGCAAATATATTTTTAAGATCCTGAATTCAATTCTTTTGGATTAATACCCAGAAGTGGGATTTCTAGATCGTATGGTAGTTCTATTTTTAATTTTTTGAGGGACCTCAGTACTATTTTCCATAGAGACTGCATTATTTTATATTTCTACCAACAGTCTGCATCTCCAATTTTTCTACAACCTTGCCAACACATGTAATTTTCTGTTTTTTTTTCTTGTTTTATAATGGTCATCCTAATAGGTGTGGGGTGGTACCTCATTGTGGTTTTGATTTGCATTTCCTTGATGGTTAGTGATGTTGAGAGCATCTTTTCATGTAATTGGTTGTTATTTGTATGTCTTCTTTGGAGAAATATCTATCAATTCCTTTGCTCATTTTTTAAATTGGGTTATTTGTATTTTTGTTATTTCAGTTACTTATATATTTTGGATAATAAACCCTTATCAGATATATGGTTTGCAGACATTTTTTCCCATTTGATAGGTTGCTTTTACATTCTGCTGTTTCCTTTGTTGTGTAGGAGCTTTTTAGTTCGATGTATTCCTATATGTCTAGTTTTGCTTTTGTTGATTGTGCTTTTAGTGTCATATCTAAAAAAAATCTTTGGCAAGACGAATGTCAATAAGTTTTTCCCTATGCTTTCTTCTATGAGTTTCATAGTTTCTGGTCTTATATTTAAGTCTTTAGTCCATTTTTATTCATTTGTGGTTTTTTTTTTGGTTTCTCTCTTTTTTTATTTCAACATATTATGGGGGTACAAATTTTAAGGTTGCATATAATGCCCTTGCCCCCTTCTCCCCCCACAAGTCTGAGCTTCAAGTGTGACCATCCCCCAGATGGTGCACATCTCATTCATTATGTATGTATATACCTGCCCCCTCCTCCCGCTCTCACCTGCTCAACACCCAATAAATGTAATTCCTATGTGTCCACTTAGGTGCTGATCAGTTAATACCAATTTGCTGGTGAGTATGGGGGATAAAGTGGGGATGGATCTTTAATCCATTTTGAGTTGATTTTTATGTATGGTGTAAGATAAAGGTCCAATTTTATTATTTTCCATGTGGGTATCCAGTTTCCCAATACCTTTTGTTGAGGAGACTATACTTTCCTCATTGTGTATTCTTGACACCCTTCTCAAAGACCACCATCCACCATATATGTGTGGGTTTATTTCTGGACTTTCTATTCTGCTGCATTAGTCTATGTCTGTCCTTATGGCGGTATAATACTGTCGTAATTGATGTAGTTTTGTAGTGTATTTTGAAATCAAAGGAGTGTGATGCTTCCAGTTTATTTGTCTTCCTCAAGATTGTTTTAGCTCTTTGGAGTCCTTTGTTGTTCCACATGAATTTTATGAATTATTTTTTATTTATGTAAAAAATGTCATTGTGATTTTGGTAGGGGATTGCATTGAATCTGTAGATGGTTTAGATATATGAACATTTTAACAATATTAAATCTTCTGATCCATATATATGATATGTCTTTCCATTTATTTGTGTCCTCTTTAATTTCTTTCAGCAATGTTACATAGTTCTCAGCATATAAGTCTTTCACCTTTATGCTTAAGTTATTTCCTAAGTTATTTATTCTTTTTGTTGCTATTGTAAATGGGATTGTTTTCTAAATTTCTTCTTTAGATTGCTTGTTGTTAATGTATAGAAATGCAACTGATTTTTGAATGTTAATTTTGCATCCTGCAACTTTGCTGAATTCATATATTAATCCTAACCAGTTGTGTATGTGTGTGTATGTGTGTAAAATCTTTAGCATTTTCTACATATCAGATCATATAATCTGCAAAAAGCGATATTTTAATTCTTCCTTTCCAATTTTGATATTGTTTATTTTTCTTGTCTAATTGTTCTTGCTAGTCCTTCTAGTATTATGTTGAAGAGAAGTGACAATAGTGGGCATCTTCATCTTATTCTTGATCTTAATGAAAAAGGTTTTCAGTCTTTCACCATTAAGTATTACATTCACTGTAGGTTTCCCATATATAGCTTTTATTATGTTCAGGTAATTTCTTTCTATTCCTACTTTGTTGTGTGTTTTTATCATGAAACAGTGTTAAATTTTGTCAAATGTTTTTTCCACATCTATTGAGATGAACATATGATTTTTAGCCTTTATTATGCTAATGTGCTGTATCGTGCTGATTGATTTTCTTTAATGGAGCCATTTTTGCATCCCAATGATAAGTTCCACGTGGTTATCATGTATGATTCTTTTAATTTGCTCTTGAATTTAGTTCATTAGTATTTTGAAAAAGGACTTTTGCATCAGAGATATTGGCCTGTACTTTTCTTGTAGTATCTTTTTCTGACTTGCATTATCAGAGTAATGCTGGCCTTGTAAAATAAGTTTTGATGTGTTTCCACTTCTTTAAATTTTTGTAATTGTTTGATTCTTGTGATAATTCACTGCAAAGGATGTGCTCAAGCTCTATCCAGGATAATATAAGAGGTGCTATATCGCCACTGTTTTTTGTAGTTGAGTAGTATTCCATGGCATACATATACCATATTTTATTAATCCATTCATATATTGATGAAGCACAGGCACTTAGGCTCTGAGGCCAGTGTTTTTTTTTTTTTCCTCTGTGATGCTGCCTTATTTTGTTTTTAAAATAGCAGCATTTTCACCATGCATAGTTTTCTTTCACAGTTCTTCCTTAATGTTTTCGCACAGGGTGACCAGATTTTGGAAGTAGTAAAAGAAAATATCTCTTTATATTTCTGGTTTATTTTCTTTCTCTGGAATTGGTGTGGGGATGGGTAAGAAAGAAGGGACAAGATTAAGAAAGTAGGAAAAAATATCTCCTTGTTTCTCTTGTTCATTTTCTTGGTCCCTTGGTCGGTCTGTCTGTCTGTCTGTCTCTCTCTCTCTCTCTCTCTCTCTCTGTCACTCACTCACACACACACACACACACACACACACATACATATATAATACTTGATTATGGATACATGTAAGTAATGATAGCTTGCTATGCATAGGTTTAGAAGTCTAATGGAAAGAATCAATATTTATTTTTTTGCATTTAATTCATCCCTTTGATTTGGACATATATTCTTTATTTAAAAAATTAAGTGAGATAAAGGTATAGATCCTGCCTACAGAGGTACAAAGATATGAACAACTATTTTAGGCAGAATACAATTTAATTTATGAACAAAGCAAAAAATATATAGAGATAGATAGATGCCAACAAAGATGCGATTAGGAGAATTGTACAGGGAAATGTCATTAGAACCAACCCGTAAAAGATGAGAAGGTATTAAATAGGTTTAGAATGTGGGGAACTTTGGCAGAAAAAACAAAGACACAGTGTCAAAAGGCAAGTGTATGTTTAGCACTAGAGAGTGGTTTGTGTGGCTTGAGAGAGAGCAAGGAAAACAATAATGTGTCAGTAATGGGACAGTAGTCTGGGGCTGCCGAGTTGAGAGCTTTGCCAGCCATTCTAAAACTGGTGAAAAGGAGCTAACAGAGGAAGAAATGTATCTTTTCTTATGTATATCTTTCCTTACATAATTTTTTAGGGAGAAATTAATTCAGTGTTGATCTAATAAACTACAATAGGACCAAATGGTAAAGTTTACAAGAAAAAGTGTTTCAGCACACTTTATGGGATACCTTCCTTGTAGCTAGTCTGCCTAGTACTTTGAGCATAACAAAGCAATGAACTGAAACTGTCCAAGCCAAAATTGACTTACCATCTGTTTTGCTTGATTAGATGGGAATTCTATACTTGATAGCTGGTTAGATTCATTGACCACTATGTTCTATTCTAACTCTAAGTTTCATGAGTGTGTAATTCTAAGTGTTATGCCTTCTTGTAGTTGGATTGTTCATTTTATATTTTCAATTAGGCAAGTTCCTAAAACTATTTTAGGAGGATAACTCTGGCAATGGTATGGGGATCAGTAATAGAGAAGGGGAGAGGCTATTTAGGAAGCTAAAATCACAATTTATGGGTCTTACTTATTGCCTAAGTCTTTCCAAAGTGTTTCATCAAGAAAAGGCCATTACAACTCCACTTTTGTAGTTTACTTTTATTCTGGAGCAATGATATTTTAGTGAAGAGGTGCTTCAGTGTATAATTAAAGGGCCCATGTCAATTACAGTTTATCTCATACTGCTCAAGGTACTGCAGATATTTGGATCTACTGCTGTCAGCCATTCTCAATTAATGTTGACTTTAGATTTATTTCAATATACAATGTTATAAAACTTGATTGTTGTTGAGTCCACCTTCCCATTTAATTTCAAGCAGGTTTCTTGATGATGTGATTAAACCAATGAAAATATCTGTAGACAGCAGTATAATGCTATAGATTTTTATATGATTAGTCAAGTCATATCCATGCTATGATTTCATATAATACCATAATGGGCATTATTCTTTTTGGTCTTTTTCTTTGATTTTGAATGTCTAAATAAGAAAACAAGTAGAGTAGGCTGGAAAAATAAAAGGGAAATATGGCAAAAATTGGTCACTTGAGATCTGAACCAAAGAGTCCAATCGATTTTGAATTAGGGGATGATAAGTTGATTAGGGCTGGTGGCTGGTGATACAGGAGATAAACTATAGTTTTTGGAAAAGTTCCATCCATTTATTAAGCTTAAATTGAGGCCAAGAACCTAAATTTCATAACTCTGGAGATTGGCATTAAATAGGAAAATTATGGACCTTGGTTTAGTCATGTAAGAACTAGAGGAGGAAGAGTGTATCATTATGTGATCTAACTTTCGTATATAAAATGTCGCTTAAGATTAGTTATTGGGAGAATGTACTTGCTCAAATTTTATGCCTAAATAGCTACCCAAGTAAAAAAGGTTATTTTCCTGGTACTCCATCTTATTTTTCATACTTTTATATTGTACTTGTAGAAAAGAAAATATTGTTGCCTTAAATTAAAATTCCCAGAGCCTTTTGTTCTGCTTTTCCCAAACTATTTCAAAAAATATACTTCGGTTATTTCACAATTACCATTACAATGGACAGATGGCCTTATTGAATTTTGTCCTGTAAATACAAAGACATAGAGTTTAAGAACAAGGGGTACTTGTACCTCCCACCTCGGGTTCACTTGTGATAGAGAATCTGGTTTCCTTGGGAAGAAGATCACAGTCTGGTGCCCCTGAATGTCAGATATCATTAAAATTCTCATACTTGTCTTTCATAACTTCTCCAGAGCTGCCCGTGACATGAGACCCTTAGCTCCTATCCCTTGATCATGTAAACAGCATGTGAAAATATTTTAAATGTATTTTAATTATCTTATTTTACTTTCAAACTAAGATTTAGATATCATTAAATTCTTAATATCAACATTAAATAATTCTGAAGGTACTGATTTTCTATATGTTCATTCATTTCCACCAAATCTTTTGTGTCTAGTATTTTCCAAGAAAAATTTAATCTCTCAATTCAGCATTCCCTGTATTTGACTTCATAAAAAAGGCCATATTTTAGTCTTCTAAATTATTTATTTAAAAAATCCTTTAAAATAAAATTACATTCAGTCATTACACTATATTTCAATACTCCAGCAAGTAGCCTATTTTGTGATTTTTTTCTTCTATAAAATACATAATTGAAATAAAAAATGTAAGTTACCAAGAGGTATTTTCACTATAGGGAATACATATTCATAAATTGTGGGGTTATTTGTTCCTTCCTCAGCTTTCATATTATCAAGTTTGTGTCTCTTCATGCTTATAGAGATGAGTAAAAATAGAAGGGAATTGAAACTACTGCTTTAAGAAACTTCATTGTGTGCATGCGATTAACCTACACTTTACCTTAAAAATATTTTTTGTTTGAAAAGAAATATCAGTAATTGCATGATAAAGAAGGCAGCCTGAAGCAATGTAGACAAAAGCTGTATTTCAATGATATTTATATATGATTCCCATTATTTACATAAAGATGTGTTAGAAAAGAGTATAGCCATATTCTTTCACACTATTTTACCAGTATACAAACAATTCAGTGTATTTTTATTTAAATTAACTGAGAGAACTTGCTTAACTTATACTTCTAATGGACACAAAAATTTTAAAGGGTAGCTTGAAAAAGCCCATGTGGTGAAGCATTTTTAACTAGCTTAAAAACATATATTATGCCTAAAAATTTTGTGATATTATTGTAGAAATTACTTTTTTATTAAGAAACTGGCAGAATCTGGTTTATTAAACACACCTAACCAGGAATGTAATTAACTGTTTAAATAAGATAATTTATAGAGAAATATGGTATATTGCCAATTTGATGTCAAGGTACAGAGTACCACTAAGAAGGAGTGAATGGCATTTTATTAATGATGGACTACAGTGTATGGAACACTTCAGTAAGAATACAAATATTACTGAACAATTTTTCTTCCTAAAATCCCACGTGCCTTCCAAGTATGGAACTTCACTCAAGTAATTGTGATCTCTAAAGTCTTCCATTTGTCAGTTCATCCAAGAAACTGTTTTGAGTCCTTGGGCCGAAAGAGGCAAAATGTTATGAAAAAAAAACCTTTATGGTATCTGATGTGTACTGTGGATCACTTTGACCCATTACTTCTACTTCTATGTCTTATATATATATTCCTATTGCTGTGGTGGATTTTGTAGGTTTAATGAGTGTGTTTGTGGAGGGCAATCTCTTATAGAAAACAGATAATCTGAAGGGATAAGAAAGGGAAATATCTACTTCAGGTCTTTTATTTTAAATTGGGGGTGTCCAGAGAGCCTTTTCCTGTCAAACTTGTCAAACCATTTCCATTTGGTAATTATATATGTACTATCATTTATTCCTACTTACCTTACCTCCTTATGCCCATTTCCTTGCAGTTATGGTCATGCTCGAACAGCAATTTATCTTATACCTTGCCAACAGTAGAAAGAAAGCTTCCATTCTGAAAGCTTTCCATACTTATTTCTAATAGCTCTAGGAATTTTTAAAAATATGCGTTGTAAATGCATGAGTCAGTAAATAATAATATTCCTCTTCGTAAGAACTCAAAATGGATGCCTGCCTGCTATTGTCTCAAATCCCTATTAGACCTTGCTTTGAGGTCCCTTCATGGCCAATCGTCTGCTCTCTTTCCCCAGATTGAGCATCTCTTATTGTAAAGTTAACACATTTTCCCAACTCTGTATTCCAAGCAGTGGCAGTGCCTTTCATTTCCTTCTTTGTTTATTCTTGTGTCCATGTATCCCACAGACTACTATTTCTTTGCTCCATTAGTGTGTCCTTTCAGAGCTTCAAACTCTAGCTCAGGTACTACTTCTTAAATGTCTATCCTACACACACACACACACACACAATTACCATTTGTTTTACAATACTACTTGAGACCTCATAAACCTCTTCCCACATGGTTTGGCTACATTCATAGTCTATTTTTACACATCTAAAGATTTGAAATCTTTAGAGGAAATCTCGGTGGTCATTCGTTTTTGCTCTTATTCAACCAATACTTGTCTACCAGCTCTGTGCCAAATTTTGTTGTAGCTACCAGGTATACAGCCATAAAGAAAACAATGTCCCTTTCTTGTTGAATTTATATTTCAGCAGGGTAAACCAAAATAATTAAATAAATATATGATAAAACATCATATAAGAAGTTCCGTGAAAAAAACTAGATTAAAGGAGGAAGGGAAGTAGTATTTTACAAAGAGTGGTTAGGGAATGAGGCTGAGAGTGTGACATATGAGCAGAGACCTAAATCAAATAAAGGTATGAAACATGCTACTATCTGGAAGAAATGAGTCAGGATGTGGACCCAATAAGGGCCAAAACCCTGAGATTGGAAAATGCTGTTCCAGGAATATCAAGGAGAGCGGTTGGTATGATGTAATAAATGAGAAGAAACTTTATGATAATACATAGTAACTGTTGTGAGAAAAAAGAACAAAGATACTTGAGAGCAGAGACTTCAGTCTGAAAAGACATAGTTCAAATCCTTGCTCATGTGTGATCTTGAGCAAGATGTTATGTTTCTCCAAGCCTCATCTTCCTCATTTGTAAAATGGGCACAATGACATCTACCTAATACATTTGTTGTGATGATTAAATATGCTGATATATGTAGGATGCCTGACAGTATATCATAAACTTAGTAAATGATAGTTATGTCTACTAATTTCATTATAATTTTATAATTATTTACATGCATAGGCCTGTTCATAAAATAAATGATAAATATTAGTAGCAGAACATGAAGATGTTATAAATTGTCAGGAGTTGGGACCACTCAGTTCAATGTGTTTGTTTTAATGTAATCAGCCAATGCATAATGATACCAGTAATTAATTTTCAATACATTCTTCCATTTCACTGATTTTTATAAACTGATGAATTACCAGAATGTAAATGTATAAATTGCATACTCAGTCTTAGCAACAGATTTGTAAAATTATGTGTAAAATTAGCCCTCAGCCTTCCAATTTGTTATTGTCATATTCCATGGAAGTACATAATCTGTAAATTTCTGTTTTAAAGATATGCAGAACTGCCTAAAGTAGGATCTTAGTAATTACTTCACATTTGTCCTCCAGAGATAGTGGATAAAAGTGTCAATAGTTGAACAAACTATTTTGACTAACCACAGGCAAGGCGCAAGGAACAGACTACCCATAAAATACCACAAAACTAAAGCACATTCCAAATTCACTATATTAAATTTTATTCCAGATAGTGTGTGCTAGACTATTTCTATGTAATTATAAAGATTTTATGAATGTTTTAATATTTATACACCTGTATATTTGAAGTTCATTCACATATTTTTAAACCCAAATCATCTCATCTGCATAATAAGATATAAATTTATTTTGAAAGACAGTTATTAGGATGAGAGAATTTATTTCATTCAAGGTAAAAATTTTCTCTCTCTCCTTCCTCCCTTTCTTTCCCCTCTCTCTATTGTCTATCTGTGATCTATCATCTATCTTGCATCCATGAACTCATCTATGTAGATTAGCATTCACCAAATCATAGGTAGATGTTAATAGTAGATGAATTATCAACAATATTTTTAAAAAGAATATTTAGGAAGAAAATATCCAAAAGCATAAGGCTAATTATTACTGTCATTTTTTTGCCATATGAAGCCTAAAATGTCTTAATTTCAAGAAAGCATTAATAAAGATTGTGATTACTGAAAGGTTCATGCTTGATATTTTGTGTGGAATTACAAAATATGAACTCTAAGCAGTTCAGTGAGTCAACTGTTGACTAAACAAACACCATTCACTATATTTTGTGACTCATTTTTTTATTTGCTATGTAAAATATAGAGTGTGGAGACATTATGAAAATTGTAGTAGATAGGTGCTAGGGAATTATGCAAAATAATTTGTGAATTTAATATAAAACCAAAACATCTGTTCAAATCAATTTCCCACAGGTAAAGTGGCAAAGAGTATGAGTTACACACTGAGGAAAGGAGAAGGTTGCTCTTTCATAGGGAAATACATTGAGTGTAATAAACATAATTTTTCTTCCTCATCTAAGCATTATTTAAAACAAAAACTTTAAGAAATGACAGTGAGCTAGCACCGCCTATATTATCCTGGATTGAGCTTGAGCCCATTATCCAAAATGAGGTGACACAAAATCAGAAGAATGGGCTCCACATGTACTCGCCATCAAATTGGTACTGACTGATTAACACTATGGTGCTCAAATGGTGGTGATGTATATCAGGGATTCGGGGGTTGGGGGGATAGACCCACATCTGAGGGATGTGGTGAGCATTGTGGAGGGGAAGGGCATACCTTTAACCCTTGCTAGGGAGAGGCAAAGATATAAAATGCACCCAAAATGTTTGTACTCTCATATTTTCTTGAAAAAAAATCTTAAAAAAATAAAACAAAAACAAAAACAAAAACAAAAACAAAAAAACCCCAAAAACTTCTGCAGCTAAATCTACTTTCCCTGCTTCTCTTATTAGCACTCTCTTTTCTTTACCTCTTGTTTCAATCTCCAGGACTTGGGATTTCATTTGGCTTTTTGACGTAATATAGCTAAAATGGAAATATTATAAATATGAAACTTTTCAAAGAATTTAGCAGCTTTTTTTCCTTTGTTAAAAAAAATTTGCTTATGGAAATGTAGATTTCAAAACTTAAATCCCAAAAATATGGAATGCAATTATAATCTGCCACTTCTTCATTAAATTTGACAAACTTAATAAAATATTATTGAACTTTTAGTGCAAAAAAGAACAAAACATTTTTTCTAGATCTGTGAAGAATGGTGGTGGTACTTTGATGGGGATTGCATTAATTCTGTAGATGACTTTAGGTAATACTGACATTTTAATGATATTGATTCTACCAATCTATGAACAAGGTAGATTTTTCCATCAGTTTACATCTTCTACAATTTCTTTTTTTAGCGTTTTGTAGTTCTCCTTGTATAAGTCTTTCATATCTTTCGTTAGATATACTCCTAGATATTTAATTTTCTTTGGGGCTATAGTAAAAGGAATTGCATTTTTGATTTGAGCTTTGGCTTGATGGTTCTTGGCATATATGAATGCCTCTGTTTTGTGCATATTGATTTTGTAACCTGAGACTTTACTGAATTCATTTATCAAATCTAGGAGTCTCTTGGAGGAATCCATGGGGTTTTCTAGGTATAATATCATATCATCTGTGAAAAGTGAGAGTTTGATCTCATCTGCACCCATTTGGATGCCCTTAATATCCCCCTTTTGCCTGATTGCTATAGCTAGGACTGAGAGCACTATGTTGAATAGAAGAGGAGATAGTGGACATCCTTGTCTAGTTCTGGTTCGAAGTGAGAATGGTTTCAATTTCTCACCATTCAGTATGATATTGGCCATGTTTGTCTTATATGGATTTGATAATTTTAAGGTAAGAGCCGCCCATGCCTATTTTGTTCAGAGTTTTTATCATAAAGGTGTGTTGGACTTCGTCAAATGCTTTTTCTGCATCAATTGAGAGAATCATATGGTCTTTGTACTTGTTTTTATTTATGAGGCGAATTGCATTTATAGACTTGCGTATCTTGAACCAGCCTTGCATCCCTGAAATAAAGCCCACCTGGTCATGATGAATTATTTTTTTGATGTGCTGCTGAATTCTGTTTGCTAGAATTTTGTTGAGGCTTTTTGCATCTATATTCATGAGGGATATTGGTCTGTAATTTACTTTTTTGGTTGCGTTCTTTAAATAATTCTTCGCTTTGTATGGAACCAGAAAAAACCTTATATAGCCAAAGAAATCTTAAGTAAAAAGAACAAACTGGGAGGAATTAGACTTCCTGACTTCAAGCTGTAATATAAAGCAATAATAATTAAATCAGCCTGGCACTGGCACAAGAACAGAAGCATTGATATTTGGAATAGGTCTGAGATTCCAGAGATGAAACCATCTTCATATGGTAACCTAATCTTTGATAACTCAGACAAAAATATACATTGGGGGAAAGAATCTATCTTCAATAAATGGTGCTTGGAAAACTGGATATCTACATGCAGAAGAATGAATCAGGATCCCTACCTCTCACC
>VBSM01001483.1:16836816-16856550 GCA_008086735.1 Cheirogaleus medius
CATCTTTGCAATTGTAAATTGTGCTGCTATAAACACTCTAGTGCAGATGTCTTTATTATAGTATGTCTTTTTTTCCTTTGGGTAGATGCCTAGTAGTGGGATTGCTGGATCAAATGGTATTTCTATTTTTAGCTCTTTGAGATATCTCAAAATTACTTTCCACAGGGGTTGTATTAATTTGCAGTCCCACCAGCAGTGTAAAAGTGTTACAATCTCTCCACATCCACTCCAGCATTTGAGGTTTTGTGACTTTTTGATAAAGGTCATTCTCACTGGAGTTAGGTGATATCTCATTGTGGTTTTGATTTGCATTTCCCTGATGATTAGAGATGTTGAGCACTTTTTTATATGTTTGCTGGCCATCATTCTGTCTTCTTCTGAAAAGTTTCTGTTCATGTCCTTCGCCCACTTTTTAATTGCGTTGTTTGATTTTTGCGCTGAGAAAACTAGATAACAACATGCAGAAGATTGAAACTGGATCCCCACCACACACCTCTCACCAAAATCAACTCACGATAGATAACAGACTTAAACCAAATGCATGAAACTTTAAGAATTCTAGAAGAAAATGTTGGGTAAACTCTTATAGACATCGGCCTAGGCAAAGAATTTATGAAGAAGACCCCCAAAAAGCAATCACAACAGCAAGAAAAATAAATAAATGGAACCTGATCAAATTAAAAAGCTTCTGCACAGCCAAAGAAACTAGCACTAGAGTGAATAGACAATGTACAGAATGTGTGAAAATATTTGCATGCTACACATCCAATAAAGGGCTGATAACAAGAATCTATATGAACTTAAGAAAATTAACAAGAAAAAAAATCAAACAACCCAATCATTCCCATTATTCTTAACCTAGTCAGGAGTCCTCCATAACATTCTCCTCTTCTGATTATAATGTATGCAGACTGATCCAAGTGACACAATTACAGGGAGACTGAAAACTGTTGGGGGTAGAAACTACATATCAACATCTAAATTTTATATAATTTTAGCCATCCTGTGAACATGCAATGACTACAAGTTAGCTTCGTGTGGAATAAATATTTCAAATCCTGGACAAAGCATATATATAATGATTTAATTTGGTGTTCCCAATGGCATGTTTCCCTGCAGACATTATACAAAATTGAAGAAAATGTCTAGTATGTGATTCTATATTGAAATTAAGAAATCCTCCAAGGGCACATCTTTGCTTTCCAAATAGTTCAAACTCCTTAGCCTGACCAGCAAGGTCCCTGACACTTGGAACTTTGTCTACTCTTCTAATTGACTTTGTCCCTGACACCACTCTGCTCAAAGATACTCTTCATCCCAGCCATGTTGTGCTGCTAGAGTTTCACTAACACTTCATGCTGATGTTTCCTTTGTTTTCTACGTAAGCTACCATTTTCCATCCCCAAACCTCTGTTTTCCTGATAGACTTTTATTTCATCTTACAAGATCTTTGTTAATGTGCTTATTTTAAAAAATGAGATATCACTTATCTCCAGTGAGAATGGCCTTTATCAAAAAGTCCCAAAACAATAAATGTTGGCGTGGATGCGGAGAGATAGGAACACTCCTACACTGCTGGTGGGACTGCAAACTAGTGCAACCTCTGTGGAAAGCAATATGGAGATACCTTAAAGAGATACAAGTAGATCTACCATTTGATTCAGCAATCCTATTACTGGGCATATCTACCCAAAAGAAGAAAAGACATACTATAAAAAAGACATCTACACTCAAATATTTATAGCAGCACATTTCACAATTGCAAAGATGTGGAAACAACCGAAGTGCCCATCAATACATGAGTGGATTAATAAAATGTGGTATATGTATACCATGGAGTACTATTCAGCTACAAGAAACAATGGTGATCTAGCACCTCTTGTATTATCCTCGTTAGAGCTGAAACCCATTCTACTAAGTGAAGTATCCCAAGAATGGAAAAACAAGCACCATATGTACTCACCAGAAAATTGGTTTCACTGATCAACACCTAAGTGCACATATAGGAATAACATTTATTGGGTGTTGGGCAGATGGGAGGAGGAGGAAGGGATGGGTGTATCCATTTGTAATTAGTGCGATGTGCATCATCTGGGGGATGGGCACGCTTGAAGCTCTGACTCCAGGGAGTAAGGGGGGGCAAGGCAACACACGTAACCTAAATATTTGTACTCCCATAATATGCTGAAAGAAAAAAAAAGAAAAATCGTCATAAAAAAAAGTAAAAGGGATAGAGAAAGTTCTGGGACAGTAAATGTAAACCAGACCTCTCCCAGACAAACCTAGATGTATAATCCCCATAGTCTAACATCATGACCATAGGAAGCCTGTGCTGGCCAGCCCAGGCAGTTAGTAGATTTGCCTTAATGCCCTTGTTGAGTTTTGTAACATTACTATATGGGGATTTATTTATGTCTGAATTTCTCCCTAGACTTGTCCTAGAGAGCAATGATTATGTATGGCTTATTCCTCTTTGAAATCTCTCATGTTCTGTCCAGACCCTGGCACATATTCTAGCTAATTAGAAGCTGTTTGTTGAATGAACAAGTGATTGAACAAATGACCATGTGCACCAGCATAGTCCTCTCAGTTCTATTTTGGTTTGAATATGTGGCTGCCAAAGTAAAGTTGTAGCCTGGGACATTCAGTTGTGAGAAGACTGCAGAACAAGAAAAATTGGAATAATGAGGTTATTTATGAAATTACTGTAATTTAAAATAGACAGTAAGTAGTTTATTCCATATATGAATGTAAGCCAGAAACAAAAAAATTCTAGAAATCTGAAGATTCTTAGATAACATAATTGAAGCAAAATAATAAATAATAGGATCTATTTTAGTTACTCCCTGATTTACTAGAAATTGTACACATGGCACTATTAAGGGTATTGTGGATAATTTCAAAAAGAGGTGTTTAATGATATTTTCTATGGAAAGTCTAAGAGTAACAATAAAATGGAGCATTTTCAGAGATCAATATTCCTCAAAGCTTGATATTATTTATGTATGCACTGTTACACTTTTAGTGTCATTTGTTTGAATCAATAGAAAGAGGCTCTAACTAAAAATTATTTTTGTTAGTGTATTATCTCTTTAATAATAAGAGCTTCAAAAATCTATCATTAGATATAATTATTCCTCAATTCATAACTCTCAACATTTGTACAAATAATTGCTCTGTCTCTATCAGTTGATCTTGCCCATGGAGATTTAGTAAAACACACTAGTTTTTACAAATATGGTTTTAGAGATGGTAATTACTTTGTAAAATATTTTAGGTTAAAATTTCCATGAATATGTTCTGTGGAAATATATTATCTGTCTTCACATTGCTGGCTCATGAGGACATGTGATATTCTCACTTCCTCTATGTAACAGCATCCTCACAGCATTTTGAAAAAGAGGTCCCATATTCTATGAGCATTTAAACATTCTCTAGTGTTTCCCATTATTAAAAGAACCCCTTAAGTCCATGTACTCTACTGCTTATCTCCTTCTTGACATTTTTTTTTACAGATAACCCTCTTGAACAACCTATGTATATTTGCTGCCTCCACATAATGTTCCCAGCCCTGCTTTAATACACTGCACATTGATTTCTAACAGCAAAGCTTCATGAGAGGTGCTCTCACCAAGGACACTGACGCTCCTCCTGTTGTTAAATTCGTTGGGTCCTCTGCAGTCATTATCCTACTTCATCTCAATAGGGACTACTGTCAACTCACTCCGTCTTAAACCACTCTATTCCTCGCTTATATGACTCTAAGTCCTTTGTGAGTCTTTCATTCACCCTTCCTTTAAGTATGGATGCTCTTAACAGTTTTGATCAGGACCTCTTTTCCTCCTTACTTGACATTCTTTCTCTGTGTGATCTCATCTTTGAACACAATAAACATTCTTATGGTGATGATCCTTAAACTATAATTTCAGCCCAGATTTATTTTTTCCTGAGTACTCTGGGAGAATACACAGATGTCTATTGGATCTATCTATTTCGATTTCCCACAGATGCTTCAAGTTTAAAATACTCATTCAAACTCTTCACCTCCCCTATAAATCCTGCTTCTCTTTCCAGGTCGCCTGACTTATTTAATATGACCGCCATCCACTTAGTTGAACAAAGCAGAAGCCTGGACACCATGCATACTACCAATTAATCACTAAGTTTTATCAATTATGTTTTTATATTTTTTCTCTAGAATGTCTTATTTTCTCCATCCCTATACTCAAAACCAAAAGTCAGAAACCCTGATTTCTTGCTTAGGTTTTAAAACATTATCTCTTGCCTAGATTCTGAAATTCTAGTCTTGCTGCTCTATAATTTATTTATACACAATTCATTTTGAGGTAATTTTCCTAAAATAAAAATCTGAATATGTGCGTTTTCTGCCTAAAAGCCTTCACTAATCCCTATTTGTTCTTCCAGGGACAAAACAACTTTGAGATGTAGTTTATCAGCTATTTCTTTAAGTGACCACAGATGACTGCTTCACTTGTCTGCTTCCCATACCACACTCTATATAACCTCGGCCATTCCTCCCTCTCCCCTTTCTTTCCCAGATATACTCAAGTCCTTTCAAATTCCTTCATGATTCTTCCCTTAGTCTCTTACATACCTTTTCCTTATAACCCTAAAATCCACTCAGCTTACAGAAGGAAAGATGTCAATACAAATTCCCAGGACCAGTGTTCCTAACATTTCACCCTTTTTCCATCGGGACCTGAACTTATTCACAATGACCCTAAACATCATCACTACTGCCTGCCTCTCCCATTCCTACCTCATCTAAGCTTGTACATTTTCTTCAAGGTGTATTTAAACTTTCTCTTTGCGAGAATATCTTTTCTGACCTTATCATCCCACTTCCCAACCTCCAAGACTAACTAGATATATTCCTTTATATTCTTTATAAGCCTGTATTTCTGCTGTCACAGCTCTTACCTCACTGTCACACACAATTGCCTACTAGAATGTAAGTTATGTGAGGGTAAGAACTGTGTCAGTCACATCACACATCCATGCCCAGAACCTAGCACCCTATCCAACACATAACAAGTGCTCAATCCATGTATTTTTTCAAAAAGAGTTCGAACAAACAAAAAAGATTAAATGAGAAGAAACTATTTTTTAGTAATTTTTACATCCTTACTAGAGTCTGAATTGAGTATTTTTTATACCACTTTCCACTTCCCGTTTCCCAACCCCAATCCTTTTTTAAAAAAATTTGTAAATCAAATGTTAATTAAAACTCAGCATCAGTTAAGCAGAAAGATATTTTTTGTCATCTGCAAAAATAACTGTATCTTGGGTTCTTGATTAAGATATTTATAAATGCACTTAAAATGGCAGCCTTGGTCCTAAGATGAAGTCCTTCCTAAAGTCCCTAAGACTGATGGTCTGTGGGTATGGACAATATCTCATGCATTTGTGTACACAGGCTAACACAGGATCTGATATATAAGAACGAGTCAATAAATCATTGTTGAATGGAATTGAAAAGTTAAGTAGAAAATAAATTATTTTGACCTACAAAGCAAGAAATTATGTTTTTCTCTCTGTTACAGTTCCTTAAGAACATAATTTGCTTAGTTTTTAAATGTTAAATATTTATTTTATGTTGTATTTCCATGATTTCCTTTCATGAAAATTAATTTGTGAAAAATAGCATATACATCTTCCATTATTAGAAAGTTTACACTTTGGGAACAGATAGTGGCTTTTGTTATAAAAGCAAAATAAGCATGAAATCCATGTTTGAGTTTATTTCAATATTTATTTCAATGCATTAAATTTCCATTTTAGGTCTTCTTTGAAATATTCAGTTTTGACACCATGAAACTGTATTAGATCTTAGTATATTAACAATTTTGAAGTTTTAGAGCCATAATTATTTTAATGGCGATTTTCAGCATATATAGTTTATATAGGAAAATAATCTCAAGAAAATGAAAAGTTAAATCCCTATTTTTGGTTTCAAAATTATAAATTTTGGATAAATAAAAATATAACATAATGGATAATTTATGATCAAACTCAATGTTTAAAAACTATAATCCTACAGTAAAATTTATTTTACATTTATAGGATATGGAGTTATTATATTTAAGATAATTCATTTAGAAAATATGACCAATTAAATAAATCCTACCTATACTTTTCAAAAGCTATATTTGGTGTTTGAAGTGCTTTTTCTAAAATGCTGATGAACTATAAATTTAATTATTGAGCTCAAAGTTAGAATCTTAATTATAAAGCCACAGATAAAGAAGCAAATAGATCACAAAAGATTCACACAATAGGAATGTACGCCAAAGAAATGCCCTTGAGTGTGTCCCAGTTTTGGTTTTGCTTATGACTTGTGTTGTGTCTAGCTTTCTTCTTTCAAGAAAAAAAAATAGTAATGACCCCAGATAGTGTCCCATCTGTAATAGCTATGCAGTCTTGTTTAAAGGACCGCCCCCCCCACCTCCCACACCACAATGGTCCAGGATTCCAAAAAAACTGACATCTTTTGATATTCTACATCACATCATCTTGTGAATAGTTACGAGGTAAGAATTGCCCGGAAACTTTGGAAGGGCTTAGGGTAAGAGTACAAATGGCAGCCTGCATGCCATCTATTTAATATTTGTAAGGCATAAGTCAAGTCTACTGACTATTAAATAAAATATGTTCTATGTGCATTCCTTGAAAAATATACCATCATAATGACATGGAAGTCTGGATTCAGTTTAGAATCCTTTATCATTTTTTTTCTGAAACATAACATAAGCAGCTTATTTCTCGATGAAGAACTTGGAAAGAACTCAGTAACAAGCCCTTTGATGCAATAAAATAGAGTTTTGTACTAGAATGAGACAGCTTGGGAAAAGCTGACCCCAAGCCTCTTGCCTAGGACTTGCTGCCTTTAAAAAAAACATTAATTTTTGTGGTGAGAACAGTTAACATGACATATATCCTCTTAATAAATTTTAAGGGTACAATACCTTATTATTGACTATAGGTACAATATTGGACAGAAGATCTTGAGAGCTAATTAATCTCACTTAACTGAAACTTAATGTCTGTTGATTAGTAGTTTCCTATTCCCCCCTCTCCACAACCCTTGGCACCCATCATTCAAGTCTTTGATTTTATGATTTTGATTATTTTAGATTCCTCATGTAAGTGGAATCATACAGTACTTGTCTTTCTGTGTCTGGCTTATTTCACTTAGCATAATCTCCTTAAGGTCCATCCATATTGGTTCGTATTGCATAATTTATTTCTTTTTTAATGCTGAATAGTATTCCATTGTATGTATATACCATGATTTCTTTATCCATTCATCTGTCAATGGACATTTAGATTGTTTCTACATCTTGGCTATTGTCAATATACTGTCTTTTCCCCCCACCTCCTTTACTCCATCCTGCTCTATAGGGAACTTTGTGCACAGATATCTGGTCACCTCATCCCATACCCACATGTTCAAGTTATGCCCAGTCACCTCAAGCAAAGACTTGCCCTTTAGCCATACCTGCAGCCTGACTTGAAACATTTTAGCCAGGGAATTCAGGGATTCCAAATGTCCAAAACATGGGAACAGGGTTTCTGGTGGACATGTCGGCTTGGCACTGCAGTCTCCTCACATCTAGAGAAGGGTCAGAGCTGGGCCTTCTAAAGCACAGGACTCAAGGGCAGAAACCCCACTTGTTAAAGTGGAAACTTTTCCCAGAATAACAACATTAAGCTTTTGTATGTTAGTGAACTAAATTGGGCTAATCCACAGGCAACGACACTAAAGTAGTTTATATCTAAGCTCTTTGCAAATGCTTTTTTCTACATTTCCATTACTCCTCACACACAAAAAATCAGTATCTCAGTTACCCTCATTTGATCATTAGATGTTGTATTACACATATCAAAATATCATATGCACCTCCAAAATATGTACAACTATTATATCAATAAAAATAAATATCTAGATTAAATTTAATAGCATGTACATTCCAGATTGAATTTATGAGGGACATGGAAAAGATTTGGTGACCAAATAACAATGAAAAAAATACTCTTAAAAATGCAAGTATTGGTTTCAAGCCAACATGTGTGAAATGAAAGCAGTGTAGATCTGAACTCATAACACTTAGAAAATATTGTTTAAAATAAAGAACAAAATATAGCTTAAATCAATTTATTTTCATTTTAGTTGTATAAAATCTTTCAGTCTGCCTTAACCTAATTGGAATACTAAATAGATAAATTTTTAAAATATAATCCCCCAAAAGGGAATGTGGCTCATAAGTGATAAAGCATTGAACACAGATTACACTGCAGTTAAAAATAGAACTCTGCCACACTGACAATAAAATGTTTGAGTGTATCTGTTCTTCCAATTAGAAAATAAGGAGATTATTGTATATGAGCTTAAACTGAAGTGTTAGATGTATAAAGACTTTTGGTGAATGAATGCTAGCTGAAAAATGAATTTTAACATGTGAAAAAATGAGGAAGACAAAAACAGTTTTTGATTTTGTGGGATATGAGTAAGACTCCTATAAAAATGAATTGTATAGTGTTAAACAGATTGTGTATGAAATATTAATGGCATATTGTCCTGAGCTCCCCTTCTGCTGTTTCCATGTAGATGACTGAATTTCAAACAGAAATATGCCAGGAATGATTATGTGAGTGAGTGTTACTACTTGAGATTGCTTTAGAAGCATTTCTGCTTTTACCTTCTTATTCTCTTTGTAGTCAGAAAATATTATCTAAAAATATGTGAGAACTGCTTAATTTAATTTTGAGATGTTAATTAACTCAACACAAATATATTGACTGTATGGAAGACATTCTCTTGGTGAATATGTTGATTTTTGTTGTGGTAAGAACTCTCCTATAGAGTCCAAATGTTATTACTCTGGGAATGAAACATACAGCTCAGGCCTGGATGAGCCAATGTAATAGAAAGTAATAGGCTCAAAAATGAGCACATGACCTATTTGGAGCCAATGAGAATTAAGGAGACCTACTATGAAATCTTTTGCGAGATTCTTTCTCTCTTGCTTTGGACTAAGTAATATACAGATGACAGATGTTATATTTAGAGCCATTCCAGTACCATGAGAGAAGGTAACCTGAAATAAGGCAAACACACCAAAGAGAGAGACCTAAGAGAACTGAGAGATATGGAGCAGGCAAGACCCCTGATCAAACTTCACCTGCAGCCCCCTTCTACAGTTTTCAATGAGGTGAACCAGTAGATCCCCTTTGCTTATTTTTGTTGTTGTTATTAATTTGAGTCCAGTTTTCTGTTATGAGCAACTAATAGCATTATCATTGTCACAACTGCCCTCTCTATGGCAGGCACTTTGTGATACAGAATAAAGCAGTACACACAGGAGAACCCAGTGAATAAAAGTGCAGACTTTGCAATTAGACTGCCCAAGTTGAAATTCTAACTTTGCCAGTAACTAACTTTGTGACTATTAATATTTAAATCATTTAATCTCTCTATAATCATAACTACCTTGCAGACTTACTGTGTCAATTAAAGCACAACAATGTTGCTATAAAACAAGCATACAGTAAAGCTTAGCTACTATTTGTATTAGGTTGCACTGTGTCATTTAATTAAAATCTTATAGCCATAGTATAAGGTATTATCATCCTGAATTTATAAATAAGCGAAATGTAGTTTTGGTTGAGTGACTTTCCCAAGGTCATAGAGCTAGAAAATAATGGTTCCAGGTTTCAAGCCGAATCTCTTCAATTCCAAACTGCCTTCATCACCCCCTCACTTGAAATGTGAGATTCACATGGGTAGGAATTTTTAACTGTTTGGTCACTGCTGAATTCCCATCGTATTAAATAGTCTCTGGTCCATGTTAAGTGTTCAATGAATATTTGTAGAATGAACAATTTCCCTCACGGACTCCACAATCTGGTGAAGGAGGCAGATTCATAAGAAAATTATTTCAAGGTTCCATAGTTTATGCCATAACAGAGCTATATATAAGGTATGAGGAGGAATTAATAAGTTTTTCTATAGGCAAGACTTATTTCAGTAGCCATATAATGCTTTGAAATAAGTCTTGCCCATGCTTTAATTAGAATGGCAGATATAGATCGCACAGCAAATAACAATTAGCTAACAGCTTGTTGGGAGACGGTGAGGGTGGGCTTTTGCCATAAATATTTCTCATAGCAAATGTCATATGTTTGATTTCTCAATATCCCACTTCTTTGACTTTGACTTTCTTTATGTTTTTACATTTTTAACCCTCATTCTCAAGAAGTCAGTGAGCATGAGCTTCAATCTCTAGCACACCAGGACTCCATCAACCATTCTCAGGCATTAGAGCAAATTCTGAGACTTGTGTTTGTATTCAAGTTGTTTCTTTCTGGCATTTTATCTCTGGGACGAAGATCTGGTTGCTAATCATGTAGACAAAGAAATGAATTTTATCACTGAACCTAATCTATGATCACCAAACTAGTGGACAATGAACAAAATGTCAGTGTGGTTATAACAGGAGAAAAGGTGACCTGAGAATGTTACACTACCATCCACATGGATTAACCTTTTTTCATGACTAAGTTTACTTAGCAAAACAAATTAAAGAACAGAAGTTTGTTTGGCAGCACAGAATCAAAGGAAGGCAAGCAGATGGTTATAAGGAACATTTATCCAAGTTATGCCAGAATCGAAAGAAATTAAATCATTCAGTACAAGAATTGCTGCCTAGAATAAGAAAACCCATTTTGTGTCAGCACTTCCCAAGTTCTTGTTATGCTACCGTGAGTTCAATTCAAAATAGGCAACATTTATTGCATGTTGTGTTTAGTCCTATGAGAGCCTCTTTTTAGGGACTTACTGAAATCTTCTAGATTAATACCTTATTTCTATCTCTCTACCTCAATTCTAATTCCTGTTTTCCTTATTTCCCAATTTTTACTCTGTAGAAATGGAGGCAAGAAGGTATCTATGTTATTGACAATGGTATTTATTATTTGTCTTAGATGCTGTTTTTTTTAAGTTTGACCTTTACCTAAGTAAATAACATTTTAAACTGTTTCTTGAATTGATTTATTCAATAAATATTCTCTGAGATCTTTGTATGAGACAGGTCAGTTTTAATCAGACATTAGGAAATAACTATGAAAATCTGTAGACTGGTATTTTGAGTTTAAAGGAAGAAGTAGGTGAAATGTTAAATGAGGAGGAAAGAGCCAGCAGAACTGGAATAAAATCCATTTCTATCACTTTCCTACCTGCTTTATCTCTGGCATATGATTTACAATCCTTAAACTTTAGGTTTCTCTTTTGAAAAACTACAGGGTTGTTGGGAGAAATAAGGCAATTCCTGGGCCTCAGTGTGTTCTGAAAAGAGTATTACTATTAACATTACTATATTCTTTAGGTGATTTATACCTTTTTAGATTTTTGGCAAGACATACTTACTATTACTATCTAAAATATTGACTTTCTGAAAGGAAAATGTGTATGTGAGCATAGGGAAAATAAAACATTGTTTTGGCCGATAATACAGCATTACAGCACTGCACAACAAAAAAATTAGTATGCATAGTGACTACCATCACTTGCTTACAATGCAACTTTGGGATTTCATTAATAAGACACTTCCACAAACACTTCCTTAGTGTTGGATAAATTTTTGTTTCCTTCTTTCCTTTGGCTCAGTTCAAGGAGGTTGGCTTCAGCTTCCTTGTTGTCAAACCTGACAAACATCTTTTAATTCTGATTATACTTGAGCATTCTATAGCAGATGATGTGGGTGAAAATGCTTTCCTTCTTGAGGGAATTTAGTTTCTGTGACACTAATAGTCTCCTGGTTTTTCTTGTTCTGTCTTGGTCTTAGAAATCTCTTCTTTTTGAGCCCATTTGTTAAAATCTTTCCCTCTGAATCTTCCTAAAATATCAGTATTCCTCAGGATTTGGACTACAAACTGTCCTTTGGTCATCCTCATCCATTCCATGATTCCAACTGCCATTGTTAGCTCCAGCCTAGAATCCTCTTCCTCCCAGACTTGTGTATCCAACTGCTTTCATTCAGACACTGCACATACCATTTAAGTTCTATATGCTCAAAAATTGAGCTCATAATTTTCCCCCACCATCAAGCTGCTCTCTTATTTTGTTTTCTTATTTCAGACAATGGCACCACCATTTCCCAGGTAAGGATGTTTATTTATCAAGTCCTGCCAAACGTACAATCAACTATCTCTTGAATTTATCCACTTTTTTTTTCATTTGCAAAACCTGTACCTTCTAGTTGCCCTGATGCAGCAGCCTTTTCACTATCTATTCTCCTTGCCTCCACTCTTGCCCCTCAAGTCTATTTTCCACACTACAGAGTAATTTTTACGAATGCAAATATGACCTTATCACTTCCTTGCTTAAAGACCCATTCATGTTTATCTTTGTATCCCTAACTTGCAGCCCAGGGCTTAGCACATAGCAGGTTCTCAGTAAATCTGTGGTGGATGAATGAACAAGTTGTAGAAAAGTTGAATGGTCTGCCATCTTCATCTTGGGTCAAGGAGAACATTTTGCACTCAGAGTAAAGATATATTGGTCTTTTAGTAGGTATTTGATAGTCCTCAAGAGACGATGGATGTATCTATTCTATACTTCAAGTGACACAACTTGAAGGCTGCCACAGTTATCCAAGGGATCTCCCAAGTCCAAGGGACTCCACGGTGTTTTGTCTAAGCTAACAGTCTAGGGAGATTAGTCTTGAAATATCTTCTTCTCAGATTGTAGCTCAGGGTTCCTATAGTGGTACTATAACCCTGAGTGACATCCTCCTTCATGTCATGCTGAGAATGAGAACTACAAGCCAAGGGTGTTAAGAAATAATCCAGGATTGACAAGGGAAAGAAATAAAAACAACTGATAACAATCTCTAGTTTCTCCAACTTGAGGATTTCCTCCTTCCTTCTTTATACCAAACCTTCTTTCTCTGCCAGGATTTATTCTATCTTCTACTTGTTTAACCACTTCGGTACCAGTGTCGATTACAGTCGACAGCCACAGATGAATGCGAGCGTCGACTTTAGCCGACAGCAATATGAAGGCGCACAGCCAAGCGTCCACTTTAGCCGACAGCCAAAAGCTTTTGCTTTTATCTCTGCAGTTGCAGTGTGTACGTTCCGCTAATAAGTTACTACGAATCTGTGACCTTTTAACAAGTCCTTAGTAGGAGTTATTATAGTTATTTTCCTAAAGCTGCCTGTAAAGTAAAACAAGTTTTCAGTGCTTTAAAGCTTTCCTCATCACACAAGAGCAAAACGGATTCGTGGTCAATGCACAGCACAAACTATCTTGCGGACTCTGAGTCCCGGCTGTGGGCAAGGCTTCACGGCTGGTGAGCGTGGTCCCGAAGTGGTTAAGAGAGAAAAGGGAGTTAAAAGGCAATGAGTTACAACCTTTCTGTTCACTTAGATGTTAGAGAAAAGGATTAAAGATGTGAAAAATATAAAAGTGATTTCTCTCTCTTTATCATAATATTTAACTCAACCTCTCTTTTCCTTTTTTTCAAACTTACACTGTAGCAGAGGCAACTAACTGTCCATCAAAATTTTTGCTTCCTCTTTTACAGTATGGAGCTGTTGTTAGGATCCAGCTGCTGAGCCAGCAACTACATTTCCCCATCCCCCTTGCATCTAGTAGAGCCCTGTGACTAGTTCTTACTAGTCACATTCAGTGTAATGTGAATGGGAGTTATGTTGCAGCATGCCTTTTCCAACTTCTTTTTTTCCTATCTGCTGACCTTATGGAAAAGATTCCAAAGCCCTAGGGGATGAAAAAGCCTCAAATGGAAGGACCTAGAATCCCTGAATCACCATGTGGAGGAAAGCTGTTCACAGATAATGCATATGTTGAAGTATGCTTCTTTATTTTCTTAAACCACTAAAATTGTGGGATCTATTTGTTATACCAACTAGCATTAACCTAATACACACATATATGTCTATGTGCTACAGAGAGAAATATACATGTTCTTTAAATAGTGGAAAGAGGAGAAACAAACATATTTAGGAGGAAGATAGTCTAATTATCTGTTCAATTTAAAACAGTATGCAATGAATAATATTGTATGTTTTAGAAGAATATTAAAATCTCGGGCGGCTGAATTACATTAATTTTCAATTGTGTGTGTATATATAAAAATATGTTTTTTTGTCTTAAACGTTTAGTACCGCTGATATATAACAGTTTATTTGTTTCTTTTAATTTCCAAATTTAAATGTCTAAGTTTGCCTTCTAGGCAGAAATTAAGTGCCATTGTGGAATGAGATTAGATCAACACTTCATGAAGATCATTTTAGTTCTTCGTAACCTTAAATGAAGTAAGCTAATAAAGCATTAAATTAGCATGTCATAAAACTTCCTGAAGTTTTAATATGCTTTTAAGTGTCAGCTTTGAGCTTATTATCTTTAAAGCTAAAGTCAAAATAAATGTCTTTCAGTTGATAAAATGGAGATGAGGCAACATTTTGTCAAATTTAACAAAATACTTTGTATCTGAATTATAAAGTACAGATTATCTAATAATTTCCATATAGATATATTTACCCAGACATGCATTTTTCTTTACTCAGTAGCCCTGGAGTCTTTGGACCACAAATAGTATTTATCTCAAAATGTTTTAACTGTGACATTTTCCTTCAGACTAGCTTAACTATTTCTACATAATTTATACACTTCATTCACATTCACCCAAGTGAAAGTGTAGAAATGATTATAATGATAACTAGCATTTGTTTAGGGTTTCAGAGTTTACAAAGGGCTTTTATATTTACTTTCTCACCTGATCTTTATGTAAACTGGTTAGGTAGACAACTGTCATTATCCCTGTTACCTGGAGGTCCCAGGGCCTAGGGAGACTGCCTGACTTCCTCAAGGTCATGGAGGTACTCAGTGTTTTTCTTTTTCTACTCTGCCATGCTTTTTTACTCATGTAAAAATCATATTGCAGACAATTTAAGAGATGGACTTAAGAAAATAAATTCCTCTAGAGAATAAAATTGTTTCATTAACTGCAGTGCATAAAGAAAGGGAAAGTGTTCCCAAACCCATGTACTATTGCTTATAGTAATGTTCTGCACGCCTAATATTGGAAGTATAATTTTTAACATAGTGAAATGTTCTAAATCAGTACTGTCCAATAGAATTTTGGGTTATGATGGAAATGTTCTCTCTGTGCTGTCCAATATGATAGCCACTGGCCATACATGACTATTGAGCAATAATTGGCCAGGGAGACTGAAGAAATAAATTTTTATTTTATTTAATATTTATTAACATTTAAATTTCAAAAGCCACACTTAGCTAGCAGTTGTCATTGGATAGTGCTTTTATAGAAAATTAGAAATTATCACTAAACATTAAAACTATCTTTTAAATAGTAGGATAATTTTTAAAAAAATACTTTTTAATTACTTTTATTTTATATTAAGTTGAATTTAAGATTTCTGTTTTAATAGTACTCTCAACCCAGAGACAGTCTTCAAGTGTCTTTATATATGTTCATCATTGTATTATTTTAGTTTTTTTAAACCATATTAAATTCCTGTCTTCTACTTAATATTGCCTTACTTCAGGGATTACCAAGTATGGTGAAGAGAAACACACATGTGAACACTTGAGGCTATCGAGTAGGTCTACCCAAATCAATTCTGATTTAATTATAATATCAAGATATCCTATTATAGTTATTGGAGGAAAAAAAGGAACTTTGCAACCAAAAAGATATTTGAAAGCAACTGCACTTGTTGGACATATGATCACTCAATGAGTGGGGCTTGCTGCATTTCAGAGACCTGATTTCTGTTCATGTTCTATTCAGGAATAGTAATGATGATGATGGTGGTGATGATGTTAATAGTAATGATACCTAAGAGTTATAGTAATGCTTCTTCTGTGCAAAACAGTAGTTGAAATACTTTTTCTGCATTAATTCAGGCAATCATCACAATCTCATATGAAAGGTTCTATTATTATACTTATTTAGCAAATGAGGCAACTAGGTTAAGTTACTTTCCCAAGGTTATACAGCCAAGACAGAGGCTCCAGAGTTCCTCTTCCTAACCACATACTATGCTGCCTATCCTGGAACTTATTCTAGAGCTCAAATGTTTTTGTTTTTTTTTTTTTTCCTTTTCTAAAATAGTAAAGCTACATATTATTTTTGGTATATTCAAGGAGGAATACTATTCCTTCCTTGACACATTTATGCCAGGCTTACTCTAATTTAGCTTCCTTTTCTTTTTAGGATCACCTTCTCTTCCTTTAAGGTTGTAAATAAAATGGTGTTTTTGTTTGCTTGTTTTTCTTTTTAATCAGTGCAGTTTTATTAACGGAGAGGGATATGCACATGTCGATATCATGACTGGCTAAAAGTCTTCTATTATTTAGAGGTCCCACTCAAATCCCACTCAGGGATTACCAAATTGATTGTCAATAGATTGTCAAATTCTGTAAGTGGGGAGGGTAGGACAGCAGAACTAATGCTGGTTTCCTTCTCTGATATTCTTTAATGATAGAGTAAGATGATAATACCTCCTAGATCTTGAACACCTGACCTGCAGTATGCCAGACACCCTGCATTTAATGCCCCTGGGAATACCTCAAAGTTGTAAGATTGTTATTATATACTAGTTGAGAAAAATGAGGGTCAAGAGTTAGAAATTTTCCCAAAGTTGCAAAGAAAGTGAATGGAAGAATGCAAACCAAATTTTCTGTGACTGCAAACCCAAAATCTTCTTTGTGATATAATGCAGTGTTTCCCTGTTTGTATTCCCCATTCTGTGTAGCCTCTATTCTGTAGAAAGATTAAAATTCATAGTCAGATTTTGAACTCGTTTTCCAATGAATCTATATAAACTGTAAATACAGAGGGCGTGCGTGTGTATACACACACATGATTCTGTCCTAGTATTGACTGAAAAATAAATTTCAAATTCAAAGTCTCAACCTTTTATTTCCCTTGTCCCCTTAAAAATTCTACATGACTTGTACATGACATTCTGATTCTTGAAGAATTTAGAAAACAGAGAGGCTGTTAGATATTCAGACCTTATTATCCAGATGAAGTATTATATGAAATACCAAATTAGATAATCTCTCTGCTTTGCAAATTGTATGGTCAGATCCAATTCTACAAAGAAGAGATAATTCTTAATATAGGTGTTCTGTAGCTCCCAAAATTATTGAATTAGTTTAGAACAAAATCTTTAAATTTGATAGCTGCTATGTTCAAATTTTTTATACTCATCCATGTAGGCTATATTAGGATTTTATTGAATTTTATTTTCCTTCTCAGTAACTACTTGATAATTCAGTATATCAACTCAACACACAAATTTACTTTTGTGAAAATCCAGGCCCTTTTCCTGGATTTTTAAAGCATATTACAAGAGGAGAGAGAGAGAGAGAGAGAATGTGTTTAAATTAAACACATCATCATTTTTGGATTTGAGGTAATGTATACCTACTACTTTCTTCTAAAGAAAGACAGAGAAGATGCCTATAATTTTATATGTTACATTGGACTAGTTTATATTATGTTTGGAAAGTACAATGACTTATTTTATCTTTAATGGTGAAAACCTGGATTTATTATATAATTAGTACATATATTTAATTTTTATTATGAAATATATTATATGACAATGTTAAAATTTATCTGGAGGGTTTAAAGTGATATTGTCCAATGGAAACCTGATGTGAGCCAAATATGTAGCTTTCAATTTTCTACTAGCCATATTAGAAGGAGTAAAAATAAAGCAATTAATTTAATAATATATTTTATTTAACCCAGTATATCCAAAATACAATAATTTAAACATGTAATGAATATAAAACATACCAGTTATGTACTCTCTGAAACCTAGTGTATATTTTACACTTACAGCACATTTCAGTTCATATTAGTCACATTTCAAATGCTCAGTAGCTACAGGTGACTAGTGGCTACCAGATTGGACAACACAGATTTAAAGAGTAGTATAAACACCTGTGTTACAACCTTCTCAGTTAAAAAGTTGAATAAAAAAGAATACCATAAATATCTTTGAAGAAGCCCCTTGAGTTCCCCCTTGCTAATCACCTCCCTTCCCTTCTTAGCAAAAAGTAACTACTATCTTGAATTTCCAGTAAATTATTCTCATGTTTTAAAAAATAGTTTTACCACCTATGCCTATATCTTTAAAAAAATAGCTTTGTTTTATTTTACCTGGATTTGAACTTTGTATTAATGGACTCACTTTGTCTGTAGTCTTCTCTGTATTTTGTTTCTCAATATTATGTTTTATATATTGAACATATCCATGAACAATTGGAATATTTTTATGCTTTTCTTAATCACAAACCCCACTACATGTGTGTTCTTGTACATGTTTTCTGGTGCATATGTGAAACTTCTCAAGAGTAAATATTTGCTAGTAGAATTGTCAGGCCATAGGATACACACAGAGAAATGAAAATGATTGATTTATTGCAATTGGTAGTGTACACAAATTTTCTATTTTAAGCAATTCACATTTAAGGCTTTGACTAAATTAAAAATACTTTATTGAAGCCAAAGTTAGCTAAGGGTTTATATTTTTTAAATAAGTGAAGATTACAGTTCTAGGTCAATTCACTGGGTTAACTTTGGATATATTCAAATATATCTATAAATAATTGCTAAATAGATGAGTTATTGATTAGCATTAGTTTTGTCTGTATATAAAAAATTCAAAATACCCATGACTTAAACAGATAAACACCCACAGGGTGGCTTAAACAAAAATTTACTTCTCACAGTTGTAGAAAGTTGGAAATCTGAGATTAAAGTGTCAGGAAGGTTGGTTTCTTTTTGTTTTTTTCTTTGAAATTTTTATGGAAGTGAAATATATTTGCTGGTAATGACTGTCTCCTTGCCTTGAAGATGGCTGCCTTCTTGCTGTGTTCTCACATGGCTTTTCCTGTGTGTGTGCATCCCTGGTGACTGTTTCTATCTTCATAAAGACACTAGTCATATTGGATTAAGGCAGGGGTCTTCAAACTTTTTAAACAGGGGGCCAGTTCACTGTCCCTCAGATCGTTGGAGGGCTGGACTATAGTTTAAAAAAAAAACTATGAACAAATTCCTATGCACACTGCACATATCTTATTTTGAAGTAAAAAAACAAAACAGACAAAAACACCAGGTGGGCCTGATAAATGTCCTCGGCGGGCAGCATGTGGCCCACGGGCCGTAGTTTGAGGATGCCTGGATTAAGGCCTCACCTAGATGACCTCATTTAACTTTAAAGTCCTTACCTCCAAAAACAGTCACTTTAGGGGTTAAAGCTTCAGCATATGAATTGGAGTGGAGGGGACACAAGTCAGTCCATAACAGTGTTTGTATCGTGAAGATAGTCTTTATTTAATTAATTAGTTAATTAATGTTACTTTACTGAGAATGTCTTTTGCATGGGGGAATAAATCAAGGATATAAGAAGGGTGGGTGAATTTCTCTTCAGTATGAAATTGGTATGGTCCAGCATGATTTTTAACCAAATACTCTTTTGCGACAAGTAGGTTGAATCACTACAAGAGAAGGTTTAAAAGAAAACAAGTTGTAATTGCAACTCTTAATTAAACAGAAACCCGGGCTTTGTTGATGTGCCAACAAGACCAATAACTATCTTTTTTTTATTTCATCATATAATGGGGGTACAAATATTGTTAGGGTTACA
>VBSM01001483.1:16856650-16959752 GCA_008086735.1 Cheirogaleus medius
AGTGGTGAAGAGAGCAAATATTTTCTCCCACTCTGTGGGTTGTCTATTTGCTCTTCTGATAGTTTCCTTGGCTGTCAGAAACTGTCTTTAATATACATAGTAAGATAGCAGATTCAATCTACTATTTTGATAATCTATTGATAAATTTTAAAGCCTTATCCATTAGAAGAACCACAAGCCCTTCTTTGCCCACCTTTGGAATGAGTCCATAGGGAAAATAAACATATGCAAAAAAGCCACCATGTTTCAGAATTTGTGCTTGACATTTAATATCTATGATTTCTCCAAATTCTCACACCTTGAGAATTAAGTTAGACTGTCCCCATATATCACTGAGAATTCTGAGATTTAACAAGCTAAAATAAGTTTTCTGAAAACAGACAAATAGAAGGAATTGAGATAATTCTACTTGAATATAAAATTTTCAAAAAGTAGAATGATGGTCTCAGGATCTATAATCTCAGTGTTAAAAATATGACTTAGGGCCAGGTGCAGTGACTCATGCCCGTAATTGCAGCACTTTGGGAGGCTGAGGCAGGAGGATCACTTGAAGCCAAAAGTTCAAGACCAGCTTGAGCAACATAGTAAGACCGCATATCTACAAAAAAATAAAAAAACAAAAATAGCCAAATATGGTGGTAGTCCTAGCTACTTGGGAAGCTGAAGTTGGAGGATCCCTTGAGCCCAGTAGTTTGAGGCTACTGTGAGCTATGATTGAGCCACTGCACTCCAGTCTGGGTGATAGAGAGAGACTCTGTCCCTTAAAAAAGAAAAAAGAGAATATGACTTAGAAGGAAATTTGCTGCATGTAATTTCACTAAGATGAAACAAATTGCAGCATGTTACATTAAGGAGTTTTAGAACAAATAAAATAATTATTTTACAAGCTTTAAAACATGCAAGAAGGATATGAATAAAATTATAATCATACTTGACAAAAACATAAAGAAATACCTTAAAAATCAAAAAGCACTGAGATTACTAATAAATAATTTTGAATATATTAGACCACAGTGCTTTGTGAGAGCACTTTAACATCTTAGAATTGGAATTTTAACATATTGCCTTTTAAAAAATTATCTTTTGTTTTAAAAATCAAGGATTATCTTATAAATTCTAACAAATGTCAATTTGATCTATTGAGAAATCCAAAAATTAGGCAAGAAGCCAAATAAAAGAAAATAAATTATGTAGCTCAAGATAATTAAATTTCTAGATGTTTGGTTTTAGAAATGTATGCATTGTGATACAGTACGTGGTAATCTAGCAAGCCCAGAAAAGAATGTTTCTTTTTCAGTCAAAGAGAGCAATTTGATTAAGCAAGTTGCATAAATAAAATTATGAATATATTTTCTCATCAAAAGAGAATCCGTATAATAATTTTTGAAATTATTTGTACTTTATAAAAGAAAAAAGGCCTTCACAGATAAAAAGAGAAATAATTTATGTCTTCAAAAACAAGCTTAATAGAGTTTCACAATTTTTTTACCTATATTTCAAGGTGACACATTAGAAGCTGGATCTTGCAAGAACAGGCAAGCCTCCTTTAAATAAAATCTCTCTCTCTAAGGGTTAATTCAGTCATTCAGACATTAAGCTACTATTATGAAGTGATTACTAGGGAGACTGAACTAGTTAAATGCGACCCACAAAAGTCCCTAGAACCGCCATGACATTAAAATAATATAAGTATGCAATAAATGCTAAAAATATACTTAGAGCCATGCTAGGTGCAATCAAGAGGCACAAAACAGGTCCAGGGTAGTAGCTGCTTCTCCTATAGAGCTTGTCTTCTCATGGGAGAGATTTACGTCCATGAATTAGGTAATGTTACATAGCTTTGGGGCTATACATGCTAAAATAAATGAAACAATAAGTGTTATCATTTTTTAAAGAATGAAGAGATCATGATGAGAAGCAACAGTTAAGGAATGCTATCTAGGAGTAGGATCTTAATTGGCCTTGGGTTGCAAGCAGAGTTTATAGATATAGCAGTGTTATTTCAGAATAACTCTGGGTGCTCAAATATACAAATTCCCAGGCCCTGCCGAAATGTGCCTTCTGATGAAAGGAAAAAAATGACTTGAGCCTCCATGCAGAGACTATGGGTGGTATATTGTGCAGCCAATCAGTGACCAGAGTGGCAGGTCCATGTGGAGGGACAAAAGAGGACACTTAGAATGGGATGAATACAAATTTACAATAGGATGGGTTGCTAGTCTGAGGAGCTTGGATGTGAACTTCTATGCAAAAAGGAGCCACTGAATGCTTTTGAAAAAGGGTGTGATGGGAAGAAAATGAAACTCTTAGGGTGATTAGATCTAAGGGCATTAAACATGCTGACTTATTTAGTTATATACCCTGAGAGTGAGGAAAGAGGGGAAAAGATTTCTATCTGGGACAAGACAGGAAGAAGCTAAGCTGTAATTTTTAAGGCACTATAAATTCTGTGAGGATAGACTATCTGTCATGTTCATAGGTACACAGCACAAGAAGCAGGTATATGATAAATATTTGTCAAATGGATGGATGGAGGGATTTCTGTATAAAATCTAATATTATATAGTATTAGAAGGGGAAAAAAGCATGGTATTATGCTAGCAGAAATGTCTCTTGATACTGAGGATGAAGCATGTTCAAGATTTTACAAAGCCATCCACCCAAACAAACATTCAGTCACTTTCCAGTAATGTTGAGAGGTGTTCTCTCTGCTTCTACCTTATCATACAATGAGCTGAGTAAGATGAAGAAGTCACGTGCAGCAAAACAGAGGAAGGTGTTCTGAAAGGCACCACCCCAGGAAGTCATTCTACCCTTGCTTCATCCCGTCCTCTGGTACCACCTCTAGGCCAGTTCCTTGTTCGTCCAATATCCCATTCACTTCTCATGTATGCACCTTCATCATCATCTATGACACCCCTTCATGTTAATCCAAAATTATGAAGGAGCATTTTAGTGCTAACCCAAATATTCCATCGAAGAAATTGGATCCATGCATAACACATTTATTTAAAAATCTCATTTAATACAAAAGTTAAAATGAAAATGCTGACACACTCAGTGTTAGGCCTCACCTATCTGGAAAACTGTACTATCTGAGAGATGCAGATATCCAAGACTGTGCTGTGTTAGGCAATTAATGTGGACATGCAGGCTCTTTTTAAAAATTTACAGCATTTTAAATGCATGAGGATGTCCCCCTCTACCTTTTTTTCTTTTTCTTTTTTCTTTTTTTGGCATCACATGTGAGTATGCTTCATTAAAGAGGTGAAAGGCGCAGAATTAGGGATGCTAGACTCATGGAGTTAATCATTTTGCTGCAGTTAACACATTTTAGCAGAGTGTAGATTTTAAGGATGAGAAGGAAGTAAATGATGTTTCAATAAAGTGTTCCTTGCCCCCTTCCCCTTCTCTCCCATTAGCTGTCTCTCAAATCTTAATTTGCATCTAAACTTTTCTCCCAGTTTACATTCCTTTTTGTAAAATGTGATGACAGCGACAATGTTTGTTGACCTGAAATGCATCATAAAACATTCGTAATACTTTAAGCAAGGCTTCCAAACTCCCATTTGCTTCCTATATCTCCCTTACCTGTGCCTCTTTTTGAAGGCAATGCAATATTTTAACCCATTTTTATTATGCTTCCAAATTATTTAAAAATTGGTAATTTCATTTCCCTGTTTACTCTTCAGTTGCTAATTGGGAATGAGTGTTTGGCCAAACAATAACCAATAAAAAGATATAAAGGAAGTTCCAGACAAATCTGAGAAAAAACTCTTTGGAGAAAGCAGGTCAGTGGCATGGGAAGTCAAACCAAGGAGATTCCAAAGGAAATACTAAATAGTCTCTAAATGCAAAAATATTCCCATTGCTCCCCAAACTTTTTGTGACAATACTTTTCCTCAATGACTTATTCTGTTGACATATTTATTGAGCTCTAATATTTACAACTATTTACCCCAGTTATTTACTGAAGCCTTGGGTCTTTACTTTGTATCCATGTTTAAAGAAATGTGTTTGATTTTCTGCTGAGTCCAGGGCTGAAGACTCTGGTTGCTAGGACACCACATGGTGCAGGTGACAGGGAGGAGTGGATCCATGGCCCCAGCCTGCTTCCCACAACCAGCTTTTTCCACAGACAGGTGTTATTATAAAACAAGTCTGTGAGCTCTTCGATTGCACTAAATACATGTTTTAAGGCCACATAGTATTAGACCCAAACTTTGGTTCTACTACTTCCTAGCAGGGTAATCTAGGTCAAGTTTCTTAACCTCATTGTGTCTCTAAAATTCTCATCTGTAAAATGAGGACATCAATACCTTTCATCCCATAGGATTATTGTGACAATTAAATGATAACACAATTCATAGTGCCTCAAACTATGTCTAATGGTCACTTCATGGTCACTTCAACTGCCAGTAGCCTTCTCTTACTTAAAATAAGTGAAGGGACACATGTCCATCCCTATCAGTCCTGAGGATCTGGAGGTAGAAGATGTCTCTCAGCTGCTCATTCAAATGGCCTCTCCTCTCATTCTTACTCATTGACTCTTTCCACATCTTCTTGGAAGGAACAAAAAAAGCATCTCACAGTTGACTGTATATTTTTAAAGTCATTGGTCACCAGAAGCTCTTTTTTTATCACTAAGTATATTGTGAGTTTCCTCCTTGTATCTCCATTTCCTTAATCCTCATTGTATCTGACACCTAGTAGGGCACTTTGATTGTATACATTTTTGGTACATCTTTTTATAAATAGTTTTCCTGAAAAGTTATGTTCTCTCTTCTGTTCCAATGCTATAATATATATGATCTCAGGATTCAGAGGATATTTGCTGGATGTCATTTCTGGGTCACTGTCCCCACTCCCTGCCTCTTCCCTCACCCTTTCCCAACTTTAACTTTCTATTTCTTAACCTGTATTATTTTCATCTATGCCCTTATCACTACCTAACACTATATGCTCTTTAAAAAAAAAAAAAAAAAAGAACAGGGCCTATGACTCATTCACTGCTGTGTTCCAAGCCCCAGAACACTTCTAGGAATTCAATAAACATTTGCTGAATGAATAGATACAATGTAAAATGCTTTTTTATATTTGTCATTTTAATTTTGTTACAGTGTTTTACCATGTAAGTCAATAATTGCAATTTGCCTGTATTAGAATTATAGAAATTATAGAAAGTCAGAAATAGAAATAAGAATAACAATAATAGCAACAGCAAGAGCAGTAGTAGCACAGAGACTGTTTTGAGTGCTTATTGCGTGTCAGGCACTGGCCCAAGTACTTGTCTCATTTCATTTAATTCTGATAGCAACAATAAAAGATAGTTACTATTATCATCTTCATGCTACAGGTTAGGATACTGAAGAGCAGAAGTTTAAATTACTTGGAAAAAAAAGTAAACTCATATAGTCAAGCCTCTCATTTCAGAGACACAGAGACTTAAATCAACATGCCTAAAGCCATACAGCAAGATAGTGTGAGATCTAGAATTATAATCCAGATCACCTGATATGATCCCACGCACCTTTCTGTACTATCTGTGTCATACCTATGTCATTTATGACTAAATCCAGGGTACATTTTAGTATATTTGAAAATACCACAATGACTCTAGAAAGGGTTTTAAGAAGGTAAGCAGTGTGAGATATAGTCAGGCCATATTATTAAATATCACCAATTAAAATGTTCATTTTTTTTCTATTTAAGAATGAGCAAGGTTACTGGGTCACACAGATGGAATTTGAACTTCAGAAAAGTAGCATAATATTAAAATCCCATTTAACAGGCCACTTTACAGAAACATGGGTTTCATCTGGCAGATATTTACTGAGAATCTGCATGTGCCATAAACTCTAAAAATGCTAATGATAAAACTGTAAACAAAATAGATCCTTATAGTGCTATGGGCAGGGCTAGCACAGAGACATGTGACATCATCACTGAAAATCAGAGTCATAAGCTCTACATTTGGGAGAAATACAAAGGGATCTGCAAGTATCGGGGAAAGATTAGAAAGTACAACAGAGGGTGGAGATCAGTGCTTCAAAAAACTTCTTTGTGGTAGATGTTAACCAACTACCTCATCTCTGCTGGGCACTGCTCAAAGTGCTAAAGAGAGAACAATGAGCTAGATACTGCCTCTGTCCCCAAGGCTAGTGCCATTTGGAGAGGGGAGCTGGATGATGATACTCAGTTCTCATGCAGTGGAATATGCACTATAATAGAAATACACACCAAGAGCTAGGCAGCACAGAAGCAGGCACTGTAACTGGAGACAGAACATTTGGGAAAGATTTCACTCAAGTGGTGCCATCTTCATCTGGATCTTAACATAGATGAGTAAGGGTTATCCAGACAGAGCAGGAGGGAAATGGAGGAGCTTTCAGAAGAAGAAGTGTGAAGACATTTAGGTGAAACAGAACATAATAGAATACCCAGATCCTTGAATTACTGCTTTCCATTAGGCTAAAACAAAGGTGCTTTCCTTTGTCTAAAATTTCATTGCCACAGATTGCTTAACAGAAGGTCACTTAATGTATCTCTAAACCAAAGGAATTCATGAATTAAATCACAAAATATCTGCAATGGCCAGAAAAACCACTGCCTCCTTATGTTGACATTACTAACAGCACTAGCACCTGCTGCTCAGGCCAGCTGGAGGGTTGAGTGTTGCTGCCCAGGTAATGCTCACCAACTGATGTCCTGCCAGGAGTAGTGTTGCCAGGTTCCACAAACAAAATCTTAATGTTCCATCAGCGTCTAATGAGAATTATAGTCATTAGTTAAATAAAAGAACCATTAGGTAAGGAGCAGAATGAACAACACACAATCCATCAATTTGGTGAATGCTGTCAGATGGATACTGGGCACAGGGCAGCTGTGCATCCAAGTAGACAGGAAAAATATTTATGTCTTGTGCCTAATGCAAGGGCACAATACTAAGCTGCTGTAATAAGGTGTCTGGTGTTGAAGTTGTCTTGAAATCCAATAGTGAATTGAAGGGAAGTTTTAAATAGTGCAAATAATAGAGAGTAATTACTTTGTATCTAGAATAGTGGTTCTCAAAGAGATTTCCCTCAACCAGCAGCATTAGCATCACTTGGGACTTAGACCTGCACAGGCCCCAACCTAGATCTCCTGACTCAGAAACTCTGGCACTGGGGCCCAGCAGTCTGTGTTTTGACCAGCTCTCCAGGGGATTCTGACGTGCCACATGCTTAAATTTGAGAGCACTGAATTACAGCACTAGGACTCAAGGACCAGCATGCACAGCATCACCTGAGAATTTGTTACAACTATAAATTCTTGGCCCCACCCCAAGCCTAGTAAATCAGAATCTTTGGGAGTGGGGCCAAGGAAACTGTGGTTTAACAAGATCTCCAAGTGATTCTTATTCATGTCAAAATTTGAGAAGCATCAATTGAACCGCTGGTTCTCAGCCTTGATTGCATATTTGAATCACTTGGGGAGACGTTTGGACTATTCCAGGCCCAGGTCACACACAAGACCAGTTGGATCAGAATCTGTGGGGGTAGAACCTAGACATCAATATTTTTTAAATGTTCTTTAAGTGATCTCAGAGTGTTGGTAAGTTTGACAATCACTGTTCCCGAATTAAAGAGACTAATGTGTTTGAGAGTATGTAAAGACCTTAGGCAAATCACAAGAGTGTTAAGAATTACCGCCTCCACGAAAGGAAAACATGCCTCAGATATTCTAACTTTGTGCTTTGATTCCGCCTTTAGTATTCTTGAGTTATTTTGAGTATGCATAGTAGTATTAATGGTATTAATACTGATAATCTATTATGCTAAAATTTGCCTTTTAATTAAGTGGGTCTAAAGTTTTTGATTTTAAATATCTGGACCAACTAGAACTTGCCAAACATTTTGTTAATACTCCCTACTTTGCCTCCTGACACTTCGTTGTGCTGCTGATTGTCCTTCACGCTAAAAGTGCCTGTTATTTCTCCATGAATCATTTCAGGTGGCTCTTTCCCCTGAAATGACCCCCTTACCTCCTCTTCCTCTAGGGGGAGCCTACTCACCCCTTAAGGCAGCGGCTCTCAACTTTGCATAGTGGACACATGTGGGGGGCTTGAAAAAAATACTGGTGCCTGAATCCCACCTCCGGAAATTCTAGTGTTCTGTGATAAAGCCAGGGCATCGGGGGTTTTAAAAGCTTCTGAGGGTGATTTTAATGGGCAATAAGTATGAGAACCACTGCTTTAAAGGCAAGCTCAAATTCTGCCTCCCTCAAGAAATTTGATTCCTTTCAGCCTTCATGTATTGCCACCAACTCTGAATCTCTGTAGTAAAGAGTTGGTGGAATCCAATTTAGCAACCAGTGTGTATACTTTTTTTTTTAGTTTTCTAATTGATTCAGTGTGTTCATTTGTAATCACAATTTAAGTTCCTTGAGAGCTGAGGCCTTGTCACATTTTTCTATCATAGGTAGTGACTAACACATTGTCTACTAATGCTGTTGCCTTAAGTACTAAATATGAGTTGATGCCTGGAATCATAACAACATAAAAGTGGAAGAGATCTATGAAATCACCCAGGACACTACATGTGTTACCAGTAATAGTAATAGCAACTGTTTATTGAACACTTACTTTGTGAAGATTCCCACTGGCTTTTAATAATCACATCAGCCCTGGGAGGTTAAAGGTGAGGATCCTCCTTGCTTAGCAGATGAGAAAACTATGCCATAGAGAGGTTAAGCAACTTTCTCCAGGTCATAATATGTGACATCTAAAGGAGCCATCATTCTTAAACTAAGATCAATCTACTATGGTTGTACTGCAAAGTTTATATTTATTTTATATGCTTTATTTGGAGGAGGCCCAAGGGGTCTATTTCCAATACTTGGATTCCTGGATATGTATAGGTACCTTTAAAATGCCTACAAATTAAAATCTATTATGTATCCTACACATCACCTAAAGTATTATGTCAACTAATCTGTATTATTAAGGGAAAAAAGGCCTGTGTGAATTACAATAAAAAATAAGGTAGCAACTTATTTTTATTGGAGTTATATAATGTATAGCATCCACTGACAAATGTGAAAGAGTGATATAATGTTTCCCAATTAAATACAAAATGAAAGTTTACAATTTAACTGCTTTTTATATAAGAATTAAAATGTTCTCTGTCAGAACTTTTCATTAGGAAGCACTTTTAAAAATAGCAAGACTGATATGCAATATGATTTCCATATAGATTAAATTGAACTTGTAAACGATTTTATAAATTATATTATGGGAACCAAGAAAATATTCAAATTAGATATTTGTCAGAATAAATCATGTATGTTTGAACAAATATTCATTTAGAAATAAATGTATTCCTTTTATTTCAATTATCTAAGATCCCTTGTCTATCTCTTCAGAAAAATAAAACTTCTGTTTATTTTATTTCCAGTTAAACATTCTTAAGTTCATGTAAATATGGCAACTTCCAATCCTCTTATTTCTGTTTATCTCACCACCATTCTAATCTAGACATGATCAATATCTTATCTTTTCTGTATTTCATAAGCATCAGGAACCAGAATAATTGAGTGAGCTTGAGACAACAATAGCAAGAGAGATGTTTTCAGAAAACTCAGCAATCATTCATTTAATAAATATTCATTGGCCACCAACTATGAGCAAAGTACTGGCTAGGCAATGTGGGGTGTAAAAAATGTATTAAATATGGCTCATGCCATCTAAGAACTTACACCTACTAAACAAGTTACATGCATAAAAATTATAATATAGAATAGAAAACAAATATGTACGGTTTAAGTGCAATTTAAATTTATAAAAAGATTAATTTTATGCTAGATAAATCAAGGAAGGCTTCATGGAGAAAGAGATATTTGAACACACTCTTGAAGTTCCAATAGGATCAGGCTGATATTGAGGAAGAATGAATTGCATTGTACCTTAAGAGATCCTCAGAGTATAGATGAAGAGCAGTAGAAAAACTAACCAGTGGAAATAGACTCAATTCATAATACTTGCCTGCCTGGATTACTTTATATGTTGACAATAAGTTGCTGTTTACTCAGAACAATCCCACTTTATGCTTATTTTCCCTATGTAATTATGTATTTTCCCTCCTTTCGTTCTCAAACGTGTCCTTATTTGAATGATAGATTTACTGATCACTCTATTCCTAAATGAACAACCCTGTGTCCTGTCCCTGTAAAGGGGTGGATTCAGGTTCCATGTAACTCTGCCTTCTCCATGGCTGATGGGAACCAGAGTTTGTCATCAAAAGATAAGTCAACCAATCATATTTCTGTTCTTTGTTAGCAATGGAAAACCCAAGAATCTCACAATAGGTACAGCTTCGATTGCATGACAGAATTATAGTCTTGAAAGCTATGTCCAAGTTAAAATTATGAGGGAGCAGAAACTGAATAAGCTGTAACAGCCAGGTAGTTGCAGAACCAAACAAGGCAGACACCTATGGGGTAAGCGAGGCACAATAATGAAAGAGAACTGCAGTGAAATTGCCTGATCTCTTACTGGTGAGATTTCTACTGCTACCTTGAATTCAGGACTACCTTCATTTTCAGTCTCTGTGATGCCTGGAGCTATGATAGCCACTGGTATTAAATTCCCCCAAAATTCCCTTATTGTTTCACCCAAAACCTTACAATAGTCCCTTCTATCTTTCCATCCATCTAAGCTATCTCAAGTAAGCTTTGTGCTCCCTTTTCCTGGTCAATGAGAAGGATAAGAGGCTGAAGGCAGGGGCCTCAATTATCAGGATATTGCAATATTTCAGGCAAGAGGCAATGATAGTTCACATTGCTATCTGATGAATGAGAACAGAAAGGAAAGAAGATAATAGAAGTGGAATGTATGGGGCTTGGTGACTGTTTACATGTGAGAGGTCAGAAGAAATAGGAGACCATAGATAACAGAATATTTTGATTTTGAGTTTTGTCACCAAATAAGACAGTAGTGCCATGAAGGAAAAAATGGTTTCAAACAAAAATAATAATTATAAAGGAAACTGCTCTAAATAGTTCCCAGAGAGGGAGTTTAATAGAGGAAATTAGTTACATACATAATGGAAGACCTGAAAAGCCAAACAAGAAATGATAAAAAGAGCCTAGGGATTAGCAATAGCAGAAAGGTGTTTCCACTTCTATGCCTGGGGCTTTAGGCACTAGGTGATGTTACCAGATTTCAGAATTTGAGATAGAGCTAGAATCAGGCAAGGGCTGTCTGGCAGGAACTGCCACCACAGAAGAAATTGATTGTGCCCAACAGTAAGCTGGACCACCAGAGGAGATTCAGCCACTACCAGAAAATACCTTCCAGAGCAGGGAGGAGAGAAATTCTCCCCTTCCCCCACCATTTAGTCCCCTGCTAGTGCCACACATTAGCTGAATCCATCCAGAAGTCAGTTGGCAAATAAGTCCTGGGACATGCAGTTTTGTAGAAGGATGTGAACCAGATCTTAAGGGAAATAGGTAATGACTGATGCAGCATGTCAATTGTGTGAGGCAAGAGTGAAAAGCAGGAATGATAGAGTTTTTCTCTGGATCCCTTCACACACAAAGATGCAAAAGAAATGCATTTGCTCAATGTGCCATTCTGGCTGGCCCTGTAGGCAGCTGTCCTATGAATAAGATTTTTAGACCAAACAGAGATGACTTCAAATGTCATGTCGCTGTCATGTAGTCACAACAAAAATATCAGACAAGAATTAATATGGACTTGATCTGTCACAGGCATCAACTATTCGTATTAAGCCAATGATCTTCACTGTAAATGTCTGGGAAACTGCCAGCAGCGTTAGGACTAATTGTGTAGATTAGTGTAATGGATTCCCCCACTAACATTCAGAAAATCATGCCAAGTGAAGACTGCCTGTGTAAGAATGGTTGTGTCCATTCACTACATTTCTGGACTTACAATACACTTAACTTTCCTATATTGCCAGCATGTACAAAACCAGATTGAATTTTTTTAGTTGTTCCTCAAACTATCATTCATTGTATGCCTCCTACTTGAGCAAGGTACACATGAGACCATAACTATGAATAAGGCAGTCTTTGTATTTCAAAGAGCTCTTAGGGGAGGCATACAAGTAAGCAAGCAATTATCACACACAGATTATTATCACAGATTGGGATAATATTATCATGGTGATAACCACTGAGTGATAGCTTAACACATGGAAGAGGTAACCTATTTCCCTTAAGATCAGGTTCACGTCCTTCTACAAACTACATTTCCCAGACTCATTTGCCAATTGACTTCTGAATGAATTCGGCTAATGTGTGGCACTAGCAGGGGATGAATGGTGGGGAAAAGGGAGAATTTCTCTCTTCCCTGCTCTGGGAGATATTTTATGGCAGTGGCTGAATCTTACATGGTATTTCCCAAGTTATGGTGGAATCAGTGACTGTTTTCAAGGATATCTAAGTTAGAGTTAGGTAAGGTGTGGTGTGTGTTTCTGATAGGGAAAATTTCAAGGCAAGGTGATGGTTGTACAGTGACTCAGAATGTCTGGATTATTTGGGTGGCTGCAAATATGTCAATATTACTTTACGAAAAGCTGTAGATGAGATAGAAGAGACCAATGTAAGCAGAGGCCAGACAATGAGGATCTGGAATGGTGGTTTGCTGGTAAATGTTTACCATGAGGCTCTCAGGGGACAGAGAGGGTCTGATTTGAAGCATTTGCCAAATTTTGTAGCACAAATAAATACTCTAGCATGGCCAGTTTCATGCTACCAATGTGATGTGACTGAATGCAGAAATGGAAAGAGGTGGGCAGTAGCACCACATTGTCTAGTTATTTCCATCACACAGGCATCATAGATACAATATTTAGATAGTACTCAATAGATACAGATGTGAAAGTCAAATATATATGCTTTCAAGTGCTTCATTTTGCCAAATACTCACAACATTCATTCAGTCATTCAGTCCTCCATTCACCTGTTAACTTAACAAATCCTTTTTTGAGTTTCTATGTACCAAACACGGTTCTAGTTGTTGGGCTTACGGCATGGAAAAAAACATCTTTGTCCTTACTAAGGTAAAGTGGACATTCTTATTGTGCCCATTTTACAGCTGAGAAATTGAGACATATGAAGATTAAGTAACATGGTTAAGATCACACTATTAGTACATGAAGGAATCAAAAAAGGAAATCAGCCCTCTGATTTTAAATCCAGGGAGGGACTCATTTCCACTATATCATGCTATCTATATCTATGCAGTTGAACTGGATTTTATCAGAGCTTCCCTATTTTTATCACCATGCAGTTGGATAACTAAAATAAATTTATGTGACCTTTCAAATAAATTTGGGTCATTTTTCTTAGAAGCTTATCTGGTGTGAACTTTAAAATACTGCAATTAATAATGATTATAATACCCTGGAACTCTGTAGCAACTTCTTTCGAAGAACTTCAAGGAGCCTCTAAAGGTATTAGACTAAGTTCTCCAAGTGAATTAGTTACCAACTGAGAATAAGATAGTGTTAAATTGCATTAATTGTAGTAACCCTTTCAGGCCCATAGACTCAGGTTTTTCTTTTTCCAAGGGAAATATTAATTTCTGTCAATTTTTACTAGAGAATCATAAACTATTTGAATTGAATATGTAGTGAATGTAATTACTTCAATTCAATCATGAAGGATTTTTTAAAACCATTTCTGCTCTAGAAATTTAAACATATGCATAGATTCCGATAATTTAAAAATGCATATTGCTTCTTTGCCCTATGTCTAAAAGAAAAGAAAATTATAATGATATTGTATGCTACAAAAAGTCACTGACTATAATGGAGAGGACTTAAACGGCCGTGAATTTGCAAAGCAACTTATTTGCCAGAGACCCCCAATGACAGCAGCCAAAAGATTAACCAATTCCCTTCAAACAAGTTATTCTTCAGACACTTTTGACCTCTTCTTATGCCTTCTCGCCATGTGCAATCTTGCGGATACCTCTTCCTTCCACTCATTATTGTCCATTTCCACTGTTGCTATCTTGTTCTAAGAATTTATCATCTCACGTTTGACTATTGGATTAGTAGCCTCCCATTTCCAATTTCTCACTACAGCACCATTTTATTAATTTTACAAAGAAATATATCAAGTTCATTATATTAGTTACCAGCTCAAAAAATATCAATAGCTTTCCAGTCCTCACAGGCTCAAGTTCACCTGAATATTCTGATTTTCACATTCTGGGTTCAAGCAAACTTTCCAACTTTTCCACTTCCATCTCCTTAGGAGAGCCTTCAGATATCATGATCATGCTTCGTGCCAGCCAGAAGTCCCCCTGCTTCTTCCCCCACATGTTCTGTGATGTTCTGCTTTTCTTTTAATCTCCCAAGTTCAGCTCAAAGCCTCATTTCTCTGTGAACTCTTCTCTGATTTCTTCCACCTCTGACCTCCTGTAGAACTCATTTTTCATGTATTACTTTTGAGACTTAATTAAATCTACAGAATTTTTCTATACTTTAGTTTCTTATTCATAGTGAAATTTTCAAGTCTATTTATCTTATTTGCACAATCACCCTGTAAAGTTCTTTAGGTCTGAAAGTACAAGAGAATGATAGAGCACACTGTTTAAATTCACACATACTGTGTAAAGTCAGGCAAGGTTTTTAACCCCTGTGAGCCCTGACTGCCTCATCTATAAAAAAGGATAATACTACTCACATCACAGACTTGTTGGAATTAAGTAAAGGTGTGTGTAAAAGAGGCTCAATAGGGTTTAGCACATAGTAGATACTAAGTAAATAGTAGTCATTATTCTCATTCTCTTCAAAGCTCCACGAATCTATATTTATATCACCTACTCTTTATAGCTTTTGTAAAAATGCATTCTACTTCAATCCCTGCCACCTGGTCTCAACATTTCTCAATACCTCTCATGGAAATGGAAAGCCTTTCAGGAGAGACCATCTACACTCATTTACTCCTCAGAGGTGCAAGCTGTCCTGCTTATTCAAGGCATATCTTCACTCATAAGCACACCCAAGTTCACCATGCCCTTATGCTTTCAAATGGGCAGCAGCAAAAAATTATTTAATCATCTTTATTTTCTAGCTAAAATAAATTCTCTCCATTTTATAGATGAAGGATTTTATTGTTAGCCGAATATTGAGAGAATTTATTCTACTTTTTAAAATTTATGATGTTCATAAGGTTAAAACTTGAAGGGTGAACTGTTTGTGTCAGCTACAATGAGTGGCTAGACAGTCATTGGAAAATGGATCCTTGACTTTAAAAGATATCCCCTCAAACCCCAAACAAACCTGGTGCTGCTATGTCTTTGGGCTGAAATATTCACTATGAGTCAATCTTTGGACTTGAAGCCTATCATATTTTGGCATCCTTCCTAAAAATTCACATGTACCTGGAAGGTGAATGGATGCTGAAACAAACTTTGTATTCATTTGGCAATTAAGGATAATATTAATAAAACCACACTCCCTGTATTTGTTTCCTAGAACTGTTGTGACAAATTACCACAAACTGTGTGGCTTAACAGGAATTTATTCTCTCTCAATTTTGAATGCTAGGAGTCTAAAATCAAGGTCAGTTGTCCCTGTGCCAGCTCTACGGAAGAATTCTTCCTTGGGTCTTCTAGCTTCTGGTGGCCCCAGGAGTTCCTTGACTTGGGGCAGCATGATTCCAATATCTGCCCCTGTCTTCACATAACCCTCTTGTTTATATGTCTTTTTGTGTCCTCTGCTTTTTGGGCCCACCCTAAATTCAGTATGAGTTCATCTTGAAATCCTTAACCAATTATATCTACAAAGACCCTATTTCCAAATATAGTCACATTCCAGGTTTCATGGGAACTCCCAGGTGGATGGGAGTTTGGGGGAAATCTATGTAGCCCATTATACTCCCCTTGAAAATTCTGATAAATATAATAATAAAGGCTTCAGATAAATTAGTGTGGGAAATATTCACAGTTATAGATTACTAAAAAGTTTCACTGTGAGCTTTATTTTAAATTTCAGAGTATTACGAGGGTACAAATGTTTAGATTACATATATTGCCTTTGCCGACCTGAGTCAGAGCTTCAAGCCTGCCCATCCCCCAGACGGTGCGCACTGCACCCATTAGGTGTGAATATACCCATCCTCTCCTCCCCCCTCCCATTGGCCTGACATCCAATGAATGTTACTTCCATATATGCACATATGTGTTGATCAATTAGTACCAATTTGATGGTGAGTACATGTGGTGCTTGTTTTTCCATTTTTGGGATACTTCGCTTAGTAGAATGGGCTCCAGCTTATCCAGGATAATACAAGAGGTGCTAGATTACCATTTTTTGTGGCTGAGTAGTATTCCATGTCATACATATACCACATTTTATTAATCCACTCATGTATTTATGGGCACTTGGGTTGTTTCCACATCTTTGCAATTGTGAATTGTGCTGCTATAAACATTCGAAGGCAGATGTCTTTTTTATAGAATGTCTTTTAAACAAAAGGCCCTAAAAACATTTATTTGCTTGATTAAAACCACAAATCTGACAGTTTGGTTTTGTATTCATTATTATTTTTAGATTTAGGCTATTTTATGTAAAATAGATTCTATAACTGAAGCAACATACCTCTTCATTTTCCAACATTTATTTTATTATTTTTGCCTCCACACTACTTAATAAACAAGTGAGGGAAAATCATTTAGATCAAAGTTCATCTTAGTGACACCATCCAGACAGCTACAGGAAATAACCATGGAAATAAAATCCTCTCAGAAAAAGAGCCCCTGACACAAATTATTGCAAAGTTGATTCCAGATATATATTTGTTGGGAGGTGACAAGGAGGAATGGACATGATTACATAGATTTGGTCGAGTGGTATCTAGCTGCCTTTAAACTAAAATCTTTCAGAATTGAGCTTATTATCTGTAGATAACTTACTCAGGACTCGTGTGCTTTCATTGAAATTCTAACCACCTTCACCTACCTGCTATCTAAAGCTGAAGTTTATTGGAAGACATAGACAATCAGAATCTTCAGAATGTTTCTGAGTCTGGCACACACACTACTTCATTAAAGTGCTTCACTTTACTTCATTAGACAGGGAATAAAATGCTTGCTAGAAAATCATTGAGAGTACCACATACATGGGTATTTTATTTAATGCCATTTATTGATGGTATTACAAGCTATCATCTAAAATGGAAAAATTAGTCACAAAGTTGGACAATAATGATCTTTGACATGATCATTATCTTCTTTTTTATTCATACTCACAGAAATAGCCTGTTATTAGCTTAGAAAATGATTTTTGATGGAAAGAAGTAAAAGTTGCTAATATTCCTTATTTTGAGTCTTTACACTTAGCTCTTTCCTCTATCTTCCCCATCTTCGTAGTTCACCTCTGATGTCACCAACCAGCGGGCAATTCCCAGTGGTTAGGAAACATTTCATTAAATAATTTGTATCCACATTTCTTCACATTTCAGGACAACAGGAGCAGTGCTAAATCCTAGCTCATTGTTCAACTCTCAATCCCTACTATCCTAATAACACATCCATCCCAAGAAAGAATTCATCAAGACCAGAGAGGAAATACATATAATTTTTTTATAGTACAGTATTTAAAGTGAAACAGCTTTTGGCCCGTGTGGTCTCAGTGGGCACGAGGGGAAATTCAGGATGCTAGCTCATCTCACACTAAGTTTAATAAAGGGTGTCCTATAAAAAGCTAATTTCTTGCTGGTAAATTGCTTTTTAAGTAATGCTTGCTGTTGCAAGAGACTCTTTCATAGCACTGACTCTGGGAGCCATGTTTAAAAGGCTAGATGTACTCTGCAAGATAAGGTAGGATCCAGGTGGAATTCTTCTCCTTACGGGATGACAATGTATATAACTAATATTGTCCTTTGAGACTAGTTTGCATGCAGTTGCTGGTATGGCACTGTTCAGCAGCCTGCTGCAGATAAGAATGAGTGATGATGCCCTAGATTTTAATGGAACTTTTAGAGTGCATGCAGCAGTGGGGTGCAGTCTTCAGCAAAGAAAAACGAGCTGACTTGCAGGCATGAGAGGTCATCAAGAAAGATAAAGAAATAGGACATCTACTCTAGGCTAGGCAAGGCTTTTTAGAGGATATTATGGAAATGAGCAAGAACCAATTTAATTTTTATAATGCCACTCCATTTAACTTTAAAATACAAGGTCAAGGTACTGTGTTTTTCATAATGATTAAAGATTTGGAACACTCTTTCTGTTGAACCCTGCTGCATTTGTTTGGCAGAAAAGGAATGTGACAAGGAATAAAATTGGGTTCAGAAAACAACAAAAACATGTTCTGTCAACTGCCCAACACAAGTTAAAAAGGAAAAGAAAAGAAAAAGAGAAAACTCTGATGGACACATTCTTTTTTATCCTGACAGAGGGATTTATTTTCCTAAAGTCCTATTATTTAAAGTTGGTTTGATCCCAGGATGGTAACATATCTTTTCAAATAAAATGCATGTATAAAATCACTGAAAATCACATATCCATGGATGAAAAAACATATTCCTTCTTCTGGCTGAAAGTTTGCTTTAACTCATCATTTGATAAACTATTCACCCTGAAATTCATTGAAAGAGAAACTGTTATTATAAAACTATTTTAGTTTGCATCTTATTGGGTTTGTCATGATTTCATGCTGCTAATTCACAACATGTAATATCTCTGATATATATGGTTCATCTATTTAAGGAATAAAACCAAAAATACTTTAAGCTTATGTATTTCTAGGTAGTATTTCTGGATATAAAAGAGGGATAACTGTGGTATAATGCAAAGGATTTTGAATTTGAAGTCAGAGCATATGATCTGCCACAAGCTAAGTGTATGAACTTAAATAAGTTACTTAATGTTCTGAATCTTAGTTCATTTAGCTTTTTTCTGTAAAATTGCATGCCTATATATATCTCAGTTTTATTGTCAAAATTATATGAAATAATGAATGAGAAAGAAATTTATAAACTGAAAAATACTATAGAAATTTAAATCATTGTCATTAATTTCTTACCCTAGAATTTTGGCCTTACTTTTCTTAGAGAATGGCTGAATCTAGAATATTTAACTCCCAAGCTGCATTTGGCTTTAAGAGAAGTATGTTCATATCTTTATGCAGAATACTAATTATACATATATAGCAAAACACAAGTTTTTCCAAATACTTTATATGTTTTTAACAATTCAATGTGGGTAGAAGGAATTTTATCAACTATATTAAAAATGAAAGTCTGAAGAAATAAAGATAGTGAGAAAGTACTGTTGATCTAAGTACAGAAACATAAAACTTCAAATTCCAGGCAACTATGATGTCAACTGATTTAATATATTTTTTCCTCACAGAAGGACTTAGTTAATTCAAAATTTTTTTTCAGTAAACAAGATTGGCAATCCCAAGTTCTGTGTTTCTTCAAGTCTAAGATTCACCATTATTCATTCAGCAATTATTTATCACCTACATCATAAGAAAAGCCCTGGGATAAATCTTAAAAAGAAACCAAGAAAAATAAAATGTGATCCTTTAGCTGTGTCCAGAATAGGCAAGGTAAAGTTTTGCTTTGAAGAACCCATATTTTTCAGGACTAGGCATTATAACATTAAAATACTTTGCCCAAATCCTTACTCTATGGGCATATTTGCCTGGGGTGCTAAAATTGCTTAAAAACTTTGTTATATGACCAAGTAAATTGCTGAATGCTAAACAGTAGCTTTAGAGATAGCAGAGACATTAGGTGTCATATAGTTCAACCGCTTCACCTAATAGACAAAGACAGTGAGCTCCATTTTTTTTAAATTCGGGTATCTGGTTGAGAATACATAGTAGCAGAGCTAAATCAACAACCTCTTGGGGTTAGAGTTTTTGTTTATGCATGACTTTGTTTTAGAATTAAAAACAGTGCTTGTTTGCTAAGTTAAATTGAAAATCTGTTTTGCTCTGAGGGAGAAAAACAGCTACAAAAATAGACTTACCTTCCAAACTATGGGTCACAACAAACTAAAGAAATAATTTCTGTAGCAATAAAGTCTAACACTTTCCATAGACCCAGAAAGGCTTGATGAAGAAGAGTCAAATATGTTTTAGTGGCTTACCATATACATGGAGGAAGTTAAATGGATAAATCAATTACAAGCGAAGAAATTATAATACTAGTAATAATATTACTAGTATTAAAGCTCTCACTTATTAACTGTGTGTTATGGTCATAGTGACTAGGTACTTTATATCTGCTTTTTCATGCCTTATTAACATTAAATCACATATAGGATAGATCACTTCTTTAGTGATAGGTTAGTGAGAAGTAGGGGGATGCATGGACAAACTAAATTTAAATATATCATGTCCACCACGTGGACTGTTACTATCTAGACAAGTGGTCTCCAACCTTTTTGGCACCGGGCACTGTTTTCATAAAAGACAATTTTTCCACGGACCAGGGGCTGGGGGAGGGTTTTAGGATGATTCGAGTGCATTACATTTATTGTATACTTTATTTCTATTATTATTACATTGTAATATCTAATAAAATAATTATAGAACTCACCATAGGTTGGGGACCCCTGATCTAGAGCACTAGGACTCATGTACTCAGGAAAAAGAAACAGAACTATCATCCTTATTCTAAAAAATCCTAAGACGCCAGACATACCTGTGCTGCTTGTACACTAGAATGTGAGATTAAAAGATAAGCTTTCATCGTGGATTTACCAAACTGTAACATTTCTTCAGTTTTGAGATTGAGAACCTTAACTAAGGTGAGCATTTTCACTGCTAGATATAAAGATGATATGTTACCTTCTATAACCTTGGTGAGGGAAAATCAGCATTTCTCCCAGCCCTAGAATGTGGATGACCATGAAAATCTCCATTCTCTTGAGAAGAGATTCAAGCGGTTCAATGCCCTTTTAATAGTTTACTCAATATTCACCAAGAAAAGTAGACGAGATTGTTTTTGCAGACCCTTCTAAAGATAATTTATTCTTATGAGCAGAGACATACCTTTAGTGCATAAATTGTTCCCTTTGCGCTCTTTGTGATAAACATCACCATGGAGAACAAACACGAAGTAATGACATTGAATTAAGAGACACCAGAGAGGCAACAGCAACTGGCATTTATTAAAGAAAGAGAACGATACAAACAGATGTGCCTTGCATTCTGCTCTGAAGATTAACAATCTGGGTCAGGCTTTGACCATCATGGTGGGCAGGAGGTTTTTCAAATGGAAATCTGCACATGCCAAATTGCTTGCCATATTTTATCACAAGGTTCAGTTTCCAGGGAATGTGATCTAAAAATCATGATCTCAATTCCTAATTAACCCTCAGAATTTCTCACAACAGTAAGTGCATGACAATCTTCACTTTTGTGCAGTGTGGAAATTGATCACACATAATGTTTTTCCAGCCAGTGTTTTAGATTCATATAGTATCAGTGAAATCATGTCAGGCTGGTATAGCGATAAATTTATACTTTATGAATAAGTACTCAATAAATAGTGGATTAAATCAACAGGATTGATTTTTACTTCAAATAATTTCAAAAATTTCTTTAAAGACAAGGTTATTGAAGTTGTCACCCTTCTTTCTGAACCTTTGTTGTGCCAGGAGGAACAGATGGTAAAATCAAAAGTGATTAGAGAAACAGTGGGGTGGGGGTGAGAATGGGGTGCCTGCCCAGTGAGACCTGCTAGCATCTTCCCTAAGCAGTATGTTAACCCATGACAATTTTAGAAATCTGTGCCCCTAAGTTGCTTGACATTCAAGACATACCTGATGCTTCCTACATTTTGAAATGTTTTTGATTGTTATTTTTCAGCAACATCTTCTGGTCTGTTCACTCTAAAACTCAAGGAAAAATTTTAAAATGCAAATAAAAGCACTCTTTTTTTCCCTCTTTCAACTCCTTTTTATTTTATTCAGGTATAATTTACATACAATAAAATTCATTCTTAGTAAGTGTACAGTTTGATGACTTTGACAAACATATGCTGTCCTGTAACCACCACCATGATGAAGATATAGAATATTTCATCACCTCAAAAAGTGTCCTTGTACCCCCATGGCAATTAGTCCCTTACCCCACCCCAGCCCCTGGCAACCAGTGATATGTAAAAGAACTTTTAATCTGAAAAGCATTATATGTATGGCAGTATCAGCGGTAATAATGACAGGATTTATGCATTGGTTCACTATATTTTTGAGCACTTATGTGTACCAGTTTGTATGTGACCCATTATGCTATACTGCCCCTTGCCCAGGGAAAAATTGGTGGCAGAAACAGACAAGTGGGCAGTCTCTATAGCAGCCCTATCCAATAGAAGATTCTACGATGTTATAAATGCACTACAATGTGACTATTGAGCACTTGAAAGGTGCTTAGTTGGCGTGAGTAACTGAAGTTTTAATTTATTTAATTTCAATTAATTTAAAGTTATGTAGCCATGTGTAGCTAAAGGCTATTCTATTGGAAAGCACAGGTTCTATACAATGTGATAATATGATATGTTATAAAGCAAGAATTTAGCCAAGGGCTAAAGCTTTAACATTACCAGGGTTAGTGGTATTATTGTATATAAAAGTAACCTTATAATAGAAAAATAAATCCTTTAAATAGATCTGAGAAAGTTTTCTTTTCAAGGGACCAAACATTGACTTTTATTCAAAAGATGCAAAATCTTACATTAAAGGGTAATATCATGAAGATTTCCTTTGGCTTTCTCATGATTATTTTACATATAAATGTCTAATTTTAGATGGGACCTGATGAATCACTATTTTTGATTTGATCATTTTAACAGAATGATCAAACAGCATTTCATGTGATTCAACCTGTTATTTGTTCTGATAAAGACATAGATTAAATAGAACTCATCTAAGTTGTCAGAACAATTTTCGTTCTTATGTTATAGAAGGCATCCAAGGTGTTTAAAATGTTCATTTTAGAACAGGTCCAGAGTACTGTGCAACTCTGTCTCTCATAGTTTACCAGTCGTATATCCAAAAGACACTGTTATATATGTTTCTAATTGTGCATGGATTTTCCAAGATACACAATTGGAAATTGCACTCTGGTTATCAGTTTAAAGAGATTCTAACCCTGTGGTAATTATGGAGTCACAGCACATGGAGAAGTTTCCAACTCATAAAGTACATATTTATTCAAAGTTGTGACTTTCTTCTCAGAAACAAATACTCCATTTCTGGATTTTGAATACTCATTAGTCATATGATTATGGTAAGAATTTGCAACTAATAGGAACATATCCTGGGGATGCACCAGTTGAAAAGGAACTTGGTTCTTTGTGAAATTTTAGAGAGTTTCCACTTCAGGCAGTGTTGCCAATGAAGCCATCATGGTAATTTTATCCCATATGATCCTTAAGCTATTTCAGAACCACTTACCATCCATTAAGAACTCACTCTACCCACTGCCCCATTCACTATCACAGTATAACATGGAACACGCTCTGGAGTTCAGGAAGTAACTTCTTAACTGATTGACTCTCTTGTCTGCAAAGTCCTTTCCTTCCTAGCAGAAGGGATTGTTTTAAAATACCCCAATTAGTCTCTAGGCTTCTCTAGAAAAGTAGAGCTAACAGCATGGTAATAGTTCTTTGGCAATATGTAAGAAATTACCAATCTTTTACTTTAAAATAATTTGGACACTTTTCATTTTTTCTACTTTGAAGCTAATGGCTATTCTATTACTAAGATTAGCCAAACTCAAAAGGGTAAAACTATATTCAAATGGCATTATTTTGTTTTATTTTTTATGCAATGCTATATGTATAAATTACATGAAAGAATTATATGGCATTGAATAACTACTTTAAATGGGAAAGTATAGAGTCAAGAATTAGTACAAAAGATAACCTTAAAAGATGAACATTAAAGAGTTTTACCATTGGGTTGTTGATGCCTTTGCTTGTACATCTCTAAATAGACTTGATATTTTTTATTTGTATTGATAATCATCAGAGTCAACTCTCTCAGGCAAAAAATATTCAGCAGTTATTTTCCTATGATGAAGTGAGGAGATAAATTGAGTATGTTTCAAATGTACAAATAGATGTCTTTGAGGGAGAACTACTGTCTCTATATTTATCTTCTGTCAGCATGGTATGACTATAAGGAAAGACAAATAATGCTATTTGATAAATTTGTGTTTTTAAAATAAGAAAGATTTCACAGTTTATGCATTGTAGAATTTATAAGTATTCTTTTATGCTTTTGAGTTTGCCAGTGACATTTTTATGAAGTCAGAACTTTTTATCTATTTTAATGAAATTGTAAGCCTTCTGTGAATTCTTTTATTAATTTTATTCTGAAGGAAATCTGACCAGGTTAAGGAAATCAGGTCAGGTTAAGATGTGATTCCAGTGGGAAAGCTCATCAATTTACTATGATTTATAACGGAGAAAAGATACTGAGGTTTTGTTTTTGTTTTCATTTTCAAATCATCTTTTTGATATTTATTGTGTAGTATCATCTTTATATCACTTTTATTCCATCAAAACATCATAACAGGTATACATTTAATTAGTGCTTTTCTTGAAATGATATTAAAATTAACTTCATCTGTCAGGCTGTTTGGGATAAAAGTACACAGTCATATTTTAGTGACATTTGAGTTGATGTAAACATGCCCAAACATATTGACAGTGCTTACCATTTATTGTGTGAATGAAAACCAATGTAAATATTGTTTGTTCTACTAAGGAAGCTCCACACTTTAATCAAATTTTTGTCTGTATTTATATAATGCCAGAGCATCTTGTATTTTTAAAGGAACTGACATTTTTGTGTTTGTAAGTGTTTGGGTACTTGGAATCATGAGAGAAAAGTAACTCAGCTGATTTACTGAATTTATTCTTCTTTGTTTTGATGTAATAAAATGTAGTTTTTGTCACAGATTGATGAACAGTGGTAGAGTATACAAACTCTGCATTTGCGGGGTTTAATCTCCCCCTCTCGAGGAATGGAATGGGAGTTCACTTCAGAGCCAGCCATGCTTCACTGTCCACTGCCTTCTCATGGATATATTGTGAACATTAATTAGATGAATTCCACAAAGTGCTTTAAGCTCTTTGGAGAAAGATACTCTCTGCATAATTATTCTTAACTCCCATATGCTCTTATGATATAAACTATTCTGCCAGGAAATCCTTTTTAGGGATTATCGCTTAAAATGAAATTTTCATTATTAAAAGCAGGAAGAATATACATCTACCAACAGACTAAAATATGCCTTAGGAAATGGCTTTTAAATAGGCAGAAATATTGAACTATGTAGCTATCCATGCCTGAAAATACTAAGTAATATTAATAATAAAAATTGGTGGTAAATTTGGTATATTAATCATTGCATTAAGTTGCAATAAAAAACAAGCCATGTGCCCTTTTAAAATAGGTTCACAAATCTTTATTCCAGAAATATGTAACTTTAGGCATAAAAAAGTACAAAGAGGTAATTATTTTATGGTTCTGAAATTAAAGTATGCTTAAGTTACTCAATTGACAACAATGAATCTTTAAAAAGTTAGTTTTCAATCTTAGTTACATGTTGGAAGCTCTAAAGAAAATAGGGATGTCTAGTTCCCACCTGGAGAAATTCTGATTTAATTTGAGTCCTGGGAATGGGAATTTTTTAAAGCTTCCCTAGTGATTCTATTCTGCAACCTAGGTTGTCCTAAGGTAAACCTAAGTGTACAAAGAACCTAGCAATCACCTGACCCAATACTCTGATTTTATAGATGAAGACCGTAAGACGCAAGAGGGCAAACTGACCAAAGATTGAATATACAAATAACTCACAGTCCAAAATGATGGAGTATAAAGAGTGGCTTGTTGATTCTCCCCAATGCAGGCATCAGAATTTTCTTTAGAGTTCACCCAATTATGGCATTTCTTCATAGCAGCACTTGACTAAGTTTCTTCTAATTAGATCAGTATGTGAGCAAAATATAGCTTAACTGAAAAGAAGTGAACCCACACTGTGGGATATACAGTTTACAAGTTATAAATGGTGAATATTCACAAAAGTGTACTGCCTTTCTCTTGCCCCTTGGTATAAATGACATCATTGCATTGACACAGTTAGGTTGGTTGTTTCTTGGTGTTGATCATAGTTCTGATAAAGTTCATCGTTTATTATCTACTTCTATATTCATTTATTCACTCACTCACTGACTGATTCATTAATTCAACACAGATTTTATTTCTCTGGGCCTGCTATATGCCTGCAACTTTATTTGATGCTAAGGATACTGTAATGAACAAGAAACATTCCTGAGGTTTAAGGAATCAAGTGTTTTAGTTACTGTCTTTTAGCATAGCTGATATGAAATTCAAGGCCCACTTACATTTTTTGTTCACAATTACTCAAAATTCAGTGCTTAATATATGGATTTTGATTCAACTAGATAAAGTTCTGCAACTACGTTTCCATTGACCCTGCTGTTCTTTTTCCCAATAGCCGTTAACCATATCTATGCAACTCAAGACTTAGAAAGTGTCCGATGTTCTCTGTATTTGGCCTTTTGAATGGTGCTTGGTGTTCATTACTATCCCTCAGAGTTTGGAATGATGACCACTAAATAACAATGTTTGGGTACCTAAATTGTTTCTGAAAAATTTCCCCAAATTATCTACTATCCTTTTCCCTATGGATGTTTCTTGGCATCCTTATAATTACTCCAAGGAGAAAGATGTTGGTGAGCATCGGTTTATTGCCTCAAAGTTTTGTTATTTCCAAGATTCATACTTATGCTGTGTTGATTACATTAGCACTAGCACTCTTGACAGAATTCTAATTCACATTGTTTTCCTTTTTTCCAGTTTTTATTTATGCTTATGCAGTGTTCTGTGGCAGTTATAAAGCCTTGCCTAATTCACTTTTGTTAAGGAGCTCAGCAGTCATGTTTGTAAATTTCTGAATGTGATTCAAAGTCTTTTTTGTTTTGTCCTTTATGTGTTTTTCTATTTCTCAGCAAAGAAAATTTAGGGATAGAAGAATAGTAATCAAATGCCATGTGTACTATTTCAGATGTCATTAGTGATATAGGGAGAAATAGAAAATAGTGGCAAAGATGCATTTAACAAGTAAAAGAGGTGTTTAGATTCTCCATGGATGCTGCCTCTTCTATGAAAAATAGTTAACACCTAACTGCAAAGTTGTATCAATTTGGCTTTAACCTTTAGCTAATGTGAAAATATGAAATTGTGTTTTGGTGTTCATAAAAAAGAAAACTCATTTTTCTTAATTATCATCAATTAACATTTACTGAGTGGCTACCCATGAGAGAAACTTAATTTGCTCTTGAATGGAGCTAGCTATTTGCACTATTATTCCTCCTTTGCTTCTTCCTCTTTGCCTCCCTTCCTTCTTTTTATCCAACAAAGAAAAATATTGAAAGCAATTTCTGGTTAGCCAGTGCTAGACTCTAACATGAAATCTCCAAAGATGTGCCATAAATTATCCACATTTTGCATTTTATTTTTTATTATTAAAGTAATAAATGGTTATTGTAGAATTTGAAAAATATAGGAAAGTGTACAGAAGACAAATAAAGTTAGCCATAATCCTACAAACCTATTGACACTTATGTATATATTTTCTTTCTTGTTTCTAATACATTCATTATGCTAAGGTGTCTGTCTTTTCAACCACTAGAGTATTTACCAGTGATTTTCAAACTTTTCTATTCATTTCTCACCATGAGGACTTATTTTATTTCCTCTTACCTCTCTGCAATAAATGAATAAGTAAATATTCAAATAAATGAAAGCAAAATTAAAAAACTTATGCACTTACACATACACACACACACACACATACACACATACACAAGTGAGCTGAGAAGCACTTAAAGGAAGATAAACCAGTGCTGCCTTCTTATATTGCCCAGATGACTCATAATTCATCATCATTACCAAACAACTATTTGGAGCTTTGAAGAAATGTCCATGACCCCTTTAAGTTCTTTAACATCTCTCAAATACCCTTCGAGAACCAGATGACAAGTGAATTTCCTGACTTGGTCTTTTAAACCTGTTAGCGCAGTTCCATTGTGGTTTTATGGTCACAAGATTGCAATGAAGAGATTGACAGGGAGAAATTCATTTCCCTATACATATGTGGCTAATTTGGAGTGGTAAGGTCAAATATAAAGCAGGTACCTACTCCTTTATAACTTGGAATAAAACAGTTTCCGAAGGCTAATGATGCTCCAGTGTTGTTGTGCAAATGACTGATGTACAACATCGGGCCAATCTTTCTTGAGTTGGCCTGTATCAGTGGGAATCCCATCTCTGGGGGAGCAGCCCCATGCCTTGTCAGGTGCTGAGCCCACAGAAGGTTAATGAGAAAAGAGGGCCTCTTGCAGACTGTTTTCCAAATGATGCATGGGGTTATTAGTTTTGGCTCTTTGAGAAGATTTTTCTCAACTGTCTTATTTTATTGATGTTAGTGGGTTTCATTGGGGGTAGTAATATTTAGGAGGGAAGGGACAGCGTTCATGGGAATTTTGCCTAACTTGCGTTTGTATCTTTAGCTCATTTCTAGTCGTCTTACTTTGTATTTTGTCAACTGAGTTTTGTTTGCGTACAGCGGCACAAAATGTTTGTTTCAGAGCTGTCACTCTATTTTTAGCATGGTTAGACAAAAACGGAGATGCTTTAATTGTTTTCTTTATCCCAATTTAAGTGCTGCAAAATCTCCCAGGCAATGTCATGGGCAACTAAGGGATAAAATCAGAGATTTAAAGGTGCCAGGTTTCCCACGCTTCTAACAGTTGGCGTTTTGGGTGTATAAAATCCCTCAGCTTTCTTCTTTAGTTTATGGAGTCTCATGGTGGGAATAGCAGGTTTTTAGCTAAAATTATCAGACTGTCGAGTTGGGTCTCTAGTGCATCCTGAAGAGCTTGCATTATTTACAGAGGCTGGGCTATCATTTTAAATCCTGTTGCTTCAATGCCTGTTATCATTCTTGACAAACTCTTCCAGGCTGTGGTCTGTTTTCCTCTGTTTGCTTCCATTTATTTTCTTGAACAACCAGCTGAGCAAAGATTTACATAACTTTTGTTTAAACAAACCCTGTACAGTTCACTGTTTCAGCCAATATTGCAAATGCTTTCAAGACACAGTTACATTTTCCTATTTGAGTCCCAGATTCTGTTTATTTGCTATAATTTTTTGTGCCTGCATTCCCGTCATTGTTAAGTCTCTGATAGACTCATGAAAAACCAGAAACCATGGCTACTCAAAAGTCATTAATAATGAGATTTTTAGCTACTGTTTCTGCTTGTAAATTCTTCATTTCACATAATACAGTCTCAAAGGGCCAGAGAGAATTCAGCCTTGCTTATCTCTGTGTTGCAGATGATGGTTTCTAGCCTTACCCAATCCCAGTGCAGCTTGCTTGCCATCCAGGAGTCGATTTTGTTTCCATCTGACATTAGTGTATTAAAAAGATTGGAGATTGACAAGCAACACTGTTCTTATTAGAAAAGTAATCAAGGTTTAGAGCCTGTCTGCCATGAAACTCCTAGCCTCTGAAAACGCCAAGGGGTTGACTATCATTGACCCAAGCACCTATTTAAGATTCTTTCCTATGATAAAGGAACTAAAGTGATTAGCATACTGATAAGATTTTCCTAAAATAATCTATTTATTTCAAAATTATTTTTTCACCTCTTAATTACAATCTTTTACTTTTCCCGGGGTCTTCTTTTTACCTCTACAACACATTTAATTACCTATATTCCCCAACCTGTACCATATTAAAATTTTTATGGAACTTTTATAGGGTAATTTATTGGAAGGATGGCCTTGAGTGTCATTATGTTCAATGAATGCCCTATTTTGACAAAGAGATGGCTAAATTATATTGAAATCGTTTTAATCCACCACGCTTCTGCTTAGATGTAAATGAAAATCTGTTCTTCACATTTGTGATTGAATTGAACTTGAGAAGTACTGCCATATTGATACCTTCTACAAATAAAATATAATTAGATTTCCCCCGAACTTATACACTCTCCGAAGAGATTGGCTAGTTTTGTGTTGTGGACTTTTGGTGATCAGAAAGGAGAATGCCCTCTCATAAGACCAATATGATTGATTTTTACGTTGCTAAAGAATTTTAATTTATTTCTAGTTTCATTCTCAATTAATTCCCATCTCCTCTCATGCTCTGCCCCATAAAAGTATAATATCTAAGAAAAAAGGGGAAAAACCATAATTATATCCTATAATCTTTTTAGTAACACATATTTTAATGTTATAAATTTATTTTATAGCTATACAACTAAGGCTAGGTACTTAAATATGAATCTTTTCACAGCTCTCTTATTGAACTATTTTTTGCAATCATCAACATATGATTAAAAGCTACCAGAATTGTAAATATGAAAGGAATTATACAGAAACTTAGGATGATATAACAAGACAGTTTTCTAAAGGAAGGAATATATTTCTTGTGTTTGTTTCCTAAAAATTGATCAAAAGTGGTATTTAAAATATTATTGATATCAAGAAGTCCATTTATATTTTTTGGCTTCTATGAGAAATGTTTACTACTAGGCATGTATGAGGAGTTAAAATTTGAGATTTATCTGTTGACTAGGAGGCATTAACACAGGTAACATTGATTACAAAAATCACATGTATAAAAGTATGTGCAATAAATTATCATACAATCCTATATAAATATGTGCATGACTTTTATGTGTAAAAATATGTTCTGCATGATTATATAAATTGGAAAAAATACTAAGTACAAAACATATGGAAATATATAATTTGGTTATCTTAACAGGGGAAAGTTTGATGTGGACAGAGTAGGAAGAGCGTGATCCAAGCAAAAGAGAAAAGAAGGATTGTGTATGATAATTTTTACGCAGTTATTTTAAATTATATGTGTGCACATTTTAACATCATGTAAAATAAAATTAAAAATAAAAATACATTGCATATTTAGAGCCCATTATGGAGGATTGATTCAGAAATGTAGCACTGTTGTCGAGAATTTTTCATAGACCTTTTGACATTTCCAGACAGTTTTAATGGTCTGCCCGTGGAGGCAATGCCCTAATTTTAGCACATTCTTTCACAACTTTAATTTCTTCCTTCCTACTATTAAATGTCTTCAAAACTTCTTTCACTACTAGCTCCTGATTTAGAGTATATGCCATTCTATTCTTTAAGAAACATTAGCTACACAAAACCGTAATTCATTCCAACATAAATCCTTCGATATCCTCTCTATATAGATTACTTTTGATTCCTCCTATTGAAATTCAACCTTTTTCCTTCAGATATGCACAGTTCTTACCCCCAAGTTCCCTCAGAAGTATCTATTGGCTCCCACTACCATGACACCATAACCCCCTCCTGTTCTCACTCTCCATCCCCTTACGGTGAATTTTAAGTCTCTTCATATTCTTTACCTAATGATATCATACATCTAGTTTCTTAGTTGTTTATTTTCAATATTATTCACTTAATCTAAGCTCCATGAAAGCTCACTGCTGTATCCTCATTACCTAGAATAGTGCTTGGCACGTAACAGGCACTCCTTAAATAGTTATCGAATGAACTTTCAAAACCAAAGCTAATGTAATTGCCAAATTTATTGACTTCTTGGCCACTTGATCTTTTTCTATACGACTACTACTACTCTTCTTTTTAAAACCCCATAACCTTTTAGCTTCTGTAATAGTCTTAGTTTTTTATTCCTATTGCATTTCTAAGTCCTTGGTTCAGGCTTATTGTTTTCTTTCTCTCCCTGACTTCACCTTTGGTTTCATCCAATCTCTTGGCTTTGGCAATCCCACTTGTTTATCCCTATTTCAACCTTTATCTCTAGTCCCACTACCATTCCTGCATTTATATGCTTTTAGAGGACATTACACTTCTATATCTCTCTATTACTGCAATTTCTATATGACCAACAAAATCACCCCACCAACTGACTTCCCATTTCTTCTAGCCTATCGAGGTTCAAATTCCTTCTTTCTCTTCTATTGCAGGCAATGCTTTTATTTCTCAAGACCTCTTTTTGTAAGTTCTTTCTTAGATAAAAGTCACAATACCTTGCATCGTAATTGCTTCTGATCTGGTCTCTCTGCCTTCACATTCTCCTTTCCAATACGTTTGTAATATTGTGATCATCCATAAAAATCACTTTTTTAAAATTTTAGAATATTATGGGGATACAAATGCTTTTGTTACATATATTGCCTTTGTGCCACCTGATACAGAGCTACAAGCATGCCCATCCCCTAGACATCATGCCCCGCACCTGTTAGGTGGGAATTTACTGATCCCCTTCCACCCCCTCCTACCTGCCCAAGATACTTCATAAAAACCACTTTTATCATGACATTTGTCTGCTTAAAACATATAGTAGATCCCCTTCATTTATAAGATCTGTTATAAAATCACCCTTCCTGGTATTCAAGGCCTGTTCTGATATGATCTTATATTATGCTCTCATAAACTTACCTGTGATGTTCTACCTTTTAATTCTTATACATGCTAACAAGCGTATCTCATCAACTCTCAAAATACATTAGGTTTTCAGGAAAACTTATACATTACTCTTCTGTAGAACTTTTCTTTGCCATCTTTGGAGAGGACTTTTTCTCTCCTCTGAACTACAATATTTTTTCTGTATAATCAATTTGGAAATTAATCTGGTACTACCAAATAACTGTCTTCTATTGCCTTGAGCATTTATTTAAAACTTTATTTAACTTTTTATATACTTACATCTTGTTTCCTAACATAGTGTTAAACTTCTAGAGAGTAATAATCTAGCTTTATATTTATTTTATTAATAATTCAGATTTAGTAGAATGCCTTAAACATGGTAGAAATTCAGTAAACATGTGCTTCCATGAGTTATTAATGCTGTTGTCGTTTAATACGAGGAAATATTGGCACTATGAAAACTGCACCACACGAATATGAGTAATTGAGCCATTCGTTTTAAATCTATTGCTTAACTTACCATACCATTTTCTCATAATCACAATTTTACTCGGTGTTTATGTGTATCATTTCTTGTGAAATGCCCACAAACTTGATGAATGCATCACTCACTTTGTGAATACACTGAATATGAGTCTTGTGAATATTTCAAATATAACCCCTGTGAATATACTCTCACCACTGAATTGTACACTTTGAAAGGGTGAGATTTATGATATGTGAATTATATCTCAAAAAAATTGAAAATTAAAAAAAATTAAAGAAAGGAAAATAACAGTATGATTATATCATAAGGGTAACCTTAACATTAGTATAGTCCCTTAGCTAGTAGTATTGTGATTATAATAATATGCATCGACAAACAGAACATTATACTTTGTTAGCACATACTTATTTGCTACTTTGTAGATATGGATAACAACAGACATGCTTTAGGGAGAAAATGTGTTATTTCAAAACAATGCCTTAAAGTTGACTCCAGAAGGAGCTATTTGAATGAACTTTCTAGTAAAAGAACATTTTAAATAATGTAAAAAGCTCACACAAAAGAACTGTGAAGTGTTCAGTTGACAAAAATTAAAAATGGCAAAGACTTGTATAAAAGAAGTTTCTTACAGTATATTTTTATATCTCTCACTTACATTGTGAAGACACTTGGCACCAAAAAGTTTCTTCAAAAGCCATTTTTTATATGTATCTTCTAATGAAAGCACAATGCCAAATAGATTTTAATCATTGAGATGAAGCTATAGAACTCTCCATAGTTACTATCCATCCACTGTACTGGAAAAATACCTCGGAGCACCTTGTCCTAGTGCAAATGGAAATGTTGTTATGTATATACAGAAGGGGAGAAATATATAAACAGAACATTAAGACCATTTATACAAATAATAATGTATATTTCTTAGAAGACTTTGTTCTCCATTACATTTTTATAAATGTCCATTTAGCACTTTCCTAAAAGCCACTAATATGCCCCCAAATTAAATGAATTTTTTTAATGCATTGAAGATCAACTGGGTGTCTCAAAGCTGCTCAGTCACAGTAGAGTTCTTTCAAAGCTAGGCATAATTTTAAAAACTCTAGATATTTGTTTCTCTGTTGTTCTTGGATTGATTGATTGATTGATTGATTGATTTTTGACTTTTCATAGTCAAAAACCCATTATTAGAAACATCATCCTGATTATAATGGTAATTCTTAGTAATAAGGAAGCCACTCTCCATGGATTGAATGTTACCGGGAAAGATGTGCATATCTTGCTATAGCAAAAGCTGGGCCAATACAGACACGCTCTGGTACCTGGCCTAGTTCTTATTACCATTGCTTTTCTTTATTAAGGGCACAAAGTGACTGCCTTCATGCTGGGCTAAGTTTCTCTTTTGTATAATATAGCAAGCATTTTGCCATTTCACAGAAGGAGAAAACTGATCCAGAAAAAACCTTATGCTTGTCAAAAACCCATTCATTGTTATTAGAGGCATGGAAAAACATTTCTAATCCAGTGCAAGCACGTATGAGGGGAAAATTTAGTCTGAATGGTTACTTGGCAAAATCAAAACCAAGTATTGCCTTGGAAAGCTAGCTACATCAACATTTGTTATTCTCTTTGCTGGAACCAAAATCTTTAAAAATTGATTAAAAGACAATGAGTAACTTGTAATACTGCAGTGCTTTTGGATCAAATCAGTAGCTAATAAGGACAACAGGTAATTATTATTTGCAATTCAATGCCAGAGTCACCACCCTCAGCAATTTCTGCTAGTAACTCACATTTCAAAATAAAAACTGGCCCTGAAAAAAAAAATTTATATGTAAAACTTGAGAAGATAATTCTTATCAGCAGTGCATGATGGGGCAGGAAAAAAAAAAAAAGAAATTGAAATGTGAGAGCCAGGTACCCACTCACATCATTTTATTCACATAACAATTCCAGATGGTAGGTGCTGTTATTAATATTATTATATATTAAACTTTACGAATGAATAAACTGAAGGAGATCAAGTGACTTGCTGATAAATGGAAAAATTGTTATGTCTTCTAAATCTTACTCTCCTGGACTTTGTATCAAATCAATCACCTGCCATTTCATGATAAAGCAAAAATTTCTCTAAAATTTAGATTAACTATCTAATAAGTTTTTTTATTTAGTCTGATTTTTATATATAGCTTATTATTTTCTCAAAAAAGGCAGTATGTATGTGCTTTTTAGAAATTAGTTATTTAGATGTGTGCTGGAAAATAAAGAGTAGGTGTCAATTACAAATAAAATATTTTTATCCACATTATTAGTTGTTCTATTAATATTATTGTCACCTCTATTTAAAAAAAAATGGTGTTTGGCATAAGGTAGGATAGACATAATACAGAGGGAGAGCTTTTAAGGATAAAGAAGAGAATATTTGAATATGGCTTCATGTTGCCATTCTTTTCTTATGCCAAAGGAAGGTGATAAGCAAATGGATTTAAGAGAAGTGGTCAGCTAAATCTTTGCACCAAATGTTCATTTAAGCATTTACTCTCGACATTTATGAATACAAGCAAAGCTCGCAATTTTTTGGCAAATCATGCTGAGCTTTGTAAGTGATTCAAAAGTGATTTCGGATAATAGCTCTATAGCAAATATTATTTTATTTATTTGTTTATTTATTTTTTGAGACAGAGTCTCACTCTGTTGCCCAGGCTAGAGTGCTGTGGCGTCAGCCTAGCTCACAGCAACCTCAAACTCCTGGGCTCAGCGATCCTTCTGACTCAGCCTCCCAAGTAACTGGGACTACAGGCATGCGCCACCATGACCAGCTAATTTTTTCTATACATTTTTAGTTGACCAATTAATTTCTTTCTATTTTTAGTAGAGATGGGGTCTCGCTCTTGCTCAGGATGGTTTTGAACTCCTGACCTTGAGCGATCCACCTGCCTCAGCCTCCCAGAGTGCTAGAATTACAGGATTGAGCCACCGCACCTGGCTGTAAATATTATTTTAAATGTCTTCTACTCACGATACACAGATAGATGACAGATATTAATGTGTAACAGACAGATACATAGATGATGGATAAATGCTAAACAGGCAGATACAGATACATTGATAGAGATGACCTTCCCCTTCACACACATGTGTTTAGACACATCCCATTTCTATCATAGTTAACAGGATTCAAACACTTTGTCTCACCGAATATTTTTCTCAATATGCATATGCTTACAGAAATACTATAGCTTTAATTTTATGTCCATTTAAGTTTTTTTTTAATATTTGAGGACAGACAGTTGTATTTTTTTTCATTTTTACTTCAAATTTTCAAAGTTCAGTTTATAAATGTTTGAAAATGGAAACAGGTGTTTAAGAAATTAAAACACCCATAGTTTTTCCCCCATATATTGCTTTGTTAATAGCTTTTACCTTTGCTTTCAACCTTTTGATGTTTTTTTCAATTTTGTTCTATTAAAAAGTAGTATTATATATACAATTTTATCATTTTATTTACTATTTCCCCAATATTTTATTTAATAATTATAAATTCTTAATTTTATTTTAAAATGCAAGCTTTGGGAGGCCAAGGTGGGAGGATCACTTGAGGAGTTCAAGACCAACCTGGACAAAAGCGGGACTCCATCTCTAAAAAAAAAAACAAAAGGCACACAAATAGGTTGGAAGTAAAGGATGGAAAAAGAGATATTAATACCTTCTCTTACAAATAGTGCTCGCTTCAGCAGCACATACACTAAAATTGGAACAATACAGAGAAGATTAGCATGGCCCCTGTGCAAGGATGACATGCAAATTCGTGAAGTGTTCCATATTTTTTATTAGAATAATTATTAAATTAAAAAAATAAATAAAATGCAATGTAGTATAACAAGATCCCAAATATGATTATAAATAATTAACTTAATTATTCTCCAATTATTGGGCATTTGGATCATTTTCAAATTTTGGTCATTGCAGTGGCCATCCTTGTACATGAATCTGTACATTAATTAAATTCATTTCATGCCTCCCTCTTGTTTATTCAGGGGGTCTCAGCCATTCTTGTTTTCTTTAAGCTTCTTTTTGTTCAGGCATATCAAGCTCTTTCCTGACTAGGTGACTTCACACATCCTATTTCCTCCATCTGGAGGATATATAATTAATTCTGTAATTCTTTGAACACCTTCCATTTCAATAAATTCATCCACAAAGCCTTTCCAGGCCATTTAGTCTAAAGTTATAACAGAAGCTAACAATTGTCCAATTATTGGGCATTTTCTCCATTAGTCTCTCTTACAGAAGTCCATATTTTTCTTTCACAGCACTTATCACAATTTATATTTACTGAGTGTGTATGTATATGTTTGTTTGTTGTTTGTGCTCAGGTTGAAATGCCATAAGGTCAGGAACTGTCTGATGCAGGATACAGTGCACTCAATAAATATTTATCGAACAAAGTAATCTGCTTTGTGTTATAGACAAATGTTTACTATATTTCTTATAGTAAAAGAAATTATATACATTTAAATACCTAGAAATAAAATGTTCATGGTGGTTGTAAATTAAAATCTAAATGTCAGTGTGTAAGCATGTAAGAGCTCTGTCAAGTTAATCAATACTTGCCCAAAGGCTATCATGTAGAGGCAATATAAGTATTTTCCTAAATGTTGAGTTTTAACTTTTTAAAAAAACAATGAATTTTTCAAAGCAATTTCTTCTATGTAACCATCCATTCTGGGGATGGTTAATATTGTTAAAATTGGCAAGTGAAGAATGTTGCTATGTGCAAAGAACACTAAACCAACATGCATAAGTATTATTTCTTGCTCTCAGTTATGAACGGCAAAGATTCAAACAAATTATCTTCATATGCTGAATTGAGAATGGTGGAAGATACATTTTCTAATGTTTATGAATGGTTCCCTTCTGAGTTCTTGATTTCTATTTTTATGAATTATCTTTTTGAAAGAAATTTAGTAACTTATTACCACGTGTATTCTTTCACATTGTTTTTACTTCCATGGTGATCTTCAAAATGGAATGTGAATTTTAAATACTTGGAAAATGAAATTATTATTCATATATCATTGATTTTCATGGCCTGCAATGTGGTTTGTTGTCCTTTCGTTAACGCAGTATGACCTATTACTGTAAAAACACATTAAGGCAAATCATCCCACATTATTGATGGCCAGGGCAGACGTCGCATTGTTGCAGCAACATTTCAGATGAGCCCCATTCAACCTTGTATTTTTATAGAGAAGAAGATAATGTGATATTCATTTCTGAAGATTGGCCAGTATTATTAATATTTATCGAAACATGCTAGTTTAAAAATTTGTTCATTTGTATAACACCTGGTTTGCCTACATAACCTGAATTATATAAATGTAAGAAAAAAGCTTCCCCTACCTTCCAGTGTACTCATATATCTTGCCAGCAATCACATCTGAAAGAAATTAGAGCCTTGTTTGTGTTTTTTCATCATGTTAGTACAGAACTTTTCAATAAAAATAAATTACTTATTTGTTTGGACAACAACAACAAAAAAGATCCATTTGATTGATAGTGGACAGAATTTTCATTAGGTTTCACAGCAGAAATACCACAATTGCATCATTCACCTTCTTTTTTCAAAGGAAAACAGAAAATTAGATATGATGAACTCTATACAAATTTTCACTATGCATACTTTTACCATTAAATACATTATCAAGAATCATGTCAGCATGACATTCTAATATAGTAGCTTTACAAGAAGCACATAATCTAACCTAGGAATGATGTAGTTCTCTTTAAATCAGCTTCAAACATATTCTGAGTTGGTATTTCTCACTGTTTTGATCCACGGTGTATTTTTTTACATAATGATTACATTTAATTGAATATATCAGCATTGTCAAAAAGGAAAGCCCAAATAGATGTTTAATAGAAAAGTCAGTATCAAATAATCTTTTTCTCCCAAGGAAAATGGGTTTAATAATGAAACATTGGTGTATGATTTTTATAATAATTTAAACATGTATATAATTTGCCCAATTTTGTATAGTTTCTACTTTTCATGCCTCTGCATATTTCTTTAATATCTAAGTAGCTGGGTTAGAAAAGAGCCAGTACCAAGAATGGGAATCTTACTGAAATGTGGTGACCATCTGGGGCCTGCTCCTTGGTCTTATACCTGCAAGACAACTTGGACAACTCTAAAGCCACCAATTTCTCATCTATATCATGGGAATAATGACACACTTTTCCCTACCTCATAATTTGTGTGGATCTCAAATGGAATCATTGTCTGGACAGCACTTTATAAAGTATATAAAATTAAGAGATTATCAAAATAAGATAATTGTAATTATTCTCTTAAATAGTATTATTGATGTCTTGGTCTATTTGACACAATTAAAATTTCTATATGGTTAATGCCTTTCCTGATTTTAACAAAAGATTACACCAGAAGAGATGAGTAAGTAGACACTTAAGTTGTTGTTGCTATATCTGGAACGTAATGTAAATGTCTCAGGTTGATCCTTTTCTTTCCTTACAATTTTATTTTCACACTGGGAATGAGATATTGCTTTAAATGTAGAATACAAAGCTAACATTATTTGTTTGTCTTTTCTGATTAAAAGATCTAAAGTGCTTATTTAAAGGAGTAAATTGAGTTTTACATTTTATTGATTTATATCCTTCTTCAATCCACAAAGGATTTGAGCCAGTGTATAACAAAATTTCAAACTATAAAATGAAATATTAATAGAAAAAAATTGGAACCAGGGGAGATACAAACTCAAGTTTTATATTAAGGCCAAGGATAAGAAAAAAGAAGGTAAATATGGAAAAAGAATGGTGTAGAATGGGAGCTTTGAGGGACTACCTTCACATCATGATGATACTTATTACCTTTTTATTCTGAATGTCAAAACAAAATTAGAGTTCTTTACACCTATTGCCCTACAATGCTTTTGTCTTAATAATTCTAATTTGTCTTCATTTGAATGTTTGTCTCTGTTTTTATAAAATGCAACATGTTGATAGGACATCAAGTAAACTAAACCTAGTTTAGTTTTAACAACCTTTCTCCCTAGATATTTCATGGTAGACATTGATTATTCAAAACTAATATGTAGAAAAATACCATTAAAGAAAGCTATGATATGATGGTATTAGAAAAATTTACTCTTCTAATTAGAAGAGTAACATTAGAATGTTCCTTGAGAAGTGATAAAATTTTATTTATGATTTTTGATATATTTTGCTTACTATACATGGCTATACCCATAAAGAGTATAAATAACATCTACTTATGCAAATATTGTAGTAAATTATATTTTCAAGTGCTAATACCATGGTAGATGAAATAACCTTATTTTAAAATATTATTTTCAAATAATTAAAATGCAAAACTGGGAAAGACTATTTTGTCTAGTCTCTCAATCTTGAGTGAAAAATTCAGATAAAATAACTTGTTTGGGTAAAATTATATTAATTTATTTTCCAAATGAATATAACATTATTTTTTCTGATCATAAATGTATACCTCTTCATAGTAGAAATACATTCCAAATGATGAAAGAAAGCGAAAAGAATAAATGTAAAGAATAATGTCATTTCTCAGAGATCACCTTTAATGTTTTTCTGAATATTCATCTGTCTAATTCCAACATGCCTCTCTTTTCAGAAGACTCCCTATTATGTAGATTCCTCAAATCCCCTGCAATCTTATTTCCTCCTGTTCTATTCTCGGGTAAGGGAAATGCCTTGTCACCATGCCAGATACTAAAAATGGTTCATGTACCAGAACCATGTCCATTGTTAGCTAGAGGGACCTCAAATTTGTTTGGGTGGTAGGCAATTGGACGTCATGCTGCTCCTTGTAGAACACAATGAAGTACTTATATACTTCATTTTAGGAACTGGGGATAATTCTATTAGCTTTAAAAAGTTATTTTAGGTTATTTGTGATGATGAAATTCAATTTTCGTACTTCAAAGGGATTAAACCACAAACACAGGTAAACACCTCCACCATAAGAACGAGTTGCCATACAAACACAAATGATCCACCTCCACGTTGTTTTTGTTAAGGAGTATTTGTTTGCTCCTTGTTCTGTCAACCAGAAATTCTCTTTAGCAGGAATAGATGGAAAGCAGTTGCAGTCACTTCCTATGTTTAAAAATTGGGATGGCATTTGCCCATCTGCAGTGTTAATATAGTTCCTCAAAGACCACTGACAGCAGGAAAGGACCGTATTGTGCAAGGTTCTCTCATTTCTCTGGAATATAATTGGTCCAGGGCCAGAGATTTTAGCTCATTTAGAGCAACAAGGTGCTCTTTTAAAATTCCCTCACCTATTTTGGGCTTCATTTCCCTCATACAGTTATGCCTTTTCCAATCTGATGAACATTCTCTTTGACAGAGCAGACAAGCAAGAGGAGCTGCACAGTGCTGCTTTCTGTGTCATCTCTATCCTAACCTTCCCCCTTCTGCCCCAATCAGTGAACCTTCATCTTTCTGGCTCTTCTTTCTCCAAAAGGAAGTAAAAGGGTCCTGAACATTGTCTTTAACATTATCACAAGCCTCAATTCATTCCAAGCTCGGCTTTTCCTCACTGTTTATACAGTTTCATATTGCCCTTTTAATATTTGTCCTCGGTTCTGTGTCCCTCATTTCTTCCCTTGTTCATACCCTATTAGAGTCTGAGCTCATTCAAGGACCCCTGTACAGTGGCATGCATCTCATTAGACATTACTCGTTGTTTATACTCACTGAAATCATTTGACCTTTTATTGTCAAAACTTTGTTGTTAAAAGCCTCACAGGCTTCTTGAGCCATTTTCTCTTTTAAAATTTAAGATCATTGGATCACTACATTTTTTCCTTCTTGACCTAATAAACAAACCACACCGCACACTCGTGCATGCATGTCTGCATACACACACACTTTCCTGAAAGATGGATGCTACTTGTCTTATAGATAGTCCAATTTGATCATTGTGTATAGGGTAAAAGGGTGAATAGTATAATATCCCTGAAGGTTCACTAAGTCTATTCCCATATAACCTGATTAGTCTCCTGAACTCTTTCAAACTCTGACTGCAAATGGCCAAGGTTTGGCATTCAGCCTGCATCTTAGTTCTCTTCTAGAATAAGAAGAGTATCCATGTACTCTGTGTAGTAAGAGAGAAAGAACTTAGATTTGTTGGATGCTCTCATTGTTGGCATGGCTAAGATATTATGTAAGTGAGGAGAGTTAAGTAGTTAAAAGTGATACTGTTTTTATCTCTGAATTGAAGTAAATGTTTGTATAAAATGAAACAGATTTATCTGGGGGGCAGTGAAGAGTTTATTCTTACATAAAAATTGAATCTGTTGCATTTAGTTCAGATTTCAATCTGTCAAGATTTATGTAATATTCCAATTCTCCCATCAAATGTACTTTCCATGCTTTCTTGTTGGATGTGACTGTAGCAGGTATATAAAGAAGTACAGGAGAATGTCCCTAGAACTGGGAAATGTATAGATGTTAAGTGCTCAATATGCTATGTTTTGTCAAGTGGTTTTACTAATAAAACTGACACCTCAATCAAAAAATAAAACATTTTCATCACCTCATAAAGTTTCCTCATGCCCACCTTCCAGTCAATTCCCAGCTCCTATAGGCACCAATTATTCTATCACCATAGATTAATTTTGTCTTTTTATGAATCTTAAAAATGGAATCATACAATATATACTATTTTGATCAGCACATTATTTTTGAGGCTATTCATGTTGTGACTGTATCAGTAATTCATTCCTATTTATTGCTGATTAGTGTTGCATTGTATAAATATAACACTATTTATCCATTCATTCTCCTTTTGATGAACATTTAGGTTGTTTTTGATTTGGGGCTATTATTAATTAAGATGCTATGGACATTTGTGCACAAGTCTTTTGTGAGCATATTTTTTTTTTATCTCAGCATATTATAGGAGTACAAATTTTAAGGTTTCGAATAATGCCCTTGCCCCCCTCCCCCCACAAGCTTCAAGCGTGACCATCCCCCAGACGGTGCACATCTCACTCATTATGTATGTATATACCCACCCCCTCCTCCCCCCTCCCACCTGCCCAATACCAATAAATGTAATTCCTATGTGTCCACTTAGGTTTTGATCAGTTAATACCAATTTGCTGGTGAGTACATGTGGTGCTTGTTTTTCCATTCTTGGGATACTTCACTTAGTAGTATCAATATTAAGCATCTCTTCATGTATTTATTGGTCATTCATATAAATCATGTCTGTTGAAGACTGCCTTTCTTCTTATTAGGTGAAAGTAATATCATTTTGAAGTCATTGGTATAACTGGAAGTTGGGAATGACAGAGACATTTTCCTGTTGTGTTTCTTTCCTTCTTACTTTCTCTGATGACTCTATTGGAATGCAGTGTTGCTGCTCAGGCAGTAATGTATTAGTTTTGTAAAAGTACTGCTCCATGGCGTCCTCATCACTAATATGAAGTGCTGAACATTTTAATTTACATTGACCAGCTGCTAACAATAGTCTCTTCAGAACCATCAGCACTAATTTTTTTGGTTAGAAGCCTACTAGATATTTAAAAGTACAGAAATAGAATTTAATCATGATTCTTACCACATGTGCTATGCTCTTGTAGATGCCTTCAACATGCACAAAAATTCTGCAATTTCACAACTTACCAATAAATGAGACTTATTCATTCATTTACTCATTTACTCAGAAAACTTTAACTGATTATCACAGTGGGAAATGCAACAGTAAAGAAGTCAATGTCCCTGCATTAAAGCCAATCTTAAACTTCCAACCAAAATAATGAAATTTAATTTTTATAGACTATGAAAAACACCATAAAGTAGACATAGTCCAAGTACAATAGGATTTTATAGGACAGGTAACTTTTAATCAAAAATTTATTCATAATGGAGATAGTATTTGGTATATATCTTCATGTATTCATTTAACAAATGTGTTTTGAGCACTACCATGTAGCAGATACTTTGCTAGGCACTAGAATGAGAAAAAGTTATAGTTTCTCCTCTCATGGAGTTCAGGGTCTAGTGGATTGGAATGAAAGGATTCCACAAGTAAAAATGAGGGCATGCATGATGCAAAACAGAGAATGGGCGAAGGCCTGGGGAATGACCAGGGCATCACTGTGAGTTGTCCAGTTGTGCTGAAGCATGGATAAAGAATTACAGAGTCATCTTGAGAAGCCCAGAAAGGTTTCTCCCCGGGCGGCTATGAAGTTCTGAATGTTATCTAAGCTATTTGGGCTTCAGTAGGCAGGCACCAAGTATTCAGCATGGATTTTCAAGCAGGGAATCCACCATCAGAAATATTCATCTGGAGGATTCATCTGGCAAGATTGTGTAGGATGTTATGCAGTGAAAGAGTTTGAACAAAAACAATTAGGCTGTATCACTAGTGTTGATGAAGTATAATGAATAACCAGACTGGATGGAAAGCAATTATTATGGAACCAACTAAGCAAGAAGTATAACAGTTAAGATCAGAAAGATAAAACTTGGATTGGGGGCAAAAAAGAAAGGAGGAAAACACAGATGAACTGGTGATATCCAGCCTGATAAGTGGGAAAATACAGATTTCATTCAAATAAATACTGAAGTCAACACGAGAAACTAGTTTTTGGTCATGATGTCAATGTTGGCTTGAAAATGTTTTCTTTGAGATTTCAGTCAAATGAAAATGCTCTGCATTGCTGTGTGGTAGCTTAAGAGGGAAGCTTCCCTAGAGATAAAATTTTGGAAAGGATTCACATTTGATAATTGAATCTTTTCCTCTACAGAACTTAGATTGATAAGGAAGTCAAACCTACTATAGTCTTTACCTCTTTTAACAACTGTCCCTAACTTTTCCGGGATTCACATGGATAATTAAGTCCTCTGGCTGTTTTATGTTTAGGTTCCACTGGTCTGTAAGTGGTTAAATAAGGTATTGGCTTTTGATATTGTATAAATATACTGACAATAGGGAGAGAATTAATTCATGTACCTGATTTTTTTGGTTTCCAGAGGACATGCCCAGTCAACAAGAATGCAAAATGTTTTTATCATCACCTCTTCTCATCTAAATCCATGAAGGAGAGGTGCATTACCATACAACGGATAATGAGTTGGAAAATAAGAAACCTAACTTCAGAAATTAAGGCTTAAAAAAAGAATAGTTTGTGTTTAATGCCTGCATAACTTGGCCAGAGGGACATATAAGGCTTAGTGATGCCCAATGTGTGCTTAGATGTGGATTGTTAGTTGATGTCTTGAGAGTTCTGTAATCTAAGCTAAATACTTAAAATCAATTAATTGATGTTAGACACAGAGATCTGTTTTATCTCTCTTTATTGTATTTCTGGGCTTTCCTATTCTCAAGAGCCTGAGAAACTAAACCTTTCCTTGATAACTTGTTATTTATGATAGCAGATGAGACTTTGATAAAGAACAGTTATTTTTTAATGTATCTTTTCCACACTAGGGTGTTGTATATATTTCAAAAATTTACTTTGGAACCTTTCCCAAATGAGAAACCAATCAAGGAGAGAGTGTGATATCTTACCTGATTTTCTGCTCAATTTATCAACAAATATTTCTTGAGCAATTATTAAGCTAAGCAGTGATCAGTGCTATACCTGGTGATATAGAGGGTGAAAAAACAACTGTCTTCAAGGCATTTACAATCATAATTACCACAACCTCTTTGTTTCTTTTCCTTACCTTCTCCCCAAACACACACACACACACACACACACACACACAATCATGCACACTATCACACAATTAATTGACCTATCTTGTTCTCAAAGCAGTCTCCATAGCTGTATTATTACATAACACGACATTATATATAGTTATTTGCTTGCTATGCTCTCCCCCATTAAATTGGGAGTGTTGACAAGAAAATACAAGCTTATTTAACATTGTAAAGCTTCAGATATGGAGTAGTTACCATAAATATTTGCTGGAATGAATCACATTGTAGAGAATACTTACCTGCATTAAACAATTTACCTACATTAAACAAATGTTTACAGAATACATAATAGCAAAAGCCCATGGAACTCCTATGAAAACAGAATACAAAGAGTTTAAGGAACGCATTTAATTCCTGTTCTCTTAAAGAGCAACACTAATATATTTTGAAATCATCTTTGTCCATTGATTTTACCAATGGGTGGGTGGAAGTTAGGGTAGGAAAACACAAGCAGCTTCATAAAACCAATATTCTATTTTTTTCAAATTTATGGGGAATCATGCTGCCTCTCAACTTTCTACATTATACCCATCATGATATCAATTAATATCTCTGCCGGCAACTGAAAATAAAACACAGTAGACATAGCAAGTGTTAATAATGACAAAATTACTCATCATGCAAATATTCAGAGAGCACCAAAATATATTTGGATAATGATTGCTAGCTTTGAAGTTGCCCATGATCATTTCAATAAAAATGGAGAACCCAATCACATTTATAGGCAAACCCACATTACAAATCTTAGACTTAGCTCTGCTTATAATGTTCTCAGTTGTATTTTTAGTCCTAATTATTCCTCTGAGCTCCAGACCAGTATCTTCAACTGCCTGATGGATATCCTTGCTTTCATTTGTATCTCCAGTGCATGGCTAAGTCCTATTTATTTATCTTCCCAATATCACTTGGTTCCATCCACTTCTCTCCATTTCCACCACTGCATTCCCCACTCCAAGCTACCATCTTCCCTCACCTTAACTAGCATGATATCTCCTATTTGGTCTCCCTATTTCTAGTCTGGAGCTTTTCCAATACATTCTTAATCCTAGAGCCAATGATGAACAGCACCTTGCACAGTGCCTAGCAGATAGGAGGTGCTCAATAAATAATTGACTCATGGACTGAAAATATCTGATAGGCATGGAAAATACCAATAGGGAACTACAATTTTTCAAAACCGATGTGATTAGACCTTTTAATTGAACATTCCAGTTTATAATCAATTCTACTTGCACATTGTCTTGCTTTTAAAAAACAATTTTGTTGCTTTTTCCGTGCACACACACACATATACACTATATCACCCTCTACCCACCAAATCGCTTTTGCATAAATATTTATGTGGCTCCAAATTGATAATACCTCTAGACAAAAGAAGAATAAGGATTTTTAAAGGACCCATATCTCCTTTTAAATATTCTGTCCTAAGACCAGTGTTTTTTTGGTTATTTGCAATGTGTTCCATGATGAAATATTTCACATGTTCTAAACGATGTTAGTAATTATGTAGAAAAAATTTTATGCCTGAAGTCATGTGTTCAATAACCAGGATCATATACTAAGAGAACAAGCATGGCTATGGACAAGAGCTACCTTTTTACCAGAGAAAGGCCAGTTTGTTTTTTTAACAAATCTAAGTAAATAGAAAAAAACAGCTCTTAAATGTTCTTGGGTATATCTCCTGAAGTTTTCGTGAATAGTTTAGAAGCAAAGAAGTATTAAATAAATCCATGAACCTAGAGAGGGCTAACATTGATTTAACATTGTAAAATCTATGCACTTTTCAAAATTCTATACTTTATAACAACAATTTTCTTTAAAGCAAGGGTCACAGATTTAAATGCCTTCAGAGAGTGATAGAAGGCATGCATGCCCGACCTAAAGGCATTAAAATTATTAAACAAACAGATTTTTATTGCCAAAACATGTCTGAGTCCAGATTTAAAGTGCAGCCCTCAGTTTCAAATCCCCAAAGACAGAAATCTAACACATATACTTTTTTCTCCCTTTTGATAACCCTCTGCATTGATTCTCTGCTTGAAATTGGAGAATGTATGATTTTCTTTTTTGTCCAGAGTATCATTTCTTAGAAAAGAAAGAAATAAAAGCTGAGATAACTTTACAAAGCATGTAGTACTTAAAGCATTTTATGATGAATTCATTTGGTATCCACATTAATAGCAGTGATAATAATGAATGTATATATCACCGATGTGAATAAGATAAACATATCCAAAGGAAAATTCATTGTAATTTGATATTAGGCAAATGTCCCATTAAAATAAATTGCTACTGTACATAATTTTCCTTTAGTTCATTGTCAGGATGTTTGCTTTGGAAAAGAAATGGTCTAATTCTAGTTTTAGAAGGAATTCTCATTATTCTTTTATAGCAACCATTATCAGGAGCAGATGGGGAATTGCACCAATGAGCATATCTAGTATTATACCTCACAGTAGAAAGAGGGTATTAGATGAAATCTAACAAGACCCCCTTGTAACTCCAGTTCCTGTGACAAACTAACAAAAACATGCATATGGTTTCAGCATTTTTATTAGCAAGGCCCAATAAATGTTTACTGAAATGAAAATAAAATGAGACCAAGAGAAAGAAGAGGCTAAAAAGGTGCATTTTATTTCTGATTGTTCATTGCAAAGACTGCTCCCCTTCAATTTAATTTAGTTTGCAAATTACTAGTAGAAGATCTTGTAGGTCCTTAGCTAAAAGTTAAATCTGTAGTACAGTTCAAATTTGGAGACAAATTTTATGTTCAAGAGAAGCAAGCACTTGTTCAGTCTTACTTAATCTTCAGCTATAAAGTCTAATACATATATGAATGACACTAAATAGAAATATTTTATAAATATCTATACAAAGGAGGGGCATTTATTTCACCCTGGGGCTCTTAAAGGGCCTCTGAAAAGAGGGAACATTTAAATTGACTATTACAGATGAGTAATGAGTTTGTCCTACAAAACTTAGCAGGAAAGCCATTCAGTTTTACTGGGAGTTAGAGCTAAGCTTGAAAGTGAGGAGCAGGAGCAGCAGGAGAGCAGGCTCCAAAGGCAGAGAGGAGAGAGAATGCAGGGTCATTTTCACACTCCCTCCTATGCTAATAGGTTTGAACTTTACCTTATAGTTACTAGGTAGACCTGATTCTTGCTCTCCTCATTCTGGGCTCTCCTTGTCCTCTGACCTTGATTCTTCCCTCCCACAATCATCATTCTTGACTCAAAAAATACCATTTCTATCAGGTATTTTTCACTATTTCTGCACACTTCCTGTTTTTTTTATATATATACTATTTTTCCATTCTTGCCCCTTTCTCCCTTTTTCTAACTCTTAGATTTCTGAAATTTTAGCCATCTTTCAGTCCTTCTGACTATCCTCATCATATGCTACCATAGGATCATCAAGTCTTCCACCAGGACAGAATAACCCAGTCCATGGATAGGCTAAGTTGAATGTGTCTTGTTCCTTTGCCTGTTACCTGCCTCAGGTGTTTGTCCATTTGTTTTGCTTCCTTAAAGAAATCCATAATCTGATAAAAGTTGAAAGATACTTTCTGAAGTATATTATCAATAAAATCTCTGAAGACAATGGTGACTATGTAGTCTAAGAATTAACATGGGAGGCAACCTTGTTTAATTTATCTTTGAGAAAAACGCCAGAAACTATATTTCAAACTCTTGAATTCTGTGGACCGACAATGAGAAACAATGAGAATGATCTTAATCAGGACAAAAAAAAAAGATAAAGCACCATATTTTAATAAAATTGTCCCATAAAATTCTATCTGTCACTTTCACAATTCTCCACAAGATTCATTTTATTACATATATTCCCTTGACCAATCAGTAAACTGAGTCAATGAATAATCTGTCTCAAAATAATTCATTAACAAAATTACAGGTAAATCTCAGGATTGGATTCTTGACTTACCTACTTGTTCAGTGAAGTTTTGTTTTTCTTTCTTCTATTTCCCTGTATTTATCTTTTCTCCTAATTACATTTTATCTCTTCTATTTTCCTATTTTGCTCCTTAGTTTGTGATTTCTTTTGCCAATTCTTTATCTTCTACATAGCTCATCTAATTTGTCATTGTACAATTCCCCATAACTGCTTCTTATCTTATTCCTTTTCTTCATTTGTCACATTTTATTTTCCACTCACTGTGTTTTCATACAGTTTTGGAAAGTTTTACAAATATTCTTCTTTAAAAATTTATGTAATGTTTTCATATAAAAGGTAGTGCCTTCCTTCTTTTTCAAATATTCTTCCCTCTGTAAAAATGTAACAGTTCCTTCCTTGCCTATATTTCCTGTTTCCTTCCCCCAATTTGACCAGACTTGAAGAACTTAGATCTATAACAGTGTTATTTTCTATAATTTAGGCACAATTCTCTATTTACAAAGCATAAAAGAAGTTGACAATAGTGCAGTAATTCTAAAACATGCCCCTCCCTCCTGTTCTCCTGCTCCTCTGCTCTCTCCACGTGTCTCCAGCCTACACTTTCTTTTATAGTGTATCAGTTTTGTACACCTTTGTCCCCTTCCCCCAGAGATTCTGATTCAGTAGGTTTAGGGTAGAATTCTGGGCTTTTATATTTTGACAAAGTTCCCTAGAGGAGTCTGATATGCACTCCTTATTAAGAATGAATGCTTTAGTATTGGAGTCAAAACACAATAAGCTTTTTAACTATGATGAATAATCCAATAGAATTAATTATGATTTTCTTTCTGTCCAAAACTAAGTCTAGATGCTAACTGCCAGTGAAAGAGGTAAGGATGCCTATGACAGCAGTATATTAGTATGATGTCAAAGCTTGGAAATTTTATTGGTAATGAATAATTCAGTACTTAAAATATTTGGAAGCTATAGAATTAAAATTAATTTATGTTTTTCACTGTGTGAATAAAGTTGATTGAGATTTTACATTTAAGTTTGTAAATCCAATGTTATCTTTTTCCAGCTCAGAGGCTAATTGTAAAACTGCAAATACAAACTTTCACTTCCTATTTTGATCCATTATTTTGCTCTCTTATGCTTTATCATTGAAAACTCTCCTCAAGTAGACCATACACTGCAAATATTTCTCCTGGTTACAAAATCTTCTCGTACAAATACAATAGACTATTTAATGAGCTCTTCTTTCACAAAATTAAAAAACCTGAAGGACCTTATTTAAGATTCTATATAAATGAGATTTAGATCGAACAATTTTAAATTATTGTTTGATTCTTAGCTATGTAATTCTATCTCTTATTTGGGAGATAGAAATAATAAAACCTATGTTGATTATACAACTGGATTGTAAAAGTCACTGTAGCCATCAGCCATGAAATAAAAGGGCCAAGATCAAAACTACAAGTAAAGAGGCTGAGATAAAAATTCTGAAGCAGCTTTAATTTATAGCATTATAACCAACAATAAGAATTTCTTGATTACCTAGCAAAGACTCAAAAGGCACTTATTCTATCACTTTACTACTAAAAACGTTGTTCCTGGGTGAATAGTATTAGCATCTTTTTGAAGTTGGTTAGTAATATAGAATTTTGGCCTCTCCACAGACCTACTGAATCAGAATGTGCACTTTAACAAGATTTCCAGGAGGTTCTTGTGCACATTAAAGTTTGAGAAGAACTGCTAAAGCACACATCTGATGTGTATTCTACTCATGTTTAAAAAGTATGAATTAATAGCTATAAGCATTAGATACCACTGAGACCAGAAATATGAGTCATAATCTTTTCTCTCTAACTGCCTCCCTGACTTCCATGTTTTAGATAAAGTGTTTCCCATTTCAGTAGTCATTCGTGCTTGTTATGATCTAGCTTATTCCCAAACAATGTTGATTTATCTTTAACAGTTCATGCTACCTTTAGCTTTTCCTTTCTGGTTCATTATCAAAACTCTAGTCTTAGCCTCAACACCTATCTACCAGACTCCTGTACTGGCTGTTTTACCTGTTTCCTTGCCTCAACATTAGCTTAAAGTTGGCAGAGCCTTTGCCTCAGAATTATCCAGAAGCACAACGAGCTTCATCCTTCACATTCCCATATTTAAAAACTGAGTCATTTCCTATAGCCTTCCAATGAATTGCAAACTCCTTAGTAAAAAGCAAAGTTCTCTTTGTTCAGGCCATGATACACCCTCAAGGCCACATCTCTCCTTAAACTCCTGCTCTCATACAGTGACAGAGGTCTCAATCTTATACTCCTGATCAGATCTTGTAGATTGCTCATGACAGGCCCTGACTTCTGCAGTATTCTCATCACCCCTAACCCTACATGTGCCTGAGTCCTACCCATTCTTTGAATTCTGAATTCAACCAGAGGTCTCTTTTGTTTATCCTTCCACTGAGATCATCCCTCTTCTGACCTACTATTTATTCAACACCTTGCTTTTTATCCTACTTTATATAGTATAACAAATTATCATTCACAACTGTGTCTAATCTTTTCAGCTAGATTATATACTGCTTAAAACTTAGAAAATTGTGCTTATTCCTTTGAATGTCTGCAAGGCCCAATGATAAGTATCAATACTAATGATACCATGATGATGATGAAACTTCCTTCCTTTCTTCTTTCCTTCCTTCCTTTTTTCCTCCCTCTCTCCCTTCCTCCCTTCTTTACTTGCTATATTCTTTCCTCCCTTCCTCCCTCCTCTTTTCCCCCATTTCTTTTAATCATAGATGTATGCAGTCACTCAACAGATACTTATTGAAAAGCCTCATACACCAAATATTGTACTAAGCAATAGGAAACAACCATGAATAAGACACCATCTCTGACCTCTAAGAATTTATGGTTTAATAGGAATATAGACACAATTTGTTATAACTGGTGTCTGTTACTAAGCAGTGGCTGTCATATGCAAACAGGTGGTAAAAAGTGAGATGAAATCAATGGAGCATTGTCAACTAGTTATAAGGAACTATCCCATGTTTATTAGAGCACATTTCATGGGCATTTCAGGAGCTTATAGCTTGTGAATAGTTCAGTAACTGTATAGTTTCATATTTATTGAGAGGTACTTGTCCCTGTAATAATTACCTTGTTAATATTTTTGCTGATTTACAGAGTCTTTTAATTGCTTAAAGTAAACTACCAAAAATTCTAGTATTTAAAATATTTTTATATGAAAATAATAAAAGAAATACAAGGAATTTATGTAGAATAAGAGTCTAAGGCAGATCTGCTTCAGTCTCAGAAAACATGCATTCATTCCTTCATTTGGGAAGCATGTACTGCAGTCTACTATAAACTTGGTATTGATTCAAGGGGGAGGAGTATATAAGAATGTTAGACAATTTGAATCACATCTGTTAGGAGAGTGTTATACATATTGGCATAATTCTGTAAGCAACATAAGGATTTGGGAGTCATTTAGATTTAAGTATGATCAGTATCTCAAGTTATCAGATATTTCATCTTCTAAGGTTCCTATTTAGTAATGCATTATTTTAATTGCTTTACAAATTCTAGATTATCTTCAAAAAAGGTAAATAGAGAGTAATTGCCATTTTTATTTAATAGTAAAAAACATTTTTGTGCTTACTTGGTTATGATAGTCTCTTTTTAAATGAATCTATTTTTCTGATACTTTACTCTGAAAATTTCATTCAGGATAAAGAATAGAAGATATTTCAGCTCGACACCATCAATGACTCATAAAAAATGTTCTAGTGGCTATAGATTATTTTAAAATTTATTACTCTACCTTAGGGATTTCTTGATGGGCTCACCACGAAAGCAATTAGTTCTCAGTTTTATGTGGTTTATAATGCAAAATACATTGATGCAAACAGAATTTGAAGTAAATTTCCTTCTAATATAGTAATTACTTTTATTTAAATATCTCTAGAAGTTTTTTTAATAAAAAACACTGTGACTAAACTATATTCTTTTTCACCTTTCATATCGACAATCACTAAGAAACCCAAATACTTTGTTCATGTTTAAATTTTACAACACTTCATAGACTATTAAACATGGAACATCCTTGTGGGGACAAGAAATCGAATTTGCTCTTGAGAAGGTTTTCAACTAATTGATTTGTAGGACATTATAACATTCTCTAGCTGAGAAGCTTACAAAAATAAAAACTGGAGCTGAACTGAAGGGGTGCTTTATTCCTGACACATAAAGGATGTCTTTCTTTCTCTCTTGCATTCTTTGGATATGGGCATGTCAGTTTCATAGAGAAATTTTCACATGGAGCTTTTATATTTCTTTCTCTCCCAGTACAACTGTATGTGGTAGCACATTGTTTAATCTCTTCTCAAATAAAAGGGCATGGGGCTTCATTTTTGTTTTGCCTTTTTTGGTATCTTACAGGAACTCCAGGATGGCATCAGGCAGCGGCAAACGGTTGTCAGAACATTGAATGCAACTGGGGAAGAAATAATTCACCAGTCCTCAAAAACAGATGCCAATATTCTACAGGAGAAATTGGGAAGCCTGAATCTGAGGTGGCAGGAGGTCTGCAAACAGCTGGCAGAAAGAAAAAAGAGGTAGGGTGGCAGACAAAATAGGAATTTGAAAATTTTAGCAGAACTATTTAAGCTGTGCTAAAAAAAAGATTTTATGAAAGAAGATTATAAGCAAGGTAAAAGGAGTAAACATTAAGAAGCCCATCAACAGTTAATCAATAGCAATAAATAAATTATTTTTCTTTCTTTTTCTCATATACTAAAATATATACTCATTATTAATTTGTGTTTTTCTGGTATTTTAAACTTTCAAGTTTATTTTTAAAATCACATAATTGCTTAAATGTGAACTTGTTCAGTATATTCCAACTTTAATAAGCTGAATCTCAATTATTTTTAAAGAAGATGAGAAAAAAACAATTATAAATGACTATTTTGTAGGAAAGACAGCCCTTTGCTAAGAATTTTTAATAGCTATGATATGACTATGATGCTAAAAAACACAAATAGTAATATAGTAATAGTCCACTACATCTGTTAGTACATTCTTTTTTTTTTTTTTTTTTTTTTTTTTTTTTTTTTTTTTTTTTTTTTACATTCTTGAAGAGGGACTTGGGCTGAAAATGTCCAAATCTCAAGGGAAAAGCAAAAACCCATACAGGTTATTGTTGAATTCAACTACCATTTAACTTTTCCCTAGAATGTATTGAAAGCACAGAAAGCCAAATGTATGCTGCTGCAGTTGGAAATATTTTATAAATGGGATTTTATATTATGCTTCCAGTTGTTGATGCTAATGTGTCTTGTTTCATAAGGAGAAGACTTGACCTTTATTTACCAAATGAGACTATTGTTATGAACAATGAAAACTCAGTTCTATTGCCAAGCCCCTGCCTCCTACATATCATCTACATAATAGGTGGATTTTAATATTCAGGAAGCTGGAACAACTCATTGGTGAACATCTTTGGTTAAAATGTATTAGAAAGAAGATTTTGGCATTATGTATATTGTCCTTGCCCATTTCCCCTTGCTTCCTTTGCTCATGTTACATTATTCAGAAAGTAGTTACAACTCATATTCTTGTACAAAATGGACATATCAGTTGACCTATACATACACACAAACACACACACACACACACAAAAAAAAAATCTTGCCAAAGCTAAAGAATAAGAGTGTTGCCATCTAAAAATATTTGTATGTTAAATCTTGGTTCAGAAAATATTCTTGATTTTCTATAAACAAAATAAAGAACTAAACTTTGTAGTTGAACTAATTCCTTGAGTAAGTCATACACTATTTTCCCAGCTTGAAATCCTTCTATTAATCATATAAATATTCCATTATTTAAATAACTGATATGTTTACATTATGAACAGGTTTAAGCATGTATAAAGTCATTTCTGAACTAGCCTGAAACTAGTCTAAACTAAGATTGTAAGAAATTATAAGGTTAAGATAAGTTGAATAGCATGCCATAAAAATATATATTTTGGATTCATAAAGTAGATTAAATTAGAGAATTAGTTTTCTATATTATATATAATGTATTATTTCTTATTTTTAAGCATCTTATTCATATCATATTTGAATACAGCATATTAATATTCTCTTTGATAATTCCCATTCACCTGGATTTTCAAAATCTTATCTGTTACTGGCTTCTAAATGCAAACTATAACATATAAATAAAGATGGTGCAATATGGCTGTTTCAACAAATAAGCCCTAAAATTTAGATCCTTCTAACTTTATAAGAAAATAGTATATGCTGACTCTGTTGTGAAATATAATACAAATTGTAGGTTAATTACATCTAGGGATTTGGCTGTAATTGGTTAGAAAAATTTTTCCCATTTAAACATTTTGACCTACATTAAATATTGCACTTTTGTGCTTTAAAAAGTCAAGATCAGCTTCCTTGAAGTTTTGTTATTATCTCAGCTTGTAAAGTTGTTTACTTCATGCTACATTTAAAAAAATAAATGTTAGCATATTTAAATTTCCACCAAAATCAGTTTTGTGGCATATTTCCTCAAGATTTTTATGTCACTTAAATCGTATTAAATGTAAAAATGTAATAAAATATAAATATCAGTTCTACCAACACACTCACAGCTATTGCGAAGTATTGAGTAGCAAATCAAGGAAAAATAAATATAATAACATTTCATAAAGAATATGTTAACCTAACAATTATAGGAGGGCTTTAATCATGAACCTATTGTTAATCAATGGCATGCTTTCAGTGCAAACCAAGCAAAAGTTATTTATTGAAGAAGGAATTTGAAGTTATTTATTGCACAGGTGAAAAATAAGATGCCTGTTCAACTTAACAGCAGTATTCTTAGTTTTTAATGGGATTTAAATACAGCTGTTAGAAAAATTTCACATTCCTTAGTCTAGGGGCACATATGAAAGAAAATGTACAATTTAAGCAAAAAAGTCTATGAAAACTATTTGGAGCCTTACAACACATAATTTTAAGCCTTTCTCTTTGAAAATGTGAGATATCAGAACTATGAAAAGAAAATCCTCAAAAGTTCAAATAGCAGTGGACATCCATTAAAGTTAGTCTACGTTGGAAACAAATGAAGTATAAAATACAGTCAATTAGCTGTGCAATTTGAGATAGAAAATTCACTGCTGCTTCAATTATATAGCAGAAGAACTGGGTAACATCTATAGGTTTAAGCATGATAGTAATGAGCTTAATGGTGGCTTAGCCACCAAAATTATCTTTGTAAAGAAAGGAGATGCAAATAAAAACCTATCAACTATAAAGGGAAGCCATAGGTTAAAACAAAGCAAGCCTTTGTACAATGATTCTTAAGCCCAGGTCAGTGGATAGAATGCAAAGAGTGCTATGATCTTGAATGGAGAAAAAAATTACATTTTTGTATTTACTAACCTCTAACTGAAATTAAACATCCCTTTCCATTTTGAAGGTAGGCAAAAAACCACAGTAAATCTAGAAGTACCTGTGAAATCACATGTATTTTCATATCTTGGAAGTTACTGAAGATATCTTAAAATAACATTCATGCTTATCACTACTTCAAAACTTAAGTAGTTATTAGATCTGCCACAAGATCTTATTTAATAAATGAACACATGCATTACTATATCACAAATTTGTTTTTATAATAATTCTATAACTGTATTTCTTTCTTTTATATATATATTTATTTCATAATATTATGGGGGTACAAACGTTTTGGTTACATAAATTGCTTTAGTATCATTTGAGTCAAAGTTATAAGTGTGTCCATCACCCAGATAGTGTGCATCATACCCGTTAGGTGTGAGTTTACTCATCCCTTCTCCCCCCTCCCACCTGTTGGATTTCCAATGAATGTTATAACTGTATTTAAATACATTGGTTTTCTATGGAGTCATATATTTTATATTATGGTATTAAAAACCTCCTTAGGAGTCCCAGGCTTCACCAGATTACCAAAGAGAACCATGGCATAAAAAATGATGCTAACTATTTCTAGCCAGCTGTCTGTTTGTCTGCCCAGAATCTTATCCTAATATACAATGATTTCAATCCTTTTAACGTGCAGTCATCATCTTCATCTGCTGCTTTTCTTCTGAAGTATTCTAGAAGATGTACCGGTCAAGGGAATGTGGGGAGCCAGGCTTTTAAGCAATGAATTACTGACAATATAATGACTGAGGATTTCACTTAAAATAATGTCAGTTGATAATAGATTGAATGGGAGAGGGAAGGAAGGTGAGGAGAAGTGGAATTCCTAAATTGAGAAATCTCTGAATCCTAACCTTTAGACAAATGTGATATTATGCCTACCATTTCACAGATAAAGCAATTATTGTACTGATATTTATTCAGTATTTATTATACTGATAAATATCAGTATTTATTCAGGAATAGTGATTTTAATTTAAATGTTACCTGATTAAAAATATTTCTTCAAATTTTAGTGAAAAAATTTCAAGCATATAGAAAAATAAAAAATAAAGCATCATGAATACCCATATACCCTCTTCTCATCCTCCCAAATTCCTAAAATCAACAATGGTTGACATTTTGCCATACATACTTTTTCTCTCTCCCTCTCTGCCCCTTCTCTGTCTCTCTCTAATATAGGGTATAACACACATACACACACACACACAGAGAGAACACACACACAAGCTTATTTTGTTGTTTTAACATTTGCAAATAAGTTATAAAACACCATTACACTTTATCCCTAAATAATTCAGTATGCACCAGCTTGGAATATGGGTACACCATATATAACCATGCTTATTTATCATACCCCCCAAAACATAGTACCATATTATTATTTGATATCCATTCAATATTCAAATTTCCTCAGTAGTTCAAAAATGTCTTTTGTATTTTTGAAGGTTTTTTGAGGTACCAATATCCAATTATGGTTTATGCATTGCTTTTGGTTATTATGTTTCTTTAGCCCTTTTTAGTCTAAAACAGCCCTCCCACCTCTTTTTCTTTTGACTAATATGGACATTTCAAGAAGTTCAGGACGATAATCTCAAAAAATGTCTAACCTTTCCCCCTCACAATATCACTTAACTTGCTTTCTATTCTCTGAATTTGTTGTAAACCGGAAGTTAGGTCTAAATAAGACTTGAAAAGATTCAAGTTAAACATTTTTGGCTAGAATATTTTATAGAATGCTGTGTACTTTGTATTATATCACATAAGGGGATACATAATATAAAATAGTCCCACTCTTAATGCTGTTAAAGTGGTGACTGTCGGATCTTGCATTGTAATGTCACGGGCGTTTTTTAAATTAATAAATGATCTAATAGCTTTAGTATCCATTGATGATCCTTCCCTTACTCAGTTATTACATTGGGGCATTTAGTAGCTGACTTTCTTCTATTATAAAAAACTTCTTTTTCTCCTTATTAATAACAATGTGGACTCATAGAGTCTTATTTATTCAATAGGTTATTATAAATTAGAATTATTATTCTTAGCTGGTGGGAGCTCCTTTAAGCTTCCTGTTCAATTGTCCCAGACTCACCTTGGACTTTCCCTACCCCAGGTTTAGATAACTATTTTTTCAAGGACCTCTGGTTTCTTTTAGAGGGTAATGGTACATAGAAACCAAGAGCTGGGCAGTAGCTCCTTCTCAAAGGAATATTGGCACCCTTTCTTGCAAACAGTCCCAGGGGAAATAATATTTTCATGTTGCTTTTGCAAGGATGCTTGATAAATCTCTTTCAGAATACATTGAAGTTCACACTAAGTCTAGACATGTTAAAAAGTCCTTATTGTGTAAGAATTAATATACAATCAGTAAGTTATTATTTTTTTAAACCTGTCTACTTTTGAATTTTTGAGCCAAAGTTAACCTATATATATATAATCTATGCTGGTTTGCCAAGCAAATGAACAATGTAAATAAGATAATGGGAGGCATTCCTAAATGTACTTAAAGGAAGAAATTGTTGTTTAAAGACCTTAGCTCATTTTTTGCATGCAAATGATGCTGTTAATTAGAAATGAGCCTTATCTAATTCATTAAAGTACAGCTAGTAGGACTTCTTGAAATCTCCATTTGCAATTCATATTACTCTAGATACTTCTTGTAAGACAACTGTTTTCTTTTAAGTCTTCTTTTACTTTGTCTTCTCACTAATTCAGACTCCCCTAACCAAATAGCATTCCGTTTTTAGCTTCAACCAAACAGCTTTTCAGCACCTTACTTCCTATAAATTAAAAGCTAAAAATTTTAATATGATTCAAATATCTCTTCATGGTGTATGACATCTTTTAATTATACCCAGCATATCCATGTAAACCTGTGCTAAAAGCTGGCTCAATACATTTATATTCTGCCCCCAGGATCTCTCCAGTCCTAACTGCAGGGCACTTGCTCTGTATTTGAACTTCCTTGTTTCTCATCACCAGTTTGACCTTGACTCACTCTTCATCCAGCTCAGGGTTTGTAAACAGAGTGCCCACAGGCTGAATCCTGATTGCATGCAATGTTATTGCATAGGCACTACTTTGAAATAATTGCCAAAATTTAACTTAAGAGATTTCTTCTTTGTAAAAAATATGGGTTTCTGTGTTCCTTTGAAAATTTAGATCTGTCTACTGGGCACTCATTCCCACATTCTTTCTTGGCACCATCAGCCGCAACTGTGAGTAACAGATGTTTCACACCCTTGCTCCTCAAAGTGTGGTCTCTGGTCCAGAGCGCAAACATCACCTGGGAGTTGCTAAGAAATGCAAAATCTAATAAATCACAGTCAGCATTTTAACAAGATCTCCAGGTGATTCATGTGCACATTAAAGTTTAAGAAGCACTTCCTTGGGTAAGCAAGCTTTGTCTTCAGTTTGCAACCTGTCCCACTTTGCTCATTTATATTAATTGCTTTCCCATAGACATTTGATTTTATAATACCTCATACAGACCCTTGTATAATGATTGTGATGGTTGTGGTGGTGGTGGTACTGATAACACATAATATTTTCAGGCACTGTTCCAAGTGTTTTACATAGCTCAATCCTCATAATAACTCTATGAAGAAGTTGCTATTCTGCTTTCAATTTTATAGACAGGAAATGGAGGCACAGACTGATGAAGCTCTTTGCCCAGAATCACACAGCTAACATGTATTTGAACCAGAATGCAGACCCACACAGTGTGACTCCACAGTTCTTACTTTAGATCAGATTTTGCATTATTTATCCTAGTTTAGTCCTTTAATATTCTCTAGTATTTACTTCCAGTTTCTGCCCACCAACCTTTCACTTACCTTAGCTGGCCATACTTAGTAGCAAGAGAATTGGACATAAAATCTGTTCTGACCTATCTTTCCAAACACATCCATCATTTCCACTATTTCAGTTTATGTCTGAAACATTAAATGACCTGAAGTTTTCTGTTCTTCAGATTTTGCAAAAAACATTTACTTTGATTGAATTACCTGTCTCCTTATTTTCTTTTTTCTCAAAATTCTGTCCATTCCTCAAGACTGAAATTGAGTGCTATTTCCTTAGTGAAAGTGACCTGCTCTTCTGAAACAGGAGCAGTTTGTTCTCTTGAGTTTTTCTTGCCTTCTTTTATAAAAATTATATAATAGTTTACATATCATTTTATTAACATATGTTTTTCCCCCAGCAAGATTAAAAGCTTCATGAGGGCAAGGGTAGTATCTTATTCTTATCTCTATAACCCGCAGTACTTAGCAGAAAGCCTGGTACATTGTAGATGGCCAGTAAGTATTTTCTTAATTTAAATGATGAGTAAACCTAAGGCATGAAACTATAAGAATTCTAGAAGAAATTGTTGGAAAAACTCTTATAGACATTGGCCTAGGCAAAGAATTTATGAAGAAGAAGCCAAAGGCAATCACAGCCACAATAAAAATAAATAAATAAATGGGGCCAGATCAAATTTAAAAAGCTTCTGCAAAGCCAAGAAAACTATCATGAGAGCAAACAGACAACCTACAGAATAGGAGAAAATATTCACATGTTACACATCTAATAAAGGGCTGATAACTAGAATCTATATAGAACTCAGGGAAATCGGCAAGAAAAAAAGCAAACAACCCTAACAAAAAGTGGGAAAAGGACGTGAACAGAAACTTTTCTAAAGAAGATAGACTAATGGCCAACAAACATATGAAAAAATGCTCAACATCTCTAATCATCAGGGAAATTCAAATCAAAACCACAATGAGATATCACCTAACTCCGGTGACAATGGCCTTTATCAAAAATTCCCAACGCAATAAACGTTAGCATGGATGCAGAGAGATAGGAACACTCATACACTGCTGGTGTGCAAACTGCACACTCGCAAACTGCAAACTCGCACAACCTCTGTGGAAAGTAATATGGATACACCTCAAAGAGATACAAGTAGAACTACCATTTGATCCAACAATCCCATTATTGAGCATCTACCCAAAAGAACAAAAAACATTCTATAATAAAGACATGTGCACTTGAATGTTTATGGCAGCACAATTCACAATTGCAAAGATGTGGAAACAACCCAAGTGCCCTTCAATACATGAGTGGATTAATAAAATGTGGTGTATGTATACCATGAAGTTCTACTCAACCACAAAAAACAATGGTGATCTAACACTTCTTGTATTATACTGGATAGAGCTGGAACCCATTCTACTTAGTGAAGTATCCTGAGAGTGGAAAAACAAGCACCACATGTACTCACCATAAAATTGGTATTAACTGATCAACACTTATGTGCACATATGGAGATAGCATTCACTGGATGCCAGGCAGATGAAAGGGGAGAAGAGGGGATGGGTACATTCACACCTAATGGGTGTGGTGCACACTATCTGGGGGATGGACATGCTTGAAGTTCTGATTTGGGTGGGGCAAAGGCAATATATGTAACCTAAACATTTGTACCCCCGTAATATGCTGAAATAAAAAAAATTAAAAATGTAAATGGTGAAAATGTTTATTCACATTGAAATTAAACTTAGTATTTAAGTCTTTACACTTGACATTATTACATAGGTTAAAAATAGATCTAAAGAGCAAAAACCATTATTTTGTTTTTGTTTTTATAATGTTATTACATTTCCTTGGATACATTTTTAATTCTGGAAATTGAACTTGATACTTTCTAATCTTAAAAAAAATGGAAAGAGTTTGGTTAATAATTAATATTTTAAGTGTTCTTCAGAATTTAATACACTTAAGAGACAAGTAACTTCAATTTCCATAACTACTTAGAGCAAAAAGAAGCTCTTTGATTCAAACATTTTATACATTTGTTTACCTCAGTGTCACTGTATCCCAACTAATACATTTTAGGTGAATTAAGTAGGAATTAACTGTGAAACTGGATATTTTATCCTCATCTAATCTATAGCCAAAAGATGTTAGATGCAATCCATATAGCCAAAGAGCTATTTTTAGATTGATCAGAGAGGATCATACAGATATTATCCACAGGTATCTATGCAAAAGCTGGTCTCTTCCCATCTGTTCTTTGTTGACTCTTGAAAAGCTTTCAAGGACATTCATAATTCTTCATCAAAACACTATGAAAATTAACTTCATAGTTAATCCTTTTATGTCATATTTTATTTTTTGCAAATTGGCAAGGTCTAGTGAAACTGATTATCTGGAGCCCAATATGTTGTTGCATTGCCTAGTAATGATGATATAACTCTCTATTGATATACAAGTGAATATACTTTATTCATGATCTTCCATGAACTTTTATGTGGCTGAAGAAATAGGAGTTAGGGAGAGTTTGTTAGGGAGCATAATCTCTGGGATGGGCTTTAAAGGCTGAGAAGAGTCAAATGAAGAATAAATGGACATGCTAGAGAGAAAAAGTGGCAGGAGAAAATCATTGAAATGAGAAAAAGTGGGCTACATTGAATGATTATACACAGTTAAATATAGAAAAGCTCTCTTAAACAACCACAATTTAATTTTCTCATCAAATTATCCTAAGCTCTTCATTCTCTGTATAAACAACTGTCCGATTCCTATTCCAAATTTAATGAGGGATGTTAGTAATCTATAGATTTTTTTGAAAGGTTTTCAAGTATCTTTTCTGATACCATGTACCTTGGCTCTCACAATTGGAGATTATAGTTGCCAAGAGTCAACAGTGTGTGATTCCTAACCTGTTTATCCAAGTTATTCTTGTTTCTTAATTTTCTAATTTAATTAAATAAACTAATTAACACAAACTAATGAAATCGGAATGGAAAGAGAATTGTGGTTTATATGAAAACTAAGTTGAATGCTTTGGAAAACTTGATAAAGATGATTAGCAAAAAAACAATGCTGTTAAATTAGATGCAACTGTGTAAGATAGGGGAATTGGGGGGTTAGGGGTAGAAGCCACAAAAATATGGAAGTACTTTGCATTCAGATTCTTTCCAGTGTCTCTAAATCTAACTTCACTTTAAAGGAACCAAGCTAAGATTCACAGATATTAAATGTAGAAGTGTTTTATGCCATAAAAATATTTTTAACTTCAGTCATGGTCCATTACTCCAAGAAAAGTCTTGGACCCCATACCAAATGAGAGGTGAATGAATGACCACTTATATGTTCTAAGAAAAATTAAAATATTTGAACAACTTTATATGATCCCTCCAATTTAAAAATATTTTTTTCCAAAAATACCTATCCACTGTTCATAATCAAGTTTGACAAGAGGACTTCTTTTTATATGTCTAAAGGATGAAATATGATGTGGTGACAAATGGAACAGTCATGGTGGACCAGGTCATGGAAGATTTTAAATCTCAAAGAACTTTTCTTGCTGGGGTAGGATAGGAGGATTTTTTTTAGATTTGAATCCTTATAGGGTGAAATGAAGAGAGTAAAACGAATAACTTGGTCATTGATTAGATGGTACAGTGAGGGGGGTGAAGGGAGGATTCTAGATGACAGGCTAAATAGCATTTTACATTTATTTTCCCCTTTCCCATATTTTGGCTTGAGGAACTAACTGAATGGGATGCTGTTAGGAAATGAAATACAAAGGAGAGTAACCACATGACTGAAATAGAAATCAAATCAAACATACAGAGTTCAACTTGGGATAGAATAAGTTTAAAGAGCCCGTGGACCTTTTAAAACAAAGTGGTCAGAAAACATGCATTTGGATGTGTAAATCTGACGATCAAAAGGAAGACAAGGGCTGAAGACACTGAGTCATTTTTTTTTCAATGTAGAGAGGGTAGCAATCCCCGGTCAACTCACTGCTTTTCAATGAGATCCCTTTCTCAAGTCACTTAGTTGCTAACCAGTAAACAAAACACAGTTCCCAGAGTACATATTAACCATTAAGCACTGCTGTGGATAAGGGGTGCAAGTGTCAGGAAGCCACTGTGGCAGATAAGCACTAGTGGGGAATAATGAATCAAGGTAATATATATGATCTCTATGGGGCCACAAAGTATCACCCTGAACTGTCATGAATCAGAAGTTTTGGCAAACAAAATATAGGGGATAGATCAGGAGAAACCTATCATAACATGCAGAATAAGTTCAAAGATCCCATCCCACAGATTTCAGATCAGAAATGAGCCCTTTTTGTATGGGGCACCCTAGAGAAAGAGAGGATGTCTACGTGCATGTTTAAAGTATGAATACAGTATTCATTTAAATATAATGCACATAGTACAGGGATAGTTAGAGAACCTGTAATCTGGAAGATAAACACAAAGGAAAATATACCCCAGTAGGACTCCTCAGTTGGGATACTATAAATGTACTGTCCCTTTAAGGACATTGCTGTCTAAAGTCTATCTGTCCATTTGACCCAAGAGCAACTGCACTAACACTGTACTATTTTCTTCAAACAGACTAAATAGCATTTTACATTTATTTTCCTTGTTGCCTAGGAAACTTGAGTTATCTACTTGCAAAGTCTGTCTAAGACATTTCATATTAGAAGCACACATTTCCAGGGTATATTTTTCGTTTCACAAACCATCAAATGCCTAAAAAGGAATACAATATCCATAGGTCAGTAGACTTATCTTTGTTCATTAAAAAAATCACTCAAAGTCCTGAAATAAAAATGTGTTGATCACTTTATTGATTCTTTCCCTTGGTTTAATATAATTAAAATATGCCTTAGATATGTATACCACATCTATTATCATGTTCCTTTTAACAGTTGTCTTCTGTTTTATGAATTTTTTATTGTCATAATTTGGTCGTTAATACAAACCTGAAGTTATCATAATATGATTTTTATACATAGGTTAATATGAATTAAAGTATTTTTATTTTCTCCTTTTTCTCTGCTAAGACAAATGCGTTTTTAAAAACCCTTTCTATAATGGAAAATACCATACATCTGAGAGCTGCTAATCTAATAAATGTTCACTTACTATTATGATGGGGAATATATAACTATTTTCTTATTTTCAACAGAAAGCGTTATCTCTTATTTCACAGGAACCTTGCCCCAATAAATTATTCTCTCTCCTGAATGTGCACAAGGACAATCATATCTTTACCCTTATTCTATGCCTTTCCTATTCCTGAGCAGGTGATTGTTTTAAGCTCCCAGACTGAAACATAAATATATTTTAGATATGCCCTTCAAAAAGTATTCCACTGTACTTTACAGGGTTCTTAGCTATAAATAACAGAATCTAGGTTTGGTGATATAAGCAGATATAGACTTTATGAGAAGAATACAGACCTGCTCCCATTCCTAAACCAAGGGACAGAAAACCAGCTAAAAAATGTGCAGAACCCAAAGGAGATGCTCAGCTTCACCAATTATAATCTAAATCATACCCTGGGTCTGGATGTTGCCATGGACCACTCTAACACTGTAGACAATGTATGAAGAATGCCACTGCTACTGCAAAGAATTCTAAATAGTGCCTTATAATTATCACTCATTCCAGATTCAAAAACTAAACTTCTCCCATCAGATTTCATACTGACCTTGGTATGCCCTTCTGCATAATCATAGTGTTCAGATTCTGGACAAAAGTGAACAAATGTCTCTTAGTTCTCCTTCTTAATTATTACTTCCATTTGAATCCTCTTCATAGTTACTATTATTTAAATACCCATGTTCTCTATTATCACATCTCTCTCTTTTTTCTTTTCTTTTTCTTTTGGTCCCCACTGCCCTAAAAACATTATTGCCAAGGTCACCAATGATCTCTTGTATTTCAATCCACCAGCCACATCTTCGTCCTACTGTATGCAGGCCATGTGACATTAACCACTTTCTGTGTTGGCACTTTGTCCTGTCTTGTCTTCCATGCCGCCACTCTTATCTGATTTTATTCTTATCTCTATGCATAATTCGTTTCTCTTTTGATGGCACTCTTTCTTTCACCTGCCCCATATGTCCTGATCTTTCTCAGGGACCTATTCTCAACTCTTCCATCTTCTCATTCTATGCAGTTTCCCTGGTTGTTATGCATAAAAAACAACTATAGACCTCACTGTATCAAATAGAATCAAATCCATAGAGATTTAAAAAGAATTATAGTGACTAAAACAAGGTAGAAACATATCCATCTTCATGTAAAAGGAGTCTGCCTTGAGGCAGTCCAAGGCTGGTATCACAGCTCTGTGCTGTCAAAGACCCAGATTCCTTCTATCTTAGAAATCTGCCATCCTTTGGTATGGCCCTTACATTCATGGTGGGAGATCTTTAGCCATCACAACTACTTTTCAGGCTGCAGGATGGAAGTGGACAAAAAGGGAGATACCTGTACTTTTTAAAAGGGACTTCTAGAAGGTCTACACAACATTTTTGCTTACATTTCATTGGCCAGAATTTATTCTCATGATCATGCTAAACTGCAATGAATATTCAAGCTGCAGTGGAATGGATTATAAGATAGGCAGCTAAGCAGTCTCTGCCAAAATCATCCATCTCATTCCGGGTACTAAATCTAACATTTGGCTCAATATATAATAGTTTCAGATTAGACCTGCATATATCAGCTTCAAATGGAGCGTTTCCTCTTCTATGTCTAAAAGCCATCTCAAAATCAACATGTCCAAAAGTCAATATGTTCTATTCCTTCATAAAATCTACTATCAGTGATATCAATATCTATTCATTTGTCCAAGCAGGAAACTTGGAAGTTGTAGGATATAATATTAATGATACTAAGTTGTATGCGTTTATGATAGAGACTTTGATAAGAGTTTTACAAATGTTCTCCACATAATTTTTATAATAATTCAGTTATAAAGATCTTTAACATCTATCATCTCACTTGACTCTATGAGATGGTAAGCAAAGCATGGTAGTATTCTTAAGTCCATTTTACAAATTATGAAACTGTAGCTCAAGAAAGATTAAGATATTTGGCCAAGGCTAACAAAAGTTATGAAAGAACCCAGGGCTAAAAATCAGTGATTTGTACCCAAATATGTGCCTTTTCCATTACTGTTACACATGACCATATTTAGCCATGTGAAAAAAGCATTTAATAAGGATGATGAGAACAAGACAAATAAGTGAGTATTCTTCACTACCTTTACAATTCTCCCTCAGCCAAGTAAACAGCCTCAAACCTCTGTTTTCTCTGGTTTGTGCATCCTCCAATATCTAAGGAAAATACTATATTTGATGAATGTATGAATTTTTAATGGTGTGGAATTTGGAGAATAAGTAAGGAAAGAAGAATGAAGACTAAGTAAAAGGAAAAGAGCTAGAAAGGCAAGGTTGATTTACACAATAAAGAAGATAAGAGAATCCGTAAATATGGATATGGTTTATGGAGAGTTTCAGAGGTTGAAAGATTCTGAAGTGGTTGATGGGTATGAAAGAAGTGAGGAAGAAAAGAAATGGTATTTGTGGAATGTTCTGTACTTTGTCAATGGTCTCCCTTTATTGACAAGGTACAGGTAAATTAAAATTATAATTTTTTAATGATCTTCTGTTGCTGGACTGGGTTTCTGTTAGTGTAATTCTGTGAAGAATATATAGATAATGTGGGACCCTAAATTTTATTGGAATTACATGTGAGAACCAAACTCTAACTTTATGAACCAATATAATGATTGCATTTTAATGATCAGAATCTATCCATGACAAAAATTGCTTGGTTCTCCTACTGATTTACTTGCTGTTTTCTTACGATTAACCTTTATACTAGACAGTGAAAAATAAGAGTAACTGGAGTTGAGGTTGGCCATTAAATAAACCTAGCAAGTAAGTGCTGGATTATAATCACCTATCTTCCCACTTGTGTTTATTACCTTTGGAAGTAAATAGCATGATACTTTTGTGTTTATAATTTTATTTTGCTCTTTTTATTCCATAGGCAAGTTACCTACCTAACTCATTTGAGCCTCATTTTACTTATTAAAAAATAAGAATATCAAAACATATTTAGCAGGGTTCTGTAAGAATTAGACAAAACATGAATAAATTGACTAGTCCTGTGCCTATTGTATGCATTGGTACTTAGAAGTTAGTCTCTAGAGACTTGTCTTCTGGGATAGTAAAGTGAGTAGCTTTACAAATCTCCCCATAAAACAGCAATAAAATGGAACAAACTGAACAAGAATGTTTTATGACTGTGGAAATCAACCAAAGCCATACACCAAATTGCAAAGTGATTATACATGAAAAAAGTACTGAATTTTGAACAAGAACAGTATGATTCTATGGCGTATTTGCTTGGAGTTTCTCCCACCCCCAGCATGATCAGCATAGTAGTTTTATCTGAATGGACTAAGTCATGAAAATCATCAGGTTCACCATCACAGGGGCTGACTTTATTTGAAGCAAAATATGGAAAACTTCATGCCTGGAAGCATTGTCAGTAATAGCAGATGCCTAGATGGCAAATGAAAAGTTAGTTTAGCAACTCTCAGCTGGTCTAAAGTTGTAGTCTTGATTGAGGCAAGTCATTGATAGGCAGACTGGCCAGAAATCTAATTTAAGAGACATATCTGAGAAATGAAGTGGCCATAAAGGGCCTAGATAAGCATTCCATGTGTCTCCTTTATGAAGACTTAAAAAGTGCCTGAACTTTGAATATACCTCCTAACAGATACAGAGATTCATTAACAAAAGTTGGAAGCCTTACTAGCTTGAGGTGTTTAGCATTGACTTCTGATCAACTATTACCTAATGACAACTAAGCTATGTTTACATATAGGAAACTAGGTATAAAGTTTGTTTCTGTTTTTTAACGGAGAAGGGATATCATCAGGCACACATTATAGGGAAACAGATTCCGTAGACATCATCCAGGCATGTTATTAAAACTTTAATAAAACATCCTGTAGGTAAGGAGTGAAATCAGAATTTGAAGCTGCCTCAGTATATTATTTACAATGTCAAATATTCAAGAAAAATTTATGATACATTCCAAAAGACAGGGAACTGTGGCTCATTCTCATGGAAAAGAGCAGGCAAAAGAAATTGTCTCTGAGTTGGCCCAGATGTTAGCAGATAGAGACTTCAGAGCTCCTATTATAAATGCCCTCAAAGAACTAAAGAAAACCCTAAAGAATTAAAGAAAAATATGACAATGACAATAGAGAATTTCAACAAAATATACATATTATAAAAAAGGACCAAATGAAAATTGTACAATTGAAAAGTAAATTAACTGAAATAAAAAACTCAGTAATGGGGCTTAAGAGAAGATTTGAGATGAGAGGAAAAAAAGAATCAGTAAACTTGAAGGTAAATAAATAGAAATGATCCAATCTGAAGAACAGAGAAAAAAATGAATGAAAAAAAAAATAAGAACAAGATTTACAGATCTGTGGGAAAACATTGAGTGTATGAACATTGGTGTTATGGGAGTTGCAGAAAGAAAAGAGGGCACAGACATTATTTAAATAAATAGTAGTCAAACACTGCACAAACGTCATGAAGCTCAACAAAGTCCAAATAGACTAAACACAAATAAATCAACAATCCAAAACATCAAACTATTGAAATAGTCCCAATTGTAACTATTGAAAGACAAATGTAAAAATCTTGCAGAGAGCCTGATAAAAATTAATCATCATGTACAAAGGAACAAAATATGATTGATATTTAATTTCTCATCATAAACAATGGAGGCCAGAGGCAATAGAATGACATATTCAAAGTGCTGAAAGAGGCTGGGCGTGGTGGCTCACGCCTGTAATCCTAGCACTCTGGGAGGCCCAGGCAGGAGGATTGCTTGAGCTCAGGAGTTCGAGACCAACCTGAGCAAGAGCATGACCCTGTCTCTACAAAAAGAAAAAAGAAAAATTAGCCGGGCGTCGTTCGTGGTACATGCCTGTAGTCCCAGCTATTCCGGAGGTTGAGGCAGGAGGATTGCTTGAGCCTAGTTTAAGTTGAGGAGTGCACTAAATGTGCATTGCTTTTGCACCACTGTAAAGTCCAAAACTCATTAAGTCAAACTGTTTTAAGTCAGGGAAGTTCTGTACATTAGTTATGTACACTTCATTTACACATTATTCTCTCTGGAGAATAGAAACACAATCCTTTCTTCTATTTAGCAGAGAGATAATGGTGGTCAGCTCCCAGTGGAGAGAGAGAAAGGCTCCCTTCAATCTTCATAGACCTACAGAGGCATTTTCTGTTCAATACTGTGTCAGTCTGCTCTCTGTCCTATCGATCTAAGAACCAGGAAACCTATATTTCAGTTTGTAATGCCTTGACTCTGTCGTATGTGACTATGTCTGTTTAAAAAAAATCCTGAAAGATATCATTTGTATTCTACTATTCTATATGTGTGCTTAGCTAAGTGAAGAGTGTTCTTTACAGGTCAAAACCAAGTTTGAATAATCTATCAGATAGACTGCCTAAGTTCATCTGTACCTTGTATCCAATATTTAATGAATTTAATAATTGATATCAATGTTAGAATAAATAATGCACTAATAAAATTCATGTAGAATCATATTTTTGTACCCAGATATAATTTGGTAGAAGATATTACCTGCCCCTTCCTCTGGCCTTATCTCTTGCTACACTGCACCTTGATCCCCAGATTTTAGCCATACTGGTCTACTTTCAATTTCTCTGAATCACTAAGTATTTTTGTTCCCTGAGAGAAACCAGTTCCTCTGTGTTGAAGCTTTTTCCTCATGTTTCATCCAGACAATGTTTACATATTTTCAGGGCTCAGTTTCAATGTCACTTACTCAGAGGGACTCACTGTTACAACCACCACATCCTTCTCAATCTAAATAAGATCCACCGCTCTTCTCCTTAGGAACAGGTTACATTCCAAATGACGTCAAGTACATTTGCCCTTAGACCATATGTACATCTTTGGAGAGAATTCTAAATGTTGAGAGTCTTGGATCATTATTATTATTACTTATTTTCTATGTTTCCCCAGCACTTTCAACAATTTCTCCTTGCTTTTGTACTCATCATATATAATGAGGTTAATAACGTTTATAAAACATTTCACAAATACACAGAAACAGAAAAAACACATCTTATTCTAAAGTAAGACATGATATCCAAAACTAGAGTAACTATGTCTGACTACTAACACTGTTTCTTTGGAGAAGTAGAATTTGATGAATGTTTGCCTTTAGGTATAACATATCTATGAAATTTCTTAAGTAGATAGTTCATAAATAAAGGTGTACTCATAACAATATTGATTTTTTTCTCTATATACTTACAGTTTACATTAATAAATTTCTTTGTATGATTATTGGTTTAATGTTGATATCACCCATGATACTATAAGCTCGAAATGGGTATGGACTAGGTCTATTTTGTTCAATCCTTAATATTAAGTAAAGACAATATGGAGTGTGGCATTTAGTAGATGCATAATGTTTGGTGAATAAATAGCTATACTTCCATGCTTCCATATTTTAAAGAAACCTATTCATGTAGATGTCTCCATCTCCAAATGGCATGCCAACGTTTTGTAACTAGCCCATCATGTAGCACAATCAGTGCCTGGTATGTAGTGGACACTCAAATATTTGTTGATAGAAAAACTAAATTAATGATAAGCCAACTTGCCTCAGTGCATTGTAGTCTCTAGGTGAACAGTTTGTATATATTTTAAAGATGCCCTGCTTAGCCTAGCTTATCACATAGACTCCCAGTTAAGTATTTAGGCAGTTCATTAACTTTAAAAGTTGGCCCTTATGGTACTTGGCCTATATTATTCACCTTCCTCTGTCTCTTATAAATTCATTGGCAAATTTCTGGACTCCAACTGGAATGTTTGTGGTGGAGTTCTTCATACGTAATAGATTGTTTTAATTTTCATTTTATATTGGGTTATTTACTTGTCTGAGGTCTTTTTTATGATATGTATGAAGAGATATCATTATTTATGCCCAGTGACAAGGAGGTATTTCTTTTCTCCAGAAAATGATCTCCTCACTTACTGTATGGGGTACTAAACTTTGACGTTCAGCTCTTCTACAAGAATGGTTGTTAAACTTTTTGGTCTTGGCATCCTTTTATGCTCTTAAAAATTATTCAAGATTCCAAGGAGCTTTGGTTTGTGTAGATTACCATATTTGAAATTAAAAGTGAGAAATGTTGGAAATATTTAATTCATTTAAAATTGCATGTTGAAATAAAAAACAAATGTTTTATTAAAAACTACATTTTTTCACAACAAAAAAACAATAGTGAGAAGAGTGACATTGTTTTACATTTTTGCAAATCTCTTTAAGGGTTAGCTTAAGAAAAGGCAGCTGGTTCTTATATCTGTTTCTATATTCAATGTATTGCCATTTCTCACATCATATAACCTGTGAAAGACATTATGAAATAATGAGAAAAAGTCAAATAATATCTTAGTATTATTATTAAAATGGATTTGGCCTCACAGACCCCCAAAAGGGGCTTCAAGGACCCCCAGAGGTCACCAGACCACATTTCAGGAACTACTGTTTAAGAGAATGGAACTATATTTATAACTCTTGTAGCTATATTTTTTAAAGGAATAGTAATCTGTGTTTCTGAAGAACTTACCTGCCATTGTGTTTACCCTTTGCCTTTTCTTCTGCAAGATGAAAGTTGTAAACAAAATGTTGCCTTTCTCTTTCTCTCTCTGAGGAACTGTGGTTTTCCTTCTCTATATAATGTATTTACATTCCACTGGATATGTACACAGTGTGGGGCAATAGATGACATTTTGCCAGGGTTGGACATTATGACTAGCCCAAGGAATTCAAAATATAAGCACAGTAATAAAAATCACCATAAAATCCAGAGGAAAAAGACTGATTAAGAAAAAAGGATGTGAAATTATAAAAGAAGTGATAAAGTTGGTTATGGGTTGGGAAGAAAGAGAGAAATACAGAAGGAAACTTGAATAATATAAAATCCAAAAGGAGGAAAATGAGGCAGAAGTATGTGTCATTTTAGAAGTTATTTTCCATATTTGATTCTAAGCTAAGTAGATTTAGTGTCTTATATTTGCATACTTTAGTAAATTTAAACAGAATAAATATTTATAATCAGGTGCAATGTCCAGTTTTCCTCTTAGCTCTCCTCATGTGGTACCCTGTAAAATAAAAATTGAGTAAGGTACTAATGATTATTTCAGACGATGAGAGTTAGTTTTAATGGTTATATACATTTTCATGACCACACATATAACTGATTAAAAAGATTATATATCAGAATTATCATACTTTTAATTCCTTAGTATGCATCTAAGAAAGGGATTTAGTTACTATAGCCTTGTAGTATAGTTTGAAGTCTGGTAAATTGATGCCTCCAGATTTGTTCTTTTTGCTTAAGATTGCTTTTGCTATATGGGATCTTCTCTGGTTGCATACCAAGCATAGAATTATTTTTTCTAGATATGAGAAAAATGATGTTGGTATTTTAATATGAATTGCATTGAATCTGTAGATCACTTTGGGTAGTATAGACATTTTAATAATGTTGATCCTACCAACCCATCAGCATGGTATGGTTTTCCACATGTTTACGTCCTCTGCTATTTCCTTCCTCAGCGTTTTGTAGTTCTCCCTGCAGAGGTTTTTACCTCCTTAGTTAAATATATTCCTAGGTATTTTATTTTATTTTTTGCTGTTGTGAAGAGTATTGAGTCTTTGATTTGGTTCTCAGTTTGATTGTTGTTGGAGTATAGTAACGCTACTGATTTCTGTACATTAATTTTGTAACCTGAGACTTTGCTGAATTTGTTTATCAATTCCAGTAGTCTCATGGCAGAATCTTTGGGGTTTTATAGACAACATAAGATCATATCATCAGCAAAGAGTGATAGTTTGACCTCTTCTGCCCCCATTTGGGTGCCCTGGATTTGCTTCTCTTGTCTGATTGCTCTGACTTCCAGCACCATGTTGAATAGAAATGGTGATGGAGGGCAACCTTGTCTGGTTCCACTTCTAAGTGGAAATGTTTTCAATTTTTCCCCATTCAGTATGATGTTGGCTGTGGGTTTGTCATGTATGGCTTATATCATTTTTAGGTAAGTCCTGTCTATGCTTACTTTGTTACATTTTCTTATCATGAAAGGGTGCTGAATTTTGTTGAATGCTTTATCTGCATCTATTGAGAGGATCATATGGTCTTTGTTTTTGCTTCTATTTATATGGTGAATTACATTTATAGATTTGTGTATGTTGAACCATCCCTGCATCTCTGGGATGAAGCCCACTTTGTTGTGATAGATTATTTTTTTGATAAGCACCTGAATTTGGTTGGCTAGGATTTTATTGAGAATTTTTGCATCTGTATTCATAAGGGGTTTAGCACATAGTAGATGTTGGTGAACTTTAGTAAAGTACCAGATAGTGAATGTTTTTGACTTTGTGGGCCATCTGGTCATTGCTGCAACTACTCAACTCTGTTGTTGTAGCATAAAAGCATTCATAGACAATGTTTAAATGAATAAGTGTACCTGTGTTCCCATAAAGGTTTATTTACTGAAAAACAGGTGGTAGGCATGATTTGGCTCATGGGCCATAGTTTGCAAACCCCTGGTGCATAACTTTCCCTGGTTGAATTTAGTTCATTTTATACAGAACCTGTTCCCCATACTTACACGTTGTTTTTCATGACAATATCCCAAGACTAATGTGAATAATGTTATTACTCTCAGATACACAATTAAGATGACATCATTCAGAGATTGTTAATTTAAGATCTGTGCAAACACTGTATGCTAGGTACTAAGAATAGCGTGTGATCACAATAGACAGGGCGTCTTCTCTTATGGTGATCACAATATACTGATGGATATAGAAAATTATAATATTTCCTGTGATAGAAACATTACGAAGGGCTATGGGACTACATAACAGAACCTATAACCTATACTTGGTGGGGGTGTTAATTAATCAAGGAAGCTTCGTAGAGGAAGTGATGTCTAACCTGAGATTGGAAATGTAACTACCAAGATCAAGATTTGTAGAAAGGCATCCCAAGCAGAGTGAACATTGTATGAATAGTCCTGACATTGATGTAGTACTGAATTTCAAGGAAGAATAAGTTGTTCAGTGGATTATGGAATGCAAAGAAAGATGAAGAAAGAGAAGTAGAGACCAGATCACAGAGAGCTTTTTGACCTATGTTAAAGAGGTTGTATTTTATCCCATTGGCACTAGAGAGTTATTGAATATGTGAGGGCATGATAAAAAACATTTTAGAATGATATCTCATGCTACGCTGTCAAGAATGGGTAAGAAGGAGACAACATGGTAAGAAACCAATTAGGAAGCAGCTTCAGAAAGTCTGTTAGGAATCAGACAGAGAGAATGAGAGAAGGAGGCAGTGGCAGGGAGGATGGGGAAAAGTGGGCAGATTCAAGAGAGAAGTCTCAAGTGCAACTATGAGGACATTGATACATTCTGGGAATGAAGGAAAGGGAGGAATCAAGGATTACTTCCAGATTTCCAGCTTGAGAAATTGGGAGCTGGTGAAGCCATCTATTGAAGTTGATAGAGGAGCAAGTTTAGGCAGGATGATGATAGTGTTTTCAATGTCTGAGAAGGGAAAAATCTAACTGGGATTGAAATCAGAAAAACTGAAGTCATACATACTTCATTACATTTTCTACCAGATGGCAATGTCTTTGTGACAGGCTTTACTGATAGCTGATGTAACTCTGTCTTTGATAGAGGAAGAGTCAAAGCATCCTGAGAGTTTTCAGAAGCCTGTTCTAGCACCTGTGTGAGGACCACACCAAAAAATCTAGGAGAAATTTTGGGGTGCAATTAATCAATCAGACTTATTAAAGTAGCGTTGGAGAACAGAGTTCAATCTGGGATCGGATCCTCTAAACATTGTTCTAGGATTTCTTTTTATCTAAGAACTAAATTTGATGGGGAATATGAACTCTGAAAGCCTTGGGATTCTATTTAGATCATTAAATATGAAATGTCTGATTTCAAATCAAAAGTGTAATTTATTAGATCCCAAACAAGAATCAGTACAATTAATCAAAGTATGCACCTGAGCTATCGACATCTTAACGGTAGCTTGTTTATGTCAGCAGCAAAAAAGTCTGGAGAGTGAGTGGCAATGAAATTGTGAAAGGCGTTTTCCACAGCTTGTTGAGAATTGAATATTTTTCCTTCCAAGAAGTGGTCCAAAGCCTGGAAGAAGTGGTAGTCAGTGGTACAATGTCTGGTGAATATGGTGGATAACAGAGAGTTTCCAAGTCCAGCCTCTATGGTTTGAGCAGCCTTGTTTGTGTGAAATGTGGTTGAGCGTTGTCTTGCAAGAGGATTGGCCTGTCTCTATTGACCAATCTCCGCTGCTTAATCACAAGCATCCTCATCATTTCATCCAACTGGTTGCAATAGACATCTGCTGTAATCGATTGACCAGGTTTCATGAAGCTGTAGTAGATAATACAAGCACTGAACCACCATATGCCATTAGATTTTTTTGATGAATATTTGGTTTTGGACTGTGTTTCAGCACTTCATTTTTATCCAACCATTGTGCCAAATGCTTATGATTGTCAAAAAGAATCCATTTTTCATTACATGTAACAATACAGTATAGACATGGTTCACCTTTATGTCATGACAGCAAAGAAAGGCAAGTTTTGAGACAATTTCTTTGTTGAAGCTGGTTTAATTCATACAGAACCCATCTATCCAGCTTCTTTACTGTGATGATTTGTTTCAAATGGTCCAATATTGTTGGAATAGCAACGTCAAACCTTGCTGCTAATTCAAGTGTAGGTTGAGATGGATTCTCTTCCACTATAGCTTTTAATTCATCATTATCCACCTTGATCTCAGGTCTCTCACATAGTTCATTTTCAAGATTAAACTCACCAGAACAGAGCTTCTCAAACAATTGATATACTGTGCATTCATTAGCCACACCCTTCCCAAACACTTACTGATATTTTGAGCTGTCTGTGCAGTATTGGTTTCATGGAACTCATATTTGAAAATAACAGGAATTTTTGACTTATTCATGGTTTCACAAAAATTGCTCTAAAAAATTTGAGAAATAACCACAAGCCAACCTGTGGGTTTGAAAGAATGAGGATGTACCTTCACAATAAAAATAAAGCAGGAAGTGTCAAAGTGAAATGTCAGAGATACCAACTGTCAAACTTAGTACTTAAGGAAATTGCTCATTTCATATACAATAACCTAATGGATAGAATCTCTTAAGATTATGGTTTTTGACCACATTGGCTACTGCTCTTTTCTTCTCTCATTCCATTCCTGACATTTTGTTCAGTTTGTTGTTGTCATTGCAATATTCTTACTACACTCCTGCTTAGAGTGTTCATTCCCACAATATTTGCATGGCTTTCTTTCTCAACTCCTTTATTTCTGTATTACCTAACTTAAGTCAAGCTGCTATAAAAAATAAACCCCAACTATCCCTGGCTTACCATAATAGAAACTTCTTACCTGTGCAAACTTTAAAAAGTTTTTTTCTGATCAACAAGCAGCTTCCCTTGAAATGGTGAATCAGGGGTCCCCAGGGTACTTTGATTTTGTGGCTCTGACATCTTTAACATGTGGCTTTCAAAATCACTGTGCTTTTTCTACATTAGAAAGATAGGAGCAAGGAATATCACATAGGTGGTGGTGGGTGGATGAAGGTGGAGTTATGAGCCAGGCTTGGTATCCATGAGCATCACTTTTGTTCACACTTTATTGGCTAGAACTCAGTCCTGTGGTCACATCTAATGGCAAAGAGACTGGGAAATGACAACTAGTTGTATAATTAAGAGTCAAGTTGTTCAATGAGGAGCTAGCCAGTCCCTGACATGACATGAGGATTTTACTCAAATGCTCTTTTTTCAATGAGGGCTGCTCTGATGATCATTTATAAAATCGCAACAACTCTCCAATCCCCCTTTAAGATTTTCTATCTCCCTTCCCTGCTTCATTTTTTCTCTGTAGCACTTATCACTATGTAACAATCTATATATTTTATTTATCTTGTTTACTGTTTCTCTGCTTCCTTCCAATAGAATGTAAGCTCCACAAGGCAGGGATCATTGCCTATATTCACTGCAATATCACTGGACACCAGTAAATCAATAAATATTTGTTGCATTGTAACCATACATCTGCTTCTCCTAGAAGTAGACTCATCCAATGGCACATTTACTCACAGATTGACATTAAAACTCTTTTTGTGTTTCCCCAGAAAAATTTGTCAAGGTGGTTTTCCAGAAAAGAGAATAGAGTTGTCAGCTCACCAAAAAGTTCAAAAAGTACTAATATATGCTTTATAAATACTTTTATTCATATAAGCTTATGGACTTAGGCAAAATTCTAAGATTGAAGGTTCAGTATCCATATTCTCCCTTTCTTTTACCTCCTTTTGTTTTCTCTACTATTTGTTGAATGCTGTTAGAGAAGCACTAAGCTAAAACTTGGGTTTCTGAGAGCAAATTTATTCCTTACAACCACACTATGAAGTGTTTATTGTCCCAATTTTAAGACAAGGAAACTGAGGACTGTAGAGATTAAATAAATTGCCCAAGTTCTCACACTCAGCTGATAACTGACAGCATTTAGATTTGGACTTTTTTTCTTTCAGGTACACTCATAGCTAAGCTTCAGGCTTTCCCCCATCATTCTCCACATCTACCCACCAGTTGCTAATCATTTCCTTAGTAGTGAGGGATAAATGAATGAGGAGCACTGAAATATTATCCCTCTCAGGAGCACTTCATTTTCACAAGTCACAAACTTTAAGCAAAATGAACAAATGTCTAATTGCAGAACTCAAGCACTAACCTGGTATGGAATGCATGTTGGTTTTAAATAGAGTTGATGCTTGGGTTTTGATTCTGACAACATCCTATTAAGGGTATGACCTAGGGAAGGTACTATGTGTGACTGAAAATTAGTGATTTTTTTTCCCTTAAGAGTCACCTTATATTTGAATCCTTCTAAACTTCTAAAGTTTCTCAAATTACAAATACATTCAATTATTTTACTTTGCTCAAAACAACAAAGTACTGTCTGGGAATGACATATTGGCTAGACTAAATCTCAATTTATGTTTATTTTGGTGGCTTGTAGAGATCACCTAATAGAAGAGATTTTAAAAAAACCTGGAAGAAAACAAATTTAACAGAGTGTAGGGATTAACTTTGGCAGTATGACATCACAATTTCAGGAGCTGGATGCCTTTGTAAACAAGCTCTGGAAACAATATTGTTAAAAGCAACTCAGTAAGTGGTTACATTGTGTGTCTCATGGACATATGACACAGAAAGATGATAAAACTATCTTTACATAATATAAAACTGTCTTATGTAAATGTGTGCTTGTGGCTTGGAATAAAATTCCTAGTGAAACATTACACATAGAGTCAGCAGTACTGTACCTCAGGCCACATGAGTATAAGTGAAGATGATACCTTCTGGGAAACTAAGTTAGGAGCCTCAAAAAGTGCACCCACGCAGATGTAAATTTCAATCTCAAAGATGCATGTAAGGAATCTAAACAAAATTTTTGCATGAAAAATGTAAATGGGGAAATGTGATCTTTCTAATTAATATAATATTTTGTATTATATAATTTTAAAGTAGTATGCACAATAAAATTAATGAATTAAGCATTATATGTAGACAAGTGATGATTGTATGTTTTCTAAAGTTTCTATGTTAAAGTTGATCAAAAAACTTGGAGGGGGACTTCTCATTTGGAAAATGGGATAATACCTTATATTTGGATATATGTTATATAAATCTCCTGAGCTTCATTTTCTTCATTGACAGCCTTAGGAAGGCAATACAAGGGATACATTGAGTATTACAAGAATTCAAATGTGAAAATATCTAGGACTTTGCCTAAAACACTTGGTAGATCCCTCCAACCAAAATCATGCCATGTGAGTTGACAGTCTTTTCCTCTTACCATAAGAGCAGCACCACAGAAAATGTTCATTAAGAGTTAATGTTAAATTCATTGAATTTAGCAACATAGAGATAGCTCTTTCTTTCTGATAATGCAAATCTCTCACCATCATAATATGTGGTTCCTTCAATTACCGTAGGAGCATTTATAATGTAAACACTGACAGAGCCCATATCTCAAACAGAAGACATTCTTTAAAAATAATAGCCAAATGTATTGAAATGCCTCTGAAAGTAAAATATTTAGCACTTAATTGCAGATGGGTAATGTTAAATATCCCATTCGTTATTATTACTGCCACATGCCTGAATAAATCCTACCATAAGCATTAAGCAAGTAGGTAAACAAAGAAATAACACTTCATGTGATGAATGCCAATATAAAGCATGTTTAAACTGTTCTGTCAAGAGACAAGCCTGGAAATGCTAACTGTGTTCCTTTGCTTTTATGCAATCATCTGAATACACAAATTCCAATTGCAGCTTTTAAAACTTCAAATCGAGGCTTTTGAAATTTCAGAACACACATGCGTTTGGAAAAGCAGATTATAACAAGGTCCCGGTGGGATTTTGGCACCATCATTTTATATTTCAAAGTATAAAAAACAAATCTAGACCAAATATGACTACCAAATGTTTTCATATTTGTAAAGATGCTGTACTTTTTAAAAAATTAAATCATCAGAAAAAAAGTTTTCCGTAAACATCGTGTAAAAAGAAAGATACGGCAAAAAGCCCAGCCAAAGCTTTTACTGTTTAAGTGATGATTTATTCTAGCTGGGAGTTGTTAAGAGTTTTCCAAATTAGTATATGGTTAATATCCATAAAATCATATGCAATTTACTGCCTTTCAAACTGATGTTGAAGGTTAATTATAAAATGTACTTAATTATTTATAGTGCATGCATGAGTCCTGGATACTCTCAGTGTCCAGATACACTGTAAACAGAGAGCATTTAGCAGAATTATATTGGAAGGACAGCAATTCTTCACAAATTAACTTATTGATTTAATGCAACTTGAATCAAAATCCTTAATGAAAATTATTATATCATTTGATCAAATGATACACATATGTTAGAATAACTAGAGTGGGAGAGGGGGTTTAACCTACTAGAAATTAAACATATTTTAAAGGTACAATGATTGAAGTAATGCATTACTGTCACAAAAATCTATAGTAGATCAACAAAAAGAGCCTTAGTAACATAAAAATTTAAAATATGATGAAGAAATCACCACAAATCAATAGAGAAAAGATTATGCTGGGGGAAAATATGAACTTCTGAAAAACCCTTGAAGGTCAGAAACCTAGCTCTATATGAATTTAAGAAGGAGTAAAATATTCAGGTATTTTTAAATGAAAGTATAAGGACCCAGAATAAATGTGAATATCTGAACAGTGGTAGAATGGCCACAGATGTAAGAATAATATCAATGAAATAAATAACAAAGAAACTAATAATTATTTTTTTATCTAGAAACAAACAAACATAAATAAAAGTAAAAGGCAAAAATGGAAGCTGGAAAAAATATTCTCAATAAATACATATTTAAGAAAATGTGAAAAGAGCTCTTACAAATAAAACACTGAGGAAAAATGGGCAACAGACATAGCAGACAATTGACAGTAGAAACATAATTGGCAAACATGCACACACATCCATTTCTACTTCTCTATTAAAAAAAAACTTAAAATATCTGTAACAAGCTTTTTTTCTGTCCGATCAAGTATACAGGTCATAAATCTCAATAGTGGTAAAAGTGAGACAAGTATTTTCTAACTGTTGGTGGTAGATTGTGAGTGTTCTCAGTATCAGCATTGCAAAGAAATTCAGCAATGTGTATTTAAATCCATAGGATTCTTATTGTTAACTTTTCTTTCCTATTCCAAGGAAATTAGCAGCAAAATATGAACCAAAATGCATAAACAAATGTGTTTGTTGTAGGGTCATTTATTATAATGAAAAATTGAAAACAAAATGTATAATAACACTGGAATGGTGAAATATAGGGTACTCATATGTATCTCATTACTCAGATCTAAAAAATCAATTTTTCAAAGTGTAATTAATGACCTAAGGAGATACAGTACAATATTAAATGAAGAAACTAGGTAGAGAATGTTTATAGAGTTTGATCCCAATTAAATATATAAATCTCAATTATAATAAGTACATCTCCCCTCTTTTTCTTGGCTGGGTATTCTTGAGAGGAAAGAATACACAAGTAAATAATTTGAGACATAATTGAAATGAGGGGGTACTTGATTTTGGAATTTTCTAAATTTGAGGGTTATTAATTTTTTTGGTCTGATTTTAGGGTTTTTTCTCCCTAACATTGTATATTTCTAGATGAAAATTGGAAATCTTAAAAAGCCTTACCAATTGGTCTAGGTTTTATAAATGTAATCAGAGTTTAGCAAGATTTTACGTAACTAAAAGTATTTGAAACACTGTGCAAGATCATTTGGAGTTAAATACTAATGGAGACAAAGATTTACAAAAAGAATAGAAAAGAGAGAGAAAAAAATGTAAACTTTTACAATCTAGATTCAAGGAACTGAATCAACTTAGAACTTTTAAACAAATAAAGCATGTCTATAGTAGAATTTTTCCTCTTCTACAATTGCTTCTAAGGCCGGAATCTGAGGGAAAATGGTCCTATCCCACATTCTAAAACAAGCTGCCAGCAATTGAGACTGATGACTTTTCCATAGGGTTTACAGAGTCAACAGTGGTATTACCTTTACCTAGCAGCAATTTCCAACCTCCTTTGTGCTCCGTGTCCCAGTCAACATTAAGAAGACTCAGACGGGAGGGGCTCATAAGCATTGTGGAGAGTGGAGTGTTTGTAGTAGGAGACAGTTCCCTCTCTTCCCTTTTTTCATCTCTCTAAAGTCAAAGGTAGAGGCTTCAAGGAAATCACTGAGAAAAAAGTTTGTAGACTACAAGAAGGGAAAAGCATCCCCACATTCCACTGAAGGTTGGTAAGCTACAGAACTCCTTCACAGATCTGTGTAACTTTGGGAGGGGCCAAAAGAGCACCCCATACATTTATTTGACTTTCCGTGTCCAAGCACTCAGAGTGGAGGAAGAGCAAGAGCCACAGGGTTACATACATGAGAAATCAACAAAGGGTGTGAAATGGGCTTATTCTTTTTTATTAATAATTTAAATAAGGAAGAATTGTCCATGATGAAATTTATTAAAATGAAGAAAGGATGGACTCAGAACATGCCAAATATGAAATGTTAATTGTTAGTTCAAAAGTTTGTTTACCATGTTTTATCCACCAACTCATTGCTTATAACCGAAGTCCTTATTTCCAGGTTTCTTCTCTTCCCTTCTCTGAACTCCAGATCTCTCGATTTTTTTAAACTGGTAATTTCCCCTAAATATATGAGGCAACAAAATCCACTATCCCAGCCAGAAAAGGTGCAAGCATTCTTAGATGAGATGTAATATGCAGGACAGGTTAAGAACACAAAGGCTCTGGATCCAGATGCCACATTATTGAACAATGCATTGGCCACTTATTAGCTGTATGACCTTAGAAAAGTATTAAGCCTCATTTTTTTATCTGTTAATGATGAGATAATAGTAGCCATCTCATAGTAGGGTTGTGAAGATTTGATATTTGGCTCAGTCGCTGCTGTGTAGTTATTCAATAATTGTTAGCTACTAATACCAATCTCTCTCCTTTTATCAACAGGTCCTATTGAGTCTCCTCCTAAATTTTAAAATTTTCCTGTCATCTCCTTTCCCCTCTGCTACACCTTCATGCTTTGGACCTTCATTACTTTATTGCCTGACCTATTATGATAGTCTCATAATTGATTTCTGTCTCTTGTCTTAATAATCACACTTGCTCACTATCATCTGCCATAGAATAGCCACAGAGAGTTTGTAATGAAACCAATCTTTTCCTACTAAAAGCCTATAAGTAGTTCATCACCTATAGATTAAAACAGAGAAGAAATGTTCTAGGTGCTTCTTAACCTGGCCTCCAGCCACCTTACCAGCTTGATCTCCTGACCAATCTTCCATAAATCTCAAATACTTCACTAACCAGTAATGCCGACTACACTAGTCATTACATGCACAAGACAGGTCAAAATATTTTTCGTTGCCAAAAACTCATATAATCAAACACTAGTTCCCATGGAAATTGATGCCAAAACTTTATTGATTCTATCAAAGGAAAATAAACTCAAGCATCAGGCAAGTAATGTCATAATAATATCCATTTATAATTTCACACAAACAAAACAGTTATCTGTCATTACATTAAGACTTTTAAAAAATCCTGAAACAACCAGCAACTAGGTAGCAGCCACTCTATGTCAGTGATAGGAGGCTGTACAAATTAACTAAATTTCATCTATTCTAAGGTGCACATTTTATCACATTAACATCACTGAAATAAAGATGAGCTTTACAATCCCTGTTGGGCAGGCCACATGTGGCTTAAAAGAAAATCATGGAGACAATAATGGAGCCTGCTTAAGAAATGCTATATCACCAACACTCTTGATGCCACACAGGATGATATTGTATGGAAAAAGATAGACTCTGAAAGGACAAATGTTACAGTATAGTCAGACTCTAAATGTGAGGACATCTTAGGAATACGTTGACCAATGTTTCCAGTTTTTCACTTATATTTTACTTTTTATGCAAACAAAAGAGGGATAAATGACAAAAATAATAAACCTCAAAGAACACATTTCATAGCAGGGTAAAACTTAAAAGTGATGTGTCATAGTTTAATGGGCAGCATTCCTCACCCTACCTCCACTGTCTACCTCACAGGTACTTAAAGTGATAATATAATATTCTACAGCCTGCAACTGAGGGTGTCTTTAATTTGATGAAATACTATAGTGTACATTGGTGGGTAAATTAGACCATGTTTCATAACCAACATTTCAAAGAATAGGAACGATTATTCTAGAACATAAATGCATGTGAGATTAAATAGAATGATGTGAGAATTCATCCATCCATACAACAATTATTTATTGAGAATCTATTCTGTGACAGGCTTTGTTTGTCTCAGGAACAAGGATTGCAGCAGTAAATAAAACATACAAAAATCCTTGCCCTCAGGAAGCTTAATTTCATGTGTATGATATATACAACACCCCAAATAAATACCCAAATCATAGAGTATGTTAATTTTAAGAACTAACGAGAAAGATAAAATAGGAAGAAAGAATAGGAATTTGAGGGGAGGTGCAGTTTTAAGGTGAGCCATCAGGGAAGTCCTGCAGAAGGTGAGGGAGCCAGCCATGTTTGATATTTCAAGGAAGGGCTAGAAAGGTAGAGAAGAGCAAGTGCCAAGTCTCAGAAGCAGGGACCCATTTAGTGTACTTGAGGAACACAGCAAGGAGGCCACAGGCTCTCAAGAAGGATAAAAGAAAGTGAAAGTAGATGGAAATGTTGTCATGAGGTAAGGAGAGAGGGGATCAGCAGATCGTATAGATCAGTGTGATTCAATAGAAAAACTAAGTGAGTCACATATATAATTTAATTTGTTCTAGTTGCCACATCAAAAAAAGTAGAAGGAAACAGGTGTAATTAATTTTAATATATTTTATTTAGCCCAATATATTAAAAATATTATCATTTCAACCAGATGTGATATATTGAATAGGATATTTTATATTATATTTAAAATTTTTTAAATAGACTTTATTTTTAGAGCAATTTTAGGTTCACAGCAAAATTGAGCAGAAGGTACAGGGATCATTCTTTTTTTATGTACTAAGTCTTCAAAATCTGTTATGTATTTTACAGTTACAGCTCATCTCAATTTGTACTAGCCATATTTCAAGTGCTCAGTATCCACATGTGATCCTGCCTACCATATTGAACAGCCCAGATCTGGACCCTCATAGAACAATGTAATGCTTTGGCTTTTGTTATGAGTAAATTGGAAAGTGATAGAAGAGTGTTTTGAGTGCAGGGGTGACATAACCTAACCTGAGGTTTCATAGGATACCCCTGGTTCCTGAGTTAAGAATAGAGAGGGAAGAATGTCACCTTACATGTCCCAGAAGAAACTTTGAACAAGCTCTTATCAAATAGCAAAACTGAATATAGACAAGCCTTGGCTTAGCAAAGATTCTGGTTTGGAAAATGAGTGTAATTGTAGTTCTCTTAAGGTTTTGTCTTTGAGCAAGCTGTCTTATTCCTGCAACATGGGGAGCTCTCATGCTTCAAGAGTTGGATAGACCATTATCTTCTCTGGAATATGTCCCAGGCCCTTTCCTAGAAATAAATTATCCTCCTATAATACTCAATCATAATCCTTAGTTCACATGCTTGTTTTTTCTCATGGATGGTAAGATCCTCAAGGCAAGGTACATAACATATCCATCTTTAATCCTAATGCCCAGTAGAGTTCCTGGAAGATAGCAAATTCTCAGTAAATATTTTTTAATTTACAGCAAAAAAACCCATTCTTAGCTAAACATCTAAAAAATGGAAATATCCCAAGTGTCCATCAACAATGATATATTTACACAATTAAATAATATACAGCCATGAGAATGAACAAACTAAAAGTATATGCAAAATGGATTATTATAGGTCGAATTTTGAGTGGAAAAGGCAAAATACAAGAGTATATACCATATGATTCCATTTGCATAATGCTCAGTACAGGCAAAATAATAAAAATAGATAGGACACTGCTTACACTCTGAGGTAGTGATTATCAGTGAGCAAGAGGGAGATTCTGGGATTCTGGTAACATTCTATTTCTTTCTCTGGTTATACACTGTATCTAATTTTTAAAACTTCATTAAGCTATAGTTATATGTGCATTGTCCAATGTGTATTTTATACTCTAATTAAAAGCATACATGGAAGAGGTATATAGCTCCCCAAAGACAACAATACAAAAAAAATTAAATTATCTTAAGTGGAAACAATTTTGTTCAGCTGTCTTACAATACAATATATAAGAATAAACTTATGGCTAATTAACTTGTAGTATATGCATTTTTATAATTAAAAACTTCCACTAGTACAACATATGTCAAGTATGTTAAATCAATTTTTCTCTTTCCTCAAAAAAGATTGTGAGTCATAATTTGGAAAACATTTACACATGTAATAATTTAGTGTTTTTATTTTAAACCCAGCAGAAGCCACATAGAACAGAACTGTCCAACTAAGCTCTATCCATATTCCTGACCCACAGAATTGTGAGCAAATAAAACAGTTGCTACTTTAATAAAATACTTTGTTTTTACTTTTGTCCCATAATTTTCTATAAAAATGCTTTAATTAAGCATTTTAAAACATGTGACTCCATGTTTTATACTTACTTTAGTGCAGTGGTTCTCAACCAGGGGCAATTTTGACCCCCTCCCAGTATATTTGGCAATGCCTGGAGACATTTTTGGTTGTCACAATTGGGGAGTTGGGAGTTGCTACTGGCATCTAATGTGTACAAGCCAGGGAAGCTGCTAAATATGCTACAGTGCACCGGATAGCCCTTCACAGCAGAGAATTAGCCAACCTTAAATGTCAGTAGTGCTGAATTTTTAAATCAGAATTTTTCTTGACCAATTTTGATCTCTTATGTTTTAGAGATTTTTGAAATATTAAAATTGCTTTATTCAAAGTGAATGACTTTTCTTAAAATAAATTATGTATTGTTAACCTCTTTTAAATTGCTTATTTTTTTAAGTGTTTGCAGTGTTTTCTTTTTCCAGTTTGCTTTAAAAAATGTTTGAGAAATATGTTGTTTATAACAATTTTATTCCTCTTTCTCCAGGCTAGAAGAACAAAAGAATATCTTGTCAGAATTTCAAAGAGATTTAAATGAATTTGTTTTATGGTTGGAGGAAGCAGATAACATTACTAGCATTCCACTTGAACCTGGAAATGAGCAACAGCTAAAAGAAAAGCTTGAACAAGTCAAGGTAATTTTATTTTCTAAAATCCTCCAGGGCCTACTTGTATAAAGAGTATATAAATCTATTTTTTAATTGAATCATTGATTTCCTGCCCATTAGGTTATTTATAGTTCCTTACTAAAGTGTTTTTCTTACAACTTTATTTTGTCTTAACCCAGTGGCTCCCAATGAGTGTACATATGTATAGATGTATGTATATATATATTGTATCTATACATATATACATATGTATTTACATATATAGATTCAGTACATGCATATAAATATATATAATGCATGGAAGCTGTTTTCTAAACTAATTTATAAATTAAGTTTAGACTTATTTGAGAATTCTATGACTTTGGATAATTTTAAAATTGAAGAACAAAGTGTAGAATCATAAAATCTAAATCTAAATGGGAATTACTTATTCAATCTGTCTTAGGCTGTATCCCAGAGATTTAGAAAGAGTCTATAAAAAAAATCCCATTTATTAGGAAAAATCTTAATTGCCAAATCAATCCTACTACTTCAGCCTCTAATGAAAGGCATTATATTCGCCTGAAGAAATGTTTTGTTTAGCTTATTTTGTCTGGGGTGGGGGGTGTGCTGGTTGAATAGACAACCAGCTTATTCAAGTGGCTTTTCATATCTTCCTACTGTGATGTCTGCTTATTACTGATTACCTCACCTGGGTGACTGACATCCTCTGATTGTGCAGTTGGATTAACTTTCATGGTTTTAGTTTTAGGAAAGCAGCTCTTCTGGATCTGTTTTATTTTAATTGTTGAAGGGAAGGTGAAAGGGGAAGGGAAATTAATATTTAATCATCTCCTATTATGTGCCAAGTATTAGATGCATTTACATCTGTTATTTTATTTAATCTTCATATCAAACCTTCAAAATGGTTGCTATTATCCTCATTTTATAAGGTCACATAATCAAAGGAAAATGAAATTAATCCTTTATCAATGTTTCAGTTAGTTTGCACACATAAATTAGGGTCCAATGTCAACCATTTATTTTTATGAAACTAGAAATTTATACTTGAACAAGAGATAAAGTATATAAATTAAAATATGGTTTAATTCAATGAGTAGATATGGAGCACTTACTATATGTCATACTTTGTACTAGGCATTTGAGATTCAGAAAATAAAAAGTTTGAGAACCATTTGAAGATGGTTCTCATTGAAAAATGAACTCAGTCTATTCTTAGAAATTGATCTTTCCTAAATGTATAGAGTGTCACATACTGTAGTATAACTGATAATCCATTTAGGAGACATATTTAGTTGCATTTACATATTAATAAATATGCATTGATTCTCTTTTCTACTAGACAATCTAGGTGCATATATATATTTAGGATTGTTATGTCTTCCTGCTGAATTGCTCCCTTTACCATTATATAATGACCATCTTTGTCTTTCTTTACCATTGTTGGTTTCAAGTCAACTTTATCTGATATGAGAATGGTTACACCTGCTCTCTTTTGGTTTCCATTTTCATGGAATATTTTTTTCTATCCCTTCACCTCAAGTCTCTCTGACTCCTTGTGGATTATATGTGTTTCCTGGAGACAGAAGATACATGGGTTGTATTTTTTCATTTATTTAGCCAGCTTACATCTTTTGAGAGTGACATTCAGACTGTTCATATTGAGTGATAGAATTGATATGTGGGATGCTGTTCTGTTCATCATGTTGGGCATACCTTATTGCATTGTTTTCCCTCTCGTGTGATTCTTTTATATGAGCTGTGAGCGTTAGCTTTTGCGTGATTTTACACTGGTGGATATCTATTGTGTTGATCCACGTATTATGCCATTCTAAGTATTTCCTACAGGGAAGGTCTGGTGGTGACAAATTCCCTCAGTGCTTGCTTGTCAGGTAAAGTCTTTATTTCTCCTTCATATATGAGACTTAGTTTTTTAGGATACAAAATCCTAGGCTGGCAGTTGTTCTGTTTAAGAAAACTGAAGATGGGGCCCTGATTCCTTCTGGTTTATAAAGTCTCAGTTGAGAAGTCTGCAGTTAGCCCAATGGGTTTTCCTTTGTAAGTTACATGATGTTTTCTCCTCAACAGCTTTCAGGAGTTATTCCTTCATGTTGACTTTAGCCAGTCTGATGACTATATTTCTTGGTGATTCTCTCTCTTCAATGAATCTCCCAAGTGTTCATTGAGCTTTTTCTTTCTGGATTTCTAAATCTCTAACAAGACCAGGGCAGTTTTCCTCAATTATTTCCTCAAATAGGTTTTCCAGACATGGTACTTTTCTTCTGTACCCTCAGAGATGCCTATGATTATTATATTTGGCTGTTTTACATAATCCCATCTTTCTGGTAGTCTTTGTTCATTCTTTGTTCTTTATTTTTGACTGACTGGGTTAATTTGAAAAAGTTGTCTTCAAACTCTGAAATTCTTTCTTCTGCCTGGTCTAGTCTATTCTTAGAGCTTTCCACTGTGTTTTCTATTTCATTAAATGAATTTTTCATTTCCAAAAGTTCTACTTTTTTTTTTTAATATGTCATCTCTTTAGTAAAATTTTGTTCATTTCCTGAATTGTTTTTTTCTGGTTTCTTTCATTTGGTTTTCCATGTTCTCTTGTATTTCATTGAGCTTACTTACAATCTATATTTGGAAATCTTTATCTATCATTTCAATATTTTCATTTTGGTTGGAATCCATTGCTAGAGAGCTGGTATGCTTCTTTGAGGGTATCTTTTCACTCTCATTTTTCATTCTTCCAGAGTTCTTGCACTGATTTCTTCTCATCTGGAGCAGCTGTTGCTTCTTGTTTTGGGATTTTATTTTGTTTAAATGGGGCCTCCCCCCACCTCACTCTTAAGGCTGTGTCTGTAGCATATGTTGGATAAGGACTTTTGGCTTGCTTGTGAATGCTCTGATGGGTTTCCAGGTTCTAGACGGATACTTTGGTCTAAATAATCCACAGTGTGGTGGTTTTCTCACTTGCTAGTTGTTTGTAGGCTGCAGTGGTAGTGAGCTATGTGTGTGGGCAGATTCCCTGTCTCTTATTGATAACGGAAGGTGGAGGTCTTTGAAATCCTTTCTCTCCCCAGTCCTGTGGTCTTCTTAACAGTGTGAATTATATTGGGATGTCTAGTTTAATCTCTGAGACAGTAGGTGTTGCTTGTGTTTAAGAATCAGCCACACCTTGCATGATTGAATCAGTAATGCTGTAATGAGGTGTACAAGTTGTCCTCCCTGCCAGTAGGTGGCGCTTACCAGATAGAGCCAGCAGCAGTCTTGTTTTCTGGGACCTGTAACTGGCTCTCAGGAGAGACACTTGGATGCCCTAGGTGGTGAGTGGGGCCCCCAGGGGACTCTTTATTCTCCATCACAGCAGAGGTGGGTGGAGGAGTGAAGCTAGATGGGGCTTGGTCAGGTAAGCCTGCATTCTGGCTCCACAAAGGCAGGCAAAAGAGCTGTCTCAGCAGGAGTGAAAGGTCAGCTCCCAGGTCACTTGGGAAAGCCTCCAGGGATGGGCTGAAGTGGCCTCACCAAGCCAGAAAGTCTGCTCATGTAGCGGGGGACAGTTTGCGATTCACAGTTTGGCTATCAGGAGTGGGTTTCACTCTTCTCCCTCCTCTCCTACCTCAAGGTCTCCTTCTGTCTCCTTGGCCACAGGCAGAAACTCAAACTAGCTGAGCTCACCAGCAGTGGCACTGCAGGATGGGAGCTTCCCTGTCGAGGATTCTACCCTGGGCTAAGAGTGCAGTTTTCCTGTGGCGAGAGGGCTGCTCCATGAGTACGCTATGGCTCTGAACCACACTGCACTCTCCTCTCAGTTCTGCCCATGCAGACTCCCATACCTCCTAAAACTTGTTCACAAATTCCCCCTCTGTGCCCCTGAGCAATGCAATTGAGTCCTGGGGTTCTGGGGTCCAGCCTGCGGGCCTGTCCTCTGATCCCCTAAGTTCAATCCTTGACGATTCAGGGAGAAGCATGCTGGTCCCAACTTGCCCATGGAGTGCTCTAGCAGGTTTAATGTCCCTCTGCTTTGAGGTATGTCCTGCTCTGCTGGAGCAGCCAGGTGAGCAGCACTGAGGAGGGCTGGCAGGCAGGGAGCTCACATCGCAGCACCCCTTGGTCTGTTACAGGTCTTCTAGAGGAAAGGTGTGAGCCCCACTCTCTGTTGGAGCCTTGTTGTAGTGGACACACCAACAGAGGAGAAGCAGCAACTCCTGAGAGTCTTGGCTCAATTGTCCCTTGGGGCACCAGTGCCTCTAGGCAGCAATGTGGGGGGGGGAGGGGAAAGAGAGTAAAAAAATCAAAGTGTAGGTGAGCTGGTGCTCTTGTCATCTCTGTCCCCCTCTCTGGAGGGCAGCCCACCAGAATGTCCAAGCTCCAGGATCACACAGATCCCACAGGAGCCACTGGCCCCTGTGTGGCCACTGCAGTCTGGGATGGAGTTGGGAAATGTTTATGTGGGAATAAGTTACATAAAAACTGAAGGGATGAAGCTCCCTTGGGGTAGACAAAGGCACACAGTGGGTGGAGAAGCAATATGGTGCCCTCCATCTTGGCTTGGGTCTGTGGTGATGGGAAATGACCCTGAGGGGGCTGGCAGCCTGGTAGTTTGTCCTCAAGAAGTCCCCAGTTTACTGGTGGCAGCAGCTTTTTGGCTTGTGAGGGTAGAAAAGCTCTCCAGCAGCTTGGGAACCTGCTGACTTCCAGAGGTGTGAGGGTAGGAGAAATAAAACCCCCACCTACCCTTTCCACTGGGCTCCAAGCCTCTCAGGGTTTAATATTTGGCAATATCTTGCTCTTTCTTGTTCTGCTCTGCAACCTCTTCCTGTGGAATCTCTGGTAGGTTCTGACACTTTTTTCTCAGAATTACACCTGATCTATGTGGGGTTTTTTTTCCCATTTAAAACTTTTTCTTCCTTCTGAGATGATCTGGCAACTGATGTGTCTAATCAGACATCTTCCCATGGATCCTCTGCTTAGACAATCTGGATCAGGGCTGTCCAACAGAACTTCTATGATAATAGAAATGTTTTGCATTAACCAATTTTATAGCCACTAGCCATTTGTGCCTTTTGAATACTTCAAAGGTGGCTGGTGCATCTTAGGAACTGAAATTTTATTTTATTAAATTTTAATTAATTTAAATTTAAATAGTTTCGTGTGTCTAGTGGCTACAATACAGGACACTGCAACACTAGATGACAAAAAATAAATAAAACACAGCATCATGGTTGTTTTGAAGGTATTGCAAAAGGGCATACATAATGTGATGCTGAATGAATAAGAGAAATTCAGGTATGTGAAGGAGTAAAAAATAAGGGTTTGGGATTAAACTGCCTAAGTTTGAATCACATCTCTGTTGTTTGCTAGTTTTGTGTCTTTGGAGCTAGTATTTAACCTCTCTGTCTCAGTTTTCTTCTATATAAAATAATATAATAGGATCTACTTCATATAGTTATAATATGAACATAAACTGAGATAGTATATATGAAGAGATTAACACAGTACCTGACTGGTGTACATTGAGAGTTAATACTCTAAATATTAGTTATCTCTTAAAATGATATGCAATTTCTTACACAGTGGCATGCTATGGTATGCTATGGTATCTAAGAAGTTTATGAATATACCCAGATTGTTCTATTTGTGATAGAGATATGTTTTCAGACTCTAACTCTGTTTGGGGTGTTGTTTTACCATCTAACATTTTTCTAGTGAAAAAAATCTGTGAGGGATAGATAATCTGGTCCTTTTCAGGAAGGTTTATCTACTGAACAGTGGGTGTTTCAGTCCATTAGCTCTGTGCTCTGTAGAAAACTGTTGCTATTTGAGGTACCACTGGGCCTTCGGTCAAGTTGCTTCATTTTGATAGACTAATCAATAGAACCGAAGACAAGGCAGTTGGAATTGTGCTGTAATTCATTTTAAACGTTGTTGCATTTGTCTGTTTCAGTTACTGGTGGAAGAGTTGCCCCTGCGCCAGGGAATTCTAAAACAATTAAATGAAACCGGAGGAACAGCACTTGTAAGTGCTCCCATAAGCCCAGAAGAGCAGGATAAACTTCAAAATAAGCTCAAGCACACAAATCTCCAGTGGATAAAGGTTAGACATTAACCATCTCCTCTGTCACATGTGTTAAATGTTAGCAAGTGTTTGTATTTGTTTTGTTTCCTGGGTGTTTTATTGGGGGGTAAGAGGCTGATATGTGGATTGTTGTTTTGTTTGGTTTTTTAACCTGATCATTTGATTTGGCTGTATGTTTTGTTGTGAATGTAAACAATGGTAATGGTGGATGGCTTTACATTGCTGACCAAATGCCAAAACATAGACCACTATTTCATTGCATAAATTATTCTGAAGAATTAGACTGAAAAAATGATAAAGTAATTAATTCAGTAATTCAATAATTCATTATTCAGATGTATATTGACAGTATTTAAGCAAAATGCAGGTGGTCTAGTTCTAGTTCAACAAGTATCATAAATCAAAATCACTTATTTGAAAAAAAAGTTGAAAAAAAAATCACTTATTTGTACCTATAGTATAGACTTAATAATTAATGCATGCTAACCCTCTCCAAAAGGTGCTTTATTTATTTATTTATTTATTTATTTATTTATTTATTTACCTGCTGTCTTATTTACTTAACTTGTGAGTCTTCATCTTTCTACCTTGGATACTTTCTAAATATAATATTAAAAATGTTTATCAAATTAATGTATGCTTTAAAAACAAGTGGTCCAAATGAATTTATGATTTCAAGCAACATTAATTGATCCAGCACCATTTATTGAAAGACAATAATTTTCCTACTGTACTGCCATGGCATCTTTGTCATAAATCAAGTGAACTTACTGTATGCATCTGCTTCTGGATTCTCAATCCTCTTCTATTTGATCATGGCTGTCCTTCAACCAGTACCACACTGGCTTAATTACAATAATTTTTTAACAGATTTACTGAGATATAATTCACATGCCATTAGATTCATCCACTTAAAGTATAAAATTCAATGGTTTAGGTATATTATAATACTTTTTAAAAATTATGATTGAATATATATAACATAAAAGTCATTTTAACCATTTTAAGTGTATAGTTTAATGGCATTTGTTTCAACCATCACCACCATTTATCTTCATAATTTTTCATCACTCCAAACAGAAATTCTTAAACATTAAACAATAGTTCCCCCTCCTCCCTCTTTGCAGCCTTTGGTAACCTTGAATCTACTTCCTATTTCTATAAATTTTCCTATTCTAGATATTTCATATAAGTGGACTAAGATAATATTTGTCACTTTCTGTTTGGCTTATTTCACTCAGCATAATGTTTTCAGGGTTCGTCCTTGTTGTAGAATGTGTCAGAACTTTGTTCTTTTTATGACTGAATAATATTCCATTGTATGTACATATACAATCATTTTATTCAAAAAAAGTGGGATGTGGCAGTGTAAACCCCCAACTTTGTTCTTCCTATTTAAGATTGCCTTGGCTATTTTTGGTTCTTTGAATAAATATTATAACCATGTTGTTAATTTTTACATGAAGCCTTCCAGGATGATGATTGAAATTCTGTTGAATTTGTAGATCGACTAACATCTTTACAATACTGAGTCATCTAATCTGTGAAAACAATGTACCCCTCAATTTATTTAGATCTTCTTTAATGAATTTTTAGTAATTTTTTGCAGTTTTCAGTCTAGAGATCCTATATGTGTTTTATTCGATTTAATCCCAGATATTTCATGTTGTGATCCTATTATAAATGAGATTCATTTATCTTTTTCTCTTTGTTTAAGGTTTATAAAAATATAATTGATTTTTGTATATTTTTAATAAGTTCTATTATTTTTATTTTATTATTATTTAGAGACGGGGTCTTGCTGTGTTGCCCAGCTGGACTCAAACTCCTGGCCTTAAATGATACTCCCACTTCAGCCTCCCAAATAGCTGGGACTATAGGCATGGACCACTGTGGGCCCAACTAGCCACCTAAATAAATTCTGAAGTACAAAAAATTGGCCCTCCAGGCCCTCTACCCTTTACGAGTTTAGTAATAACCTTTTGTCAGTCTAATCTCTTGTTCTTTTTAGTCCAAATGGATGGTGTCATGTACATAAAATATACAAGTCCACATCTTGGCATTTTTTGGACTTAAAATGACTCAACTTTGGACATTTTATTTCTATAATATAGTAATAGCTAACTTACTTCTCTGTAAGTCAAACATTCAGCAAATTCAAACATTTGGCTAAAAAGCTATGTGACTTTGGCCAAACTACTTAACCTCTCTGAGCTTCCGATTTTTGTATATTGAACACATATCTAGGGACCTTTCTAAATTCACTTTTTAACAACAAAGTTTTTAGAATCTTGGGGTCTTTTTAATGCATGATGCATATTTGTATCATCAAATAGAGGTAGTCTCTTTTCAGTCCTCATGATTTTAGTTTATTTATTTTTTTGCATAATTGTGCAGGCTCGACCTCCAAAACAATGTTAAATAGAAGTGGTGATAATTAGAAGCCTTGTTTCATTCTGTGTCTCAGGTGGAAAACTATCAATATTTATCATTAAATATGATGGGTTTTTTTAAAGACTTTTTTGTCTTCTTAATCAGAATAAGGAATTTCTTTATTCCCAGTCTAAGTTTGTATTGTGAATAGCTATTGAACACAGTCAAGGGCATTCTTTGCATTTCTTAAAATGATTGTATGATTTTACTATTTTTCTGTGAATGTGGTGAATTATAAACATTGATTTTTGAATGTATACTACTCTGAGATTGCTGAAATAAGCCTTATTGGCCATGGTGCAGTATGCTTTTTATAGATTTATTGATTTAGTTTTCTAATATTTTGTTTAAGATTTTTATATTTTTGTTCATGACAAAGATGGACCTGTAATATTTTTTCTCCTAATATCTTTCTCAAATGTTGGTAGCACTGTTAACACTAATTTTATAAAACAAGTTGAGAAATGTTTCCTGTTTTTCTTTTATCTGGAAAAATTGTTGAATATTGGTATTATTTCTTCCTAAAATATTTCAAAGAATTCAATTGTTGAGCCATCTGAACATGGAATTTTTTGTGGGAAAGTTTTTAATAATGATTTCCTTAATTTGATTTCTTTAATAGATATATGGATGGTTAGATTTTTTAAAATGTTTTTATATGTCAGTTTTGTAACTTGTGTCTTTCAAGGAATTTGTCTGCAGTCTTGTCATTTTGCCTTTTTGGGCTATAGACTTTCTTCACACAGCTAGTTATCTTTTATATATTTATATATAAGAATGGGAAAATAGACTCAGAGCTTTGAGTACCCAGGTGGATCTTGTTGACTGGGATATATTACTCTAAGTTCTAAGGGAGAGAGCTGACTCTCCTACTAAAGGATACCTTCAAATTCTATAATACAGCAATGCTTCGTTCAGAGGTATACCAATTACTGACTTTCTTTCTAGTAACCAAGTTCAGTTTCTTCAGATAAGAATGACTTACTTTTGTTTGATTGTTTTATGTTTATTTGTGCTTATCAGTAAGTGGTATGGGAAGACAGTTCTTTGTGTGGTACCTTTGAATTAGGGGTAAATCTTCACCTAGAAACATTCAGTACCGCATTGTTAACCTGCTTCTTAGTCCCAGCCAACATGGCATCTTTCATCCAACCATTCTCCAGATTCTGCCAGAGTCAGTTCTCACTGTACCTAATGCAACTTCTCCCTTACTTCATTTGTCCCCATATGTGCTTTTCCCATATATGCTTTTGACCTTCAAGAATGTTTTGAAACCTCTCATCCACTTTTGACCACAGTTCCACTACCTTATTGAGCATATTAAAAACCTGTTAACTTTATACCATCCAAAATCTAAAGCAAATTGTATTATTTAAACTGGGAACAAATCTGTGCCAAGAAGATATTGCAGAACTATAATTTTCATGTAATATAAAATGCCTAATTTAAAAAAAATGGCACAATTGCCTCTAAAGAATTGCTTGTTATTCACCAGCATCCAACTCAGTTGAGAGGCATGAAGGAATTATACTGAGAAAAATTTCTGTTCTTTGAAAAGAAAATAATAGAGGCTTCATTTTAAATTGTGTCAGGTTATTTATTATATGTTTTAATTGATGATGCTGAAGTTCATATAACAGATCATTTACATGACTGATAAAATATTTAGGAACTGAAATAAGTACCAATTTATGACATTAAAATCAAAATGTGTGCTTAGATCTCTATAATTCAAGCAAGGAGGTATTTGAAAAAGTCCTCTTTTATTTTTATATGTCAATATTATATCTCAGTTATGTGAATAATCAGAGTAAAACATTTTAAGGTGAATTTTTGCTACTGAAAAATAAGAAGTTTCTTCCTTTAATGATTTTTAAACAGCCATATAGAGATATAGTCACTTATGTATGGAGGGAATGTGGTATCCTAGTAATTAAATTTTGTAACCACATAACAATACAGATAAAATCATTCCTCATAGAAAGAGAACATGGAGAAGGCATGCCCCAAAATATTCCATAATATCCCAATACATCCTGATCTCAAAAAAAGAACACAAAAATAATAATTGTAGGAAATGTGAGAAAACTATCTAAAATATACGATAGCATTTTTGTGGATTGTAAACCATGAGTCAAGGTTTTATGTATTCTTCAATAAAATAAATACTCAGAATTTTTGTGATCAAAAGTTAAAACTAAGACTATGAACACCATCTTGGGCAGGCTTATAATACTACACCATCCATAATATCTGTGTCCTATCCCAAAATTATAACTTCAATGCTAGGCCTTTGCCATTAAATGTCACAGAATTTATAGTCTTATTCATTAGACATATTAAAATTTTTCCATCCATATGCCTCCTTATTTCTGTTAGTTTAGATTTTTAGGAATAGAAAGCAAATGATCAGTGCCTGATTTAGATAAGTATACAAGTTTTTTTAAAAAGTAAGGAAGATGGTTTATGTCTTACTAAGACATAGTCCTAATCATCATTAAACCTCAAATTCTTAGTCAATAGAGGGGAGAAGAAATAATAGGGACCCCTTCCTCTGTGTTCTTCAGCCCCCTATTCCATCCAAAGGCTAGAGTGGGTGTTAAACTTTAAAAGTGGTAAGTCATGGTTTCTGGGGCACAAATACTTTAATATCTTAGCATATAGTATCTCTAAAAATGTCCTAATATCATAATCTGCTGGCATGTGACTTTCTCCATAGCTAACTCTATTGTGCTGTAGTCTGCATATTTAGCCAACTGACTACTTATATTTGTACCTTTATGTTTCATTACTAAAGAGAGAAAACAGCAATTGGAAGTAACATAGCTATTTCTTTAAGGGAGTAGTGGACCGTATAATGAGTTCATTGCAAAAATGTGTTACCTTGCCTTGGCCTGAGTAGCTTCTCTTTTAAGCAGAGATGGAAAGTTTTACTTTAAACTGAATATAGCCATTAGCTTAAATTTATGGGTGCCTTCATGGTATGAAGGATCATGAAGTTATATCCTCATTCTTGTCTAATACATAACTTGACCTTTACAATCTTTAATAATAATACCTTTAAGATCCACAGTGTGGGGATATTATTAAATCTAACCTCTGTGTATTTTTCTCAGTGTTTCATTCGATGATCTTCACACATATGTCTCACTCAATTGTTTTTATTATGTGTTACTCTTCATATTTATTTGCATTTTCCCTGAATGTACATATGTGTATTGGGAAGTGGTTCTTTCCTCATCACTATCACTCTCTTCTCTGTTTCTCACTCTGTTATGCAAGTTTTTGCCTATGAATTGACATCTTACTATGTCTATCATGAGTCTTCTCTATATCCATGTGTCACTTGTTTTTTGCCCTGGTAGTTTATTTGACACATTCTTTTCTACTCTCTCCCTTTCTCTGATTCTACCTTTAATCCCTCTTTCATCTCTTCCTTTTATATCTTTGTCCCTTAGTATCCTCTTTCCTCATTCTTCATTACTCTTTTTACATATTATGTGTGGGTACTTAACTAGCCATTATTTAAAACCAAAATATGTTTTATCATATTTTATCATAGTGTATACTTTCTTAATTTGAAAGATGAAAAGATGGAACATTCATTTTGCAGGCTCAGGAGTATTCAGATGGAAGGAGCCTCATGAAACAAAATTACTCTCACTTCTTCTAGATTAGAACACTTAGTCCTAGAAAGGTTATGTGACTTATTCGAGACTAAATATAGCTCTCTATTTAAATATAAAAGTGATTCCAAAATAAATAGCATTTTAACCTTTTGGTAAAGCTTAAGTGATTTTTATGTGGATAATATGCTAGAAACAAAGAAAAAACATGGATTCCCATTTCATTCCATCACTCCCTTAAATATAAAAGCTGAGATTTATTTTCTTTTAAAGACACTATATGAGAGATTTTGCATTGCTTTTTGTCCTTTTTTGAAAACTGGGTACAATATTTTAAAATTACTTTCCAGAACCTTTTCTACTCTGGAAAATTTGTGATTGTGTAATATAGGAAAACATGTTTATGCTCTTTCAGAATTAGTTATATGCCCACTATTTTTGATAAGTAATTTTAAAGGTAGTATATATTATGCATTTTTACTAGTCTTAATAAATATATTTTCCATACAAAATATCATCTGTGATTACTATGAAAACCTCTACAAACAAATTATAAAATCTAGAGGAAATGTACACATTTTTGGAAACACACGACCTCCCAAGATTGAATCAGAAAGAAATAGAAATCTTGAACAGACCAATAATGAGTAATAAGAGTGAAGCAATAATACTAACTCTCTCAACAACAACAACAACAACAACATCATCAACAACAACAACAAAAGACTTGGGCCAGACTCACAGCTAAATTCTAGCAGACCTGCAAAGAATTGGCATCCATTCTAGTGAAACTGTTCCATAATATTGAATGAGGGAATGCTCCATAGCTCATTCTATGAAGCCAGTATCACCCTGATACCAAAGTCAGTAAAGAACTTAACAAAAGAAAACTACAGACCAATATCCCTTATGAACATAGATTTTAAAAATCCTCAACTAAATACTAGCAAACTGAATTCAACAGCACTTAAAAAAAGTAATCCAGCATGATCAAGTGGGATTCATCCCAGGGATGAAAAGATGGTTGAATATATGCAAATCAATAAATGTGATTCATCACAACAAAGAGCATATGATCATCTCAAAGGATGCAGAAAAAACATTCAATAAAATCCAGCACACCTTCATGATAAAAACCCTCAACAAACTAGGCACAGGCAGAACATACCTGAAAATAATAAAATCTATATATGAAAAACCCATGACCAGCATCATATTGAATAAGAAAATGATGAAAACATTCCCCCTAAGACAAGAACAACAAAAGGATGCCCACTGTCACCACTTCTATTCAACATAGTACTGGAAGTCCTAGCCAGAGAAATCAGGCAAGAGAAAGAAATGAAAGACATTTAAATCAGGAAAGAGAAGGTCAAACTATCCCTGTTTGCCAATGATATGATAGTATACCTAGAAAACCCTAATGACACCACCAAATGACTCCTAGAATTGATAAATTCATTAAAGTTTCAGGTTACAAAACTAATAGACACAAAACAATTGCATTTCTATATATTAATAACAGTCAAGCTGAGAATCAAATCAAGAACTCAATACTATTTATAGCAGATACAAAAAAAAATAAAATACCTAGGAATATATTTAACCAAAGAGGTGAAAGATCTCTACAAGGATAACTATAAAACAGGTATTTTATTTTTATTTTCTTTGTAGCTACTGGGACTACAAACTAGTTCCACCTCTATGGAAAGCAATATGGAGATACCTTAAAGCAATACAAGTAGATCTACCATTTGATCCAGCAATCCCACTACTGGGCATCTACTCAAAAGATCAAATGACACTCTACAAAAAAGACACCTGCACTCGAATGTTTATAGCAGCACAATTCACAATCGCAAAGTTATGGAAACAACCCAAGTGCCCATCAATATATGAGTGGATTAATAAAATGTGGTATATGTATACCATGGAGTACTATTCAGCTTTAAGAAACAATGGTGATATAGCACCTTTTTCATTTTCCTGGATAGAGCTGGAACCCATTCTACTAAGTGAATTATCCCAAGAATG
>VBSM01001483.1:16959852-16992082 GCA_008086735.1 Cheirogaleus medius
TAATTGGCCGTCCCACACGTCAGTTCTGAACTCACCTCAAACGAGGTCGTCTCCACTGGTGCCTCTGCTGACTATCGTTCCCGGGTTTCGGCACCACTTGTCACGCCCGCCTCGCCTGCAAGGAAGACACGGCAACCGGAGTTCTTCTGACAGTGCTTTAATGGGGTTCCCTTTCTTCTTACATGTTGCGGAAGACCCTGAGCATAGATGCTCACCCCCTTATATACTCTACTAAGCTGAGGAAGTTACAGCGATAGGTTGAAAGCATGTAATGGGCAGCAGCGATTGGACAAACTGAAATCCTTCATATGCATACTTATGCAACCTGCCAGGTCCCGCTTTGCGCCTGCGCTGGACTTGTTTACCACAGGCGGGCCACCGGAACTCTACGCCATCTTGTAATGGCGTTGTCACCGCGCCTCACACTGGGGAAAGGACACCCTATTCAACAAATGGTGCTGGGAATACTGTTTAGCCCGCAAAAGAATGAAACTGGATTCCTATCTCTCACCATATACAAAAATCAAGTCAGGATGAATTAAAGATTTAAATGTAAGATGTGAAACCATAAAATATTCTAGAAGGAAACATAGAACAAATTCTTCTAGACCCCTAGGCAAAGAATTTATGAATAAGACCCTAAATGCAAATGCAGAAAAATAAAACTAAATAAATGGGACTTAATCGAAAAAGTTTCTGCACAGCAAATGAAATAATCAGTGTAGAAAATAGACGATCTATAGAATGGGAGAAAATATTTGCAAACTATACATCAAAGGGCTAATATGCAGAATCTACAAAGAACTCAGACAAATAAGCAAGAAAAATGAAACAAAGAACCCCATCAAAAAGTAAACAAAAGACATGAACAAACTCTTCCCTAAAGAATATAGACAAATGGCCAACAAACACATGAAAAAAATGCTCAACTTCACTAATTATCACAAAAATACAGTTAAAACCACAATGAGACACTGCCTTACCCTTGTCAGAATGGCCATTGTCGAAGTCAAAAAATAATAGATGTCATGGTTGTGGTAAAAAGGGAATGCTTATACAATCTTGGTAGAAATGTAAACTTAAAAGAAATAAAAATAGACCTACATTCGATCCAGCAATCCCACTACTAGGTATCTACCCAATGGAAAAGAAGTCATTTTATAAAAAAGACACCTGTACCCAAATGTTTATTGTAAGATGATTCACAATTGCAAAGATATGTAATGAACCTAAATGCCCATCAACTTATGAGTGGACAAAGAGAATGTGCTGTATATATGCCATGGAGTACTACTCAGACATAAAAACAATGAAATAATATCTTTTGCAGCAACTTGAATGGACCTGGAGACCATTATCTTATGTGAAGTATCTCAAGAATGGAAAAGCAGATACCAAATGTTCTCACTTACAAGTGGGAGCTTATTGAAAGATGTATATGGTCATAAAGAGCACTAAATGGACATTGGAAACTAAGATTTGGGGATGGTGGAAGGGGGTTGAGGGATAAAAATCCACCTATTGAGTACAACGCACATTATTCTGGAGATGGGTACATTGAAAGCCCTGACTTCAGCATGATGTAATTTATCCAAATAATAAAAAAACACTTGTATCTCCTAAAATTTTGGAAATAAAAAACTAAAAATAATAAATATATTTTCATTTGTGAATGAATTTAAATATTTGCATCATATTTTACTATTTAACTGTAAATAGTAAATTATTATTTGAATTTATTACTGACTAGTATAAAATGGCATATATAAAGAGTAAACATGATTAAGAAATTTTGCTGGAAAGTGAATTTTAGCTCAGTGTATCTTTAAAAATCTGATTCACGTTACCCAAGAAAAAAATTGGGTTTATAAATAAAGTTTATATAGCAAAGCTTTAATATAGGAATAATTTTTGTAATATTGATAATAGTACAAGGATTGTTTTCAAACTAAAGCACAAAATAAAAATTATAAAAGTAAAAATATAGTGCAACTGCTAGGCCAGACCATCTTCCACAGTACACAAGTGGCCATATCTAAATTGCCAGAAATCTGGTTCATTTCATATTAACCTCTAATCATGTTACTTCTAAATATCTACTGAGGCGTAAACATTTTAGATTTGCTATTTTCATTTGTACCAGGTAAATAAATGTTTGGTATTTTTCCAGCTATATTTGCCATGAAATGCCAGTCATTATTAGTCATTACCATAAATGTGGAAAGCAAAAAGGAGAAAATTAACTAAAGCTAAATCTTGGCTTTTCTACTCCCTGCTCAAAAATGGACATTTCCTTGAATCAATTATTTTTTTATCACAAGACAATGATTAATAGATTGTTCTAGTAGTGACCATTCAGTCCTGCCTTTAATGTAAATTATATTTTTAAGTAAAGAACAGGATCTTTACTGGGGTTTTCTCCATATTGACTGGTATTTCTGGGGCCCTGAAAAAGAATGCTATAAAATATATGGTAGGAATAATAGTAATAATTGCAAGAAGTCATTTCTCTATCTAGGAGTCATAGGAGGGACCAAATAGCTTTGATGTGCTCATGATGCTCTCCCTTAAAGTATATTTGTAATATAAGCCATACATTTCTTAATTTTATAAATTTGTGAGATAAAATGTTATTATACAAGAAAATGGGGGTCACCTGTTTACCAGGCATATAGTCTGATAGTTCTTGCAAATCCATCATCTTAGAAGTTTCCTTTATGTAGTTAGTAATTACATCGAAGCATTTATACATTCATTAAATTATTCATTCAACAATTATCTAATGAGTAACTACTATGTGCTACATGCTGTTATAAACATATCATAATCAATTCCCCCCTTGCCTTATTTAAAGGACATGTATAATTTTATAGGGTTTGACTTTGTAAGTATACACATCTTTAATTTATAGTTGGTAAGTACTTGGAGCTTGAGGGTTGGGGGAGGGGAGTAGTAATTTAAAGTTTATGACATAAGCATCCTTGACTTTGCCTCCAATAATTTCACACTGACATGGGGTTTATTACTAGGTTGTGTGTTATGAGTACATCTCAATTTGCTCTGACAGTTTTGGTTTTTGCCCATTATCCTATCATAATTTTTAATAGCTCCTTCACTCTCATGAGGATCCCACTTTAGAAGATAATATATATATTTAGGGTCACTCTAGTTATGAGAACAAACATCAGGCACTTAGAGGCAGGCCTGGCCCAGTACTCAATAACCATTAATATAATTACTGCTAATGTTCTTATCAGCAACATCACTATACTTGCATCGTCATCTACCTTCTTGAAACTTCAGTGAAGCTGAGAAGCTTGGCCTGTCCGAGAAACCTGGTTGTCATTATTACCAAATTAATCACTCTTTAATGGCAATAAATTTATAAGACTATATTCTTTTTAACTTTCCAAACTATTGAAACATTAGGCAATGCTAAGAATATGGATCAGACACTTTGCAAACAATAAAACAGAAAATAGAAATGGTGAGGAGGCAATTTACTGTAGTGATTAATGTTGAAGTTCATGGATTATGGATTTCACCTGCTACCAGATATGTGGTCTTATACCTACTCTGTCCATACCTCAGTTATAACATCCACAAATTCAGATACTAATAGAACACACCTCTCCAGGTTGTGGTGAAAATTCAGTGATGTGGTGTATGGGAAATGTATAACACAGTATTTGGCATATTGTAATTACTAAAAAATGTTAGGTTAAAAACATTAGGGGTAACATTAAAATAGAAAAATGCAAAGACTAAGCACAAAATTCTTGCTGAAATATCTTCTTAATCAAACAGTTATAAATATGACTTTTGGGGAGAAAGCTGAACTATATGCCACTATTATGAATGCAAGAGCTGAAAGAGAGGAGAGTTGGCACCAAGACAACAAAATGACCCTCATGGCAAGCACAGAGGGTTTTCAGCCAATGCTCTCCATTCTACTGATCTCATTATTTTCATTATCTATGATTGGCTAGCATTTCAGATAAAATATGTTGGAAAGTAATGGCTTTTTCTCTTTATGTTACCTAAGAAGCCCAAGTAGTCCAGCATTGTTTTCAAACACCAGCATTTATGAGCATAATTGGGATGGCCATTTAACCATGAACATCTTTGCAAGCAATCTATTTGGCTGGACAGAAATCCAGGCAGAGAGCAATTGAACTTACACACTGTTTCCTCGCCCCCTTTCCCACCTCCATTTTTGATGTTGTTTCCTCTATTTTGGCAAAGTGATAAGAAACCACTTATAGAAAGTTACATTGGCACCAGATAGTATTCTATTAGGAAACCTCACCTAATACAAGATAATTTGTTCATGTCAATGCAATCCTGCTTTTAAAAATGTAACAAAAAGCATGAATTATAAACCACTAATACTTGTGTAATGATTCATTTCCATATTAAAATTTCACTTTTGCCACTATATATATATACTGACAATGTGTATTGAGCTTGAAAATTTATCATTTAAGTATGCCATGCTCCAGCATTATTAAAAAGGTAAGCTAATTTCCAATTAATGCAGATTTGACCATTTTTGGCAAACTCTCTTTCCTGTTCATGATGAATTTAAAATGAGAAAGAGTAAAATGATGATGAAAAGAAAAATGAAAAAAATTTCATAACTCGATCTTCAGTGTAACATTTTTTAAGGAAGTCTTTTATTAGCACAAAGGTGTTTGCCTATAACAATGAATTTTAGAAAGAACGAATGATATAATAAAAAGGGATTTTGCTAATATAAATTTCTTTCTCTTTCCTTTTGTTTCTGTAGGGCCTTTACTGACTAGATTATACAGCCTTGGCCCTGAGACTGGAGGGGGTTTCTTTCCTTTCTAATAATTTAATAATCTTGAAATGGAATTAAATGGAGGTTTTCATATGCCAACTTTTTAAACTCAGCTTGAACAAGGAAAAAGATTAAAGGCCATATTTAAGAGCACAGATTGTAAATTCTAACCCAGTTTCACTTATTATACCACCTGCAAAGCCAATATGTAATGCAAAAATAAAATAACAGGGCTATTTTTATAAAAGGTCAGAATCATACCAAAAATGAACTTTTCTATCAAATCTTTATACTCATACACCAAGATGTGTGAGTTTATTTATGTACCAAAAGTATTTAATATTAAATCCTGACTACTATATCCATGTCAGCTGACCCCTAATACTTCAAACTATAGAAAAGGGACACTGGATGCTGGGTTGGTTGATGTATTCCGTTTTTGTCATAGACCACCTGCCAGGGCTTATAACAGATCTGTAATGGGTTTCTTACCTTTTATTGTATAGAAAATGGATTGATAGATTAGGCCTGGGGCCAATGAACCGTGGAACCCCAGGTTTGCAAGAAAGAGTTTATCACCCTTTGATGTTATTTCTGTCTCATGTCAGCTGAGAAGGATGAGCTAGATTATCCAAGAGTAAGCTGGATGCCAAAATCAGCATTCCCCTCATTTATCCACCTTATAGTTCAGGACAAGGCCACTGTATGGGTCATGAAAAGGCCGATAAGGGCATGATGAAGAAATTTGGTCTTGCTGCCTTTTAATTTGCTTGCTGATATTAGAACTAATTACAAGAAATTGAAGAGAACATTTCATTGTTTGTTGCTAGAGAAAATCAATCTGTTTTACTGTGTAAGTGAAAGCATTTGAGCTGAACAGTGCACTTATAATTTGTGAACATTTTCAGTTATCACTGGGACAAGTATAGTCCATCTTTGGCATGGTTGGCCAAGTGTAGAGGAAAAGAGATGGACTAGAAAATGGGCCAGGAACCAAAGTCATCGCAAGGGTATTTCAGGAAAACCCTATTTGTCCTGATAGTTGCAATCTGTAGGCAACCTGTGACTGATGCTTATACCTTGAACACTGTCTAAAAATAATTTTTTTTATGAAAGTGGCATATTCTGACTGTTCGTGATGTGGGTTACATCAACAATTTTGAATAGGACAATAATAGTTGGACTTATTTAGACTATTATAAAAGAATGAAAATTCTGCAACTCAATCACAATTTAAATGACTATCATGAAGATTGCTTTTGCCGCTGCTATTGCTGTCGTGACAAATTTTAGGCCAATGCAGTTATCTCCTTGAAGTTGCTTTATTGTTTTGTTTATATCAGTGATGTGTATCTTTCTGCTAGAATCATTGAGATTCTGGTAAAGGGAGAGTGAAAAAATTACTTTTCGGGGGCTATATAGGCCCTCATTCATTGGCAATGAATAAAAGACAACACACAAGACAGGAAAATTAACAGAAAAGACACTTTATGGGTAAGATCTTGTATGGTTTGGGAGTAGATTAAAACTAATTTTAAGTACTAAAATAATTAAAATCTTGACATTAACATCTTCAATTGTTTATATAGAAACTGAAATGCAATATGATTATATGATCACTTATTTGTGTGAAGGATCAGCTTTCTTAAAGACCCTCATTTCCAATTTCTCACCTAGTTCATGTGCAGTTAATTCCAAACATGGCCTCAAATATTCTAATGGTTTGTATAATGACTGTCCCTACTTCATCTTTCCACTCTCCATGCCTCATCTCAGTACTGGAAAGATCACTAAGCTTATAGTTAATAACTTAGTCCAGACCCAGGTTAACGACTCACTAGCTCAAACTGTGGGACATTTATTTAAATTTCTTTGTGCCTCCATTTCCTTATTTGAACAATAATGATGCATTATGAGGCTCATTTGCTCATCTCCCAGGGTCTAATGAGGAACTAAGGACCCAATATATATTATAATTCTTTATTACAAGGAGTTAAATTGTGGTTACTATTACAATGTAGGTGTTATAAAATTCTAATATTAGTGGTAAGGAAGAAAGAGCCTATGTATCATCACATAGATCAGAGCGTCTCAAACTTTAATGTACATCAGATCCTAGAATAACATTGTTTTGTTCAATATCGTTTCATTATAACATTGATGAGAAAAAAAAAATCACTTCCTGGCTGAAGCCTCTGTCTGTGTAGAGTTTATGTGGTCTCCCTGTGTCTCTGTGGGTTTTCTCTAGGAACTCTGATTTCCTCCCACATCCCAAAGCTGTGCACATGAGGTGAATTGATGTGTCTACATGGTCCCAGTATGAGTGATACGGGTGTGCATGTGATTGTGAAATAAAAATTCATAGATGATAATCATACAAATGCACTACAACAGACCTTGTGATATGAAAGCACTCAGCAAGCCCATCATATTTGTGATTGTTTGTTTTTGAGTTTTGTGGTGGTAGGAGGTGCTCCTGATAATTTTAATTTTGTAAATATTTATCTCTTGATTTAACCCACAACTGCTATGACTTCTGTCCCTTACAATTTACCAAAAACTGCATAAATAACTCTTACTTGCTTTTATTAATCTTTCTTAAATGAATATATATCTCACATTTATCTCATTGTTTAATATTAGAAATGTTTTGGGTCTTTATTTAGAAGTTTGGTGATATTTTTGTGACCAGCAATATGCTGTAGGAACTGAAGCCTTGTTTATATCCATTAGCCTATGGTAATATTGGTTTCATTATATGTCGTTTCACTTAAAGTTGCGTTTTCCAGAACCTATGAATGGCATTAAGTGAGGACTTACTATAAACGTGAATCACCTCAGGATCTTGTTAAACTCAGATTCTTGATTCAGTGGGTCTTGTGTAGGACCTGAGATTCATCGTTCCCAGCAGGTTTTCAGAAGCTGATGCCCTGGACACCTTGATCCACACTTTAAGTATTAATAGTAAGGACACAGAAGGTATCCTTATAAAGAGTATGTAGGAGTTGGCCACCAATTCCATTCACTGGAATGTATACGGTATATTCTGAGATACTGTAAAGGCCTTTGCTAAACCCCAGATGATAGATAATTCAACTGTGACAGAACATATGAATGCATTCAACTAATTTACACCCCTGAAACATAGACCTTTGTGGGGTTCATAACCCAGGCATGCCTTTCCCATAATACCCTGTGCTCTCCAATCCATTCCATTTCCTTCCTTTCCTATAGTTGTATATTGCAAGAGAGTGACCTCCACCCACCTTATTCTTCAGGCTTTCTTTTCAACTAACTTCTGGATAGATTTAACGAGTGAGAGGCATTGGCAGGATATTGGAAAGCAGGAGAGGGGAGATAGGGTATTTTCCCCCTCCTTCACTGCTTTGAGCAATGGCTGATACAGAATAGGTAGCTAAAAAATACTAGCTATTATGAGGTCTTCTAATAATGATCATCTAAATTCCCTTTTTTGATGGTTACCTCCATTAGTTTGCTATGAATTTTTATAAAGGTGCCTTTGCAAAGAATTAAGCCTGACATAATACTCATTCTAATTCAAAATCAGTAATTTTAAGATTTAGAACTCTGGTGTTATCTAAGAACTTTTAACTGTACCAAGCCTTACCCCCACGTCTGGCTTTCTCCTATATATCAGTTGTGTAATAACTACAATATTGTAAAAGTTGCGGTAGTGTTATAGAACTAACAAACCACTCTAAAGCTTATTGACTTAAAATGATAACTATTTGTAAGTATACAGTCTGTGGGTCAGCTGAGCTGTTCTGTTGATCTGGCCCAAGCACATATGATCTTATTTGGCCTCACTCCTACATTTTCAGTCAGCTAATGGGTTGACTGGGGGCTGGCTTATCTAGCATGAACTCAGCTGGGATGATTCACCTCTGCTCTTATGGTTTCTCATCCTCCAGCAAGCTAGCCTGGGTTTATTCTCATGTAAGAAACAGAATTCTAATAGAGAAAGCAGAAGTGAACAAGACCTCTTAAAGCTGAAGCTTGGAACTGGTTCATTATCATTTCTAACACATTCTGTTGGCCAAAGCAAATCACAAGGCCAGCCCAGATCCAAGGATTAGGGAAATAAGCTGCAAGTCACAATGGCAGTAACTTTAAATGTCACATTGCAAATGGATGTGCATACAGGGAGGTCATCAGTGCAGTCTACCACATCCTGTAATCAGGTTTTTTATTCATCTCAAAAGATATTCAATTAAGATACACTCCTATATATTCAGATTTATAATCAACTAATCCTGACTTCCTCATAATATTAACTCAGCATCAACACTCTCAAAAGCCAATAGTCTTGAAGGTCACAAAGAACCTCAAAGATACTTTCTGCCAAATCCTAGGACGATAGCAACAGGGTATGTTTATTTATTGATGCATTCAATATTTATTAAGTGTCTCCAATATCATAAGTTTCATGCCAAGGAATGAGGATAGAGTTATGAACAAGACAGATGCTTGTCTTTATGGATCTTACATTTGGTGGGAGGGAGACAAACATTAAAATGAATTATATAATTACAAATACTGCCGTTTTCATTGTCTTTTTAGATCTGTTAGGTTGTAGGCTAAGCTACAATAATAAAAATACGCAAACTTTCAGTGGCTCAAACAATATAGATATTTGTATCTTTATTTATTTTTTGCTCTCCAATTACCTTTTTATTTTCTATATTAGTAGGAAGAACCAATGACCATAGTCATTAAAAAAAATAATATCTTACACTTAAGTATGCCGTATGGTTTCACATACACCTCATTTTAATCCTTTTTGAACCCTATGAGATGAATAGGGCTAATATCTTTATCCTTCTTTTATAGATAAGAAAAGTTTTCACATTACCACCCACACTCTCTTGCAACTTGTGCCCCTGTATCTTTCTTATATAAAGTCCAGCCGAGGTGCATAGTCTCTGCACTAAAAGTTATCCCAGGAACCCAGGCTAGCAAGGTGGCTATACTATTCTCAATACATTGCTGCATTAAAAAATCTCCATACTGGTCATACAAGTATACATATACTCTCTTTTCCACCAAGAGAGCACACTGACCGCCTCCCCAAGAGAGACCCCAGCTCAAATCTCATTCATTTACTGCGTCTAGTTCAAATTCTATTGTCTCTGGATGATGTATTGTCTTCTCTATCAGATCCAGATATGGCTCCTCACGTTCCAGTGCCCTATAAAGTGAAAGCCATGCTATCTGCTCCTACCACAAGCAATTCTTAATGGTGGAGCAAGAATAGGCACAAAGACAACAATAATTACTGGACCACCTCTGCAAGACCTAGACTGCAAATCCAGTATTTTCCCACCCCACTCCCCCATACCTACCATGTAAGCCTGAGATTGCAAATAGAAGCTAAGAAGAATGATTTAATAGAGCTTCTTTGAAGGCAGGGATGAGAAAAAATAAAGTTGCTTTCTACATAACCCCATCATCTAAGTAACAATTGCTTAGTTCAAATTGCTGTAAGTGATGCAAAAAAGGACATTGTGAGAACATAAAACAGGGGGGTTGCCATAGTCTAGAAGAGGGGGAAATGGCTATTTCAGATAATAATTAGAGAAGCACATACCAGATACTGTGATTTGGTTTAAAAACAAAAGTCACTTGAGTTCCCTACTTCTGTATACTCCTAATCTAAAACTTGTTACCCAAACAAACAACTCAGGGTTAAGGGAAGTCTTCCCCTAGATGCACAAGGAGTTCATATTTTTTCTCTAATTCTACCTCTGGCCCAGATGCTGACCTTGTCATTGACTTATTCTTCACTGGGACTGAGAATCATTATATTAATCTTGAAGGAGACAGAGAGGCCACTACCTCCACTAACAACTTACATAATTGTTTTCCTACAATTTGGTGCTAATTAACATGTGAAAAGAGTTGGGATGATATCGGTGAATGTAATAAGGTTGTTCTTTGTTCCTGAGAGCAAAGATAATGTCACCAGAAAGGATTTTGTGTCTATCCACATAAGAGCAGAAAAGAGGAAGTGAGACAGTCTGGGTATATCACATAGTCTGGCACAAGCAATGCAGAATACTTATTTCAAAGAATAAATAAAAATAAAGTTCTGAATGGTTTTGAGAATTTCATTTTTTCCCTGTAGAGTTAGTTCTACACATTACTAGTCTGCCTGGTGCCTGGTTCAAATTTGGTTCACTTTATTCCAGCTAAATGTGCGATATAACAAACCACCTTAAAAGTTAGTGGCTTAAAATAATAAAGTTTTATTACTTCTCATCATCCTGAGAGTTGACCATGATATTTTCTGCTTTACCTGGTGTCAACCAAAGCACTGGGAAAGCTGGAAAGCCCAAAATGGCCTCACTCACATGACTGGCAGTTGCTGCTAGTTGCCAGCTGGGAACCCAGTTGAAGCTATTGGCCATGAGCCTCAGTTTGTTTTTCATTCGGTCTCCTTCATGTGGTTCCTCTGGCTTTCTCACAGCTTGGTAGTTGGATTCCATGAAGAAACGTTCCAAAAGAACAAGCACCAATGTTCAAGGACTCATCAAGCTTCTGCTTGCATCAAACTTCCTAATATCCCATTGGACAAAGCCAGGCTAAACTCAGAGTCAAAATGAGAAGGGACTACACAGAAACATGAATTCTGGGAGGCATGATTAATTGGGGCCTGCCAAATAATAGCCTTCCCCACATTCCTTACTAGGTGTGAGGTCTCTCTGTGATCTCAGTTTTCTTATCTGGAAATAGGGACAAAAATGGTCCTACAAAAATGGACTAAATGAGGTATAATACACATAAGAAACTTAGAGCTGTGATGAGCACATGATAAGATACCAATAAGTATTAGCTATAGTTAATATTTTTAGGATTATTGCTACAGAGCTGTAAATAAAACAGTTTTCCAGACAGACACAAAGCCATACAGCAACAATACATTATAAGTTTCTGTCTTAATCTGTCTTCCCCTCAAGGCCTTTAAATATGTCATTTCTACAAATGTTGGCTGCATCCTGAAACCACCAACACACTGTTCTGCAATTCCTGGTTGATTCTGACAAGAGCTTCTACTAGTCAATTTCTCTCTCTCTCTCTCTCTCTCTCTCTCTCTCTCTCTCCCCCTCTCTCCCTCCCCCTGTTCTTCTCTCCTCTCCCCCTCTATCTCCCTCTCCCTCACTCTCTCACAGGCTTTGATGAGGTACATTGCTCTGTAGTCACAAAATCTTAGGAAAACAAGCCTATACTTATTTAGAGGATGATGAGGATTTGGCAAGGACAACAGCTCCCTGGTAAATTTCTCTTCTAGTCCAGGCTTCACAGCCTCTCTGTAATTCAGCTGTGATAATCTTCTGATATTTTCTCCAAATGGTCATTTTTACTTGGGCTGCAACCCCAATGAGAGCACCCAATGTTCTTCCCATTTGTTCTATGCTTTTCCTTGTGTCTCCTTCCCTGCCTGATCCACCTAGAATGTATAGCCTTCTTTCCTTCTCTCCTGCACCACAAATCTCCAAATTTGGCCTCTTTATATCCCCATGGAGCCCGCCTTGTTACTTCCAACAAGATCCATCGTGTCCTCCTGTTACCCTCAAGCCTGCAACAGTATTTCTCTTACAACATTCATTACTTTCTGTCTCATGTGTGTCAGGCATTTAGTTTGTACCATTTTATTTCTTTATTTATTTCTTTATCTATACCAAGCCTGCACTAGACTGTCCAAGGAAAAAATATTAACTCAATCCTGTTTTGTAGTTTTCCCCACTCCATAAGAAAATTAAAGTATCCAGCATGTGTTAGGGAATGATAGCTAATATTTATTGATAGCTTACTGTGTATCAGTAATATTCTAAGCACCTTGCAATGTTAGAAGAAAAATAACCTAAGATTACCAAATAACGTTCTAGAACACACCTGAATTTCTTTCTTACCAGACAAGGGAAAACCTGGCACATACTAAAGGATCAATAAGTATTCACTATTAAATTGATTCATTGTTATGGTGGTGGTAGTGGTGGTGGTGTGTTTTTTTTTAAATGTGGGTGGAAAGAAAATTTCAACAACTCTATGTTCGTATCTGTAGAAAAAGACAGAAATTCCATTCTAATTTATGTGCCTTTGAGAAGACACCCCTGGCACCAAACTTCCAGGCAAATGCCACCATCTGTGTGATTTCCCTTTATTTGCCAGTGTAGGCACAGCAGGTACTATTAGGTTAACCTTTTCTTTCCCCAGCATCCTCTCAAAATAGTAAACACTTTGGCTGTTGGAAAGCTCTAATACAAAACTGCAAATTTAAAAATCTCTCTCTTCTGGAACATAATAATTGAACTGTTATATTAATACATCATTCACATTATCTCACATTATGGGATTATAAAATATGACTTATATGTATTACAGAAAAAGAAGTATTATTTGTTAACACTAACTAAGAGATTTTCTGATATATGAGTAAAATGATAAAAATGAATTATTTAAAAATAGCATGAATGTTCACCTTCTGTGATACCTCCAGGGGGATTAGTCCTAAGTAATATGCCTATAAGTAACTAATTCAATGTATACATTGGTTCTCTTAATGCTGAAAGTGATAGAAAACCTGTTTCAAAGTGATTTAAACAATAAAGAATATCAGGATTCCAGTTCCATTTTTTTCCTATTTCTCTGAGTTCTGTCTTTCTGTGTTGACCTATTAGCTTCATCTGTCTTCCCTCACGATGGCAAAAATTGTTTGAACAGTTTCAGAATCCACATCTGCAAACTTGATTTTGAAGAAGACCATCTCTTTCGGTACCTTCTTTCCCAAAGCACCCAGGAAAGATCTCTCTGAAACTCAATGGCCTGAATTAGGTTACCTGTTCAATCTGAGGTGAATCAGACCCCACTTCTGCAGCTAAAGTGGTTAAATCTCAACCAAACTCTGTAGCTGCACCACAATGAAGGGAGGTAGGTAGGTGAAAAGTTCCTCAAAGGAAAATAAGGATGATAGATGAGTGAGTGATAGGGTAGATGGATAGATTGATAGAGAGAATAGATATATGAATTGAGAAAAGATAACAACTAATAGCTATACCATTGCTTGGATTAATGGAATTGAATAGTAGTTATGATATTACAATGATGTATTCTAAATGTAGGCAGGTTGTTGAGATCATTTAAGCAAGACATATATTAAGTGCTGTAACAGATACTGTCAATGCCCCAACTGTATCGTTTCAGCACTTACCATTTTTGTACATGCTGCTTACTTTCCACCTACCAGTACTTGCTTCTCCTTGACTGGGGCAGGTCAGAAATGTAGAAGTTATGACCCTTTAAAGCAGCAGTTGATGCATCAATACCCTGTTCCCCTGGCCCCTTCAGGTCTGATAACTCCAAGGTTTGGGTCCTACATCTTCTCCCAGGGCTCCCAGGGAATACTAAGATTCAGGTGTTCACATTAGTGACTTGCTTTATAATATACCCTTTTTTTGGCTATCTTCCCTATTTCACTTCTCCAAACCCTGTTGAGTGTCCTGGGATCATATCCCCAAACTACTTGAGTACAAATTCTTGCTTCTGAGGCAGAATTAAGATATCTGACTTCTATATGTGAGTCCTTAGAAGGTGACCATAGATAACAATTGAATCAGAGGTACATATCATTGCTTTTCAAATTTATGTCATGTTAGGATGAAAGGATGTTGGTTCTTCTTTCTCTGACATTTTCTGTTTCTGTATCTCTTGCATTTTCTTTTCCCAAATAAAACATGGCCACAACTAGAGAAAGAAATGGAATTCAGAGTAAATGTCCTATTTTAGAAAGTCTACATTTTTATTTTTAAATTATTATTATTTATTCCTATTACTTTAGAGATGGGTCTTGCTTTGTTTCCAAGGCTGGTGTTTAACTTCTAGGCTCAAGCGATCTTGCTGCCTCAGCCTCCCAAGTAGCTGGGACTACAGGCGTGCACCACCACATCCAGTCTAGCAGGTCTACATTTAAGATATGGGTCTAAAATTGAGATGTGAGCGTAAGGTAGAATGTAAAATTGGAGAGTGGAATTGTTTACTTTTACTGTAACCAATAAAGCTGCTTAGTCAAGGAATTCCAATTGTGTCTGTGGAGACTAGACAACTGATATTATGCAAGGAAACCTCTAGAAAATTCACTATAAAGTTTTACTAAATTTGAGAATTATCTTGCTTAATAGTATCATGATATCAAAATAGAAATAAGATGGCTATTTTCTTTAAAGATAATTTGAAATTAAATGTCTCAGATACTTATCTTCAGTTATGAAGGGCTGTATCATTCATGGCAATATAAGAGAGTTCTACCTTTTCACTATCCGGATCTTCCAGAGAGAGAAAATTTCTGATTATCTGTATTAGATGGAAGTGTACAATTTCACAATTTGATTGGGAGAAAAGGAAGAAGAAAAATAGAAATAAGAAATAAGAAATAGAAATAAGAAAAAATAACTTTTTCAGAAAATTTATTAAGTATCATCTATAAGACCTGGTATAAAATTTGGTTGGTACTTTAAAAAGTGGAGATTAGACTCTGAAAAAAAATATCGATTTAGTTTCAGCAAGTTAAGATCATGTGAATCATTTTAAAATTCATTTTATAATATTTCATGCATTTCAAAACCTCAAACTTACACTTTAAGTGGAAAAAGCATAGATCTATTATTTGTTGCTTCTAAATTGTTCAATCATCAAAAATTTTCAGAAGTTAATTCCAATGTTTTCATTTATCTCCATGTTATATGATGACACACTGCAACTCAATTTGCATATTGCAATTTATTCTTTACTTCTTTCCCACTCTTTCATCTCACCCTCTAAAAACTTGTTAATCCCCTTGCTCTTTTTTCTATCTCTTCTCTTGTTGCCTTTCTCCCCTTTCTTCCTTCTTAATTTCTGTTCTATTTTACCTGAAATCTCCCTCTTCATCTTTTGCTACAAATTATGTTCTTACTTGTTGAGGTGATCAAGGTAGAAAATTCTCCACATTTATTTCATTCTTTCACATGGTTTATCTTTAATATGTGTTTTAATAAACAGTTCAAAATAAATCATGCTTCCAATTTAACATGCAAAATTTAGAAAATAGATTTTTAAAGTCTGTTTTTTCACCCCAGAGAACTAAGTTTAAGATGTTTCATGATTCTGGGAAATAATTTTATGTAAAAGCAGACTTAACAGATTTTTGACATTCATGTCTATGTGAAGTTGTGGAGACTTTAAAAAAATATTTGAAATAGTAACAACACAATGATAGATTGTTTCAAATGTAAGATACTGAAATTAACTGGAAGATTGGTAATATTCATCTTTATCATTGTTCTACTTAAAATTTGAGAATGAATGTTAGAAATGTGAGAGAGTATGTGAAACCTTAATGATTTTATCATTTCATCTGAATATATATTTGGTCTTTCTTTTCCGACACTGAAACTTTAAAATTATCCACCATTTTCCAGTAATTCAGTAAAATATGGTCCATTCCTACATTTGTAATATTCTATACTGAAAACCCTATAACTTCACCATCACTTTATTTGTATATGTATCATCATATTTGCTTCTTTAAAAGATTATATGGTTATGCATTAGTTATCTATTGCTACATAACAAATTACCACAAATATAGAGGCTAAAAAATCATGTTTTTAATAATTTAAGGATATATGTGGTTCAGGAGTCTGGGCTTGGTTTATCTAGATTCTCTATCTCTGTGTCTATCATGACAGCTACACTCTAGGTGTTGGCCAGTGGTAGGGTCTCTTTTGAAAGCTTGATTGGGGAATGATCTGCTCCCAAGATCACATAGTTATTGGAAAGATTCAGTTCAGTGTGGGTTGTTGGACTGAAGTCCTTCGTTTCTTGTTGTTTGATGGCCGCCCTCAGTTCCTTGCCACATGTGCCTACCCAACATGGCAATTTGCCTTATCAAAGCCAGTGAGAGAGTGAAAAATGAGATAGAGAGATTGCTAGCAAAAGTCACAGTCTTATGTAGCCTAATTATAGAAGTGATATCCTGTCATTTTTGACATATTCTATCTGTTAGAAACAAGTCACAAGCCTTTCCTATTCTCAAGGGGAGAGGATTACACAAGGGCACACATACTAGGAGGTAGCAATCCCTGGGTGCTGTATTAGAGTCTGCCCATGACACATTATTTCTCTCCACCTGTTGACATTTGAAAAGGTAGCTAATTCTCTAGGATTCTCCAAAAAGATATTTTTATGTTGACATAGCACTATTTTTATCATTAGGGAAATATTTGTTATAATCTTTGTGTGCAGTAACATATTATTTCAAGAAATTGAATTTATCCTTCAGTATTTCTAAAAATATATAGGATTGGGGAGAGAGCTAGGATGTCATAAGCCTTAATGTAGAAATAATTTGCATTGGATTGTGAGAGATTTTCTTTAAGAGATGAAAAGGGGTTGAAACCACTGAGGCTCCAAAATACAGGTGATTCAAATTCATTTAGTTTTCATGAAAAATTTCTCATGCTGATTTAAACTTTCAGATTTTCATATATGGTGTTTTTCTTTTTATAAAATAAACACCCATGAAATTTCAGTTATTTTCATCCAAGAACATTATGGCAAATATTTCCTAGTGAAATATAAGGATATACTTGAAGTAATTTTTATGCTGTCATTTATGTTAAGAACTCCATATTGAGGTAAATTTTTACTTATTTTCTAGTAACTAAAATTCTTACTATATTCATGAAGAGCTCTGTCTTTGTTAATATAGTTTTATTGAAAATAGAAATGTCAAAATACAATAAAGGTAGAGCTATAATTTTCATCTATAATGTAATTTTAAACATACATTTCTCTTACTTAAGTAAAGATTTATACTCACATTTGCTTTCAGTATTCACAGAAGAATTTTCATATATACATTTTTAAAATAACAAGGTTACCACTTTGGAGTGGGAATGGTATGGGCAATATTTATTGTGACAATGATTCTCATCTTCCAACTTTTTCAAATGGTGACTTCAATGTTTAATACACCTGGTTTTATAATATCACAAATGTTCTGGAGAGGAAAAACTCATAATAAGAGACTGGTAAGAATAATTTATATTTGTTCAATATTTAATCAGTTTTTTTATTTAAACAAAAACTTGGATAAAATACCCAACTTTTCCGTTTGGATCAGTGTTGTCCATTATGTTGACACAATCTACCCCATGAGCACTTGAAATGTGACTTGCCCACACTGAGATGTGCTGCAACTATAAAGTATGTACCAGATAACAAAACCTTAGCATGAAAAAATTATGTAAAATAACTCGTTAATACTTTTTATATTGAGTACAGGTTGAAATAACAGTTTGGCTATATTAACTTAAAGAAAATACATTATCAAATGTAATTATACCTGTTTTTTTATTTTACTTTTTTAATGTGTAGAAAATTTAAAATTACTTGTGTGGTTCACATTATATTTTTATTAGGCAGCATTGTTCTAGATTAACAATGGCATAAAAGGTGTTGAGAGAAGTAATAATCTGGACAATTGTCTGTGAAGAAGAAATTATATTAACCATAAATATATCAATACGTTAGCCCCCAAGTTACTTGGAATTGAGTTATTCTGTTTTGTTGAGAATAGGTTTTTATTTAAACCACCTCTGCCTGATGTAACCAACCAAACATTTAACAAGCAAACAGAAACCTTGAAGGGGAAAAAATCACTTTCCGAGTCCATTTCACACACCCAGCATGGAAAAGAAAAACAACACTAATGCAGAACTAGAAGTATAAAGGATGTAATTCTTGAACTTATTTTGGATTTATAGTAGATTTCTTTATCCCCAAAAGGTGCTTAACATATTATTATTGAATGATTGTGATTTAACTATTAGTTGTATTTTCCAGCAGCACATTCATTAATAGCAAAATCTGAGTGTTAACTGATTTTCACCACCTATTCAGCAAATTAACACTGCCTTTACATTGCTATGCCTGTCCTCAACTCCCTAGTTTAACCAGCAGTGGCATCAAATGCACCATCATATCCTAAATTTTTTAGAATTGCACAGTTTATAAACCACTATATATTGCACAAAGTATTTCCCATATATTATCTCATTTGAGTCACAAGAATTGTAGGAGGTGGATATTGTCTCCTTTGTTTAGAAAAAGAAATCCAGGTTCAGCAAGGATAACTGACCTTGTTTAAGATCAGCATGTTGCTAAGTGACAGACTGGCCTTTGCATATCAAAAGAGATTTAGAGAATTAACCTTGGAGAGACAGAGTTACAGGGTGAATATTTTATCATATTGCCAGTCTTAATAATCACCAATTTGATACTAAGACTGTTAGTCTTCTCTAATGAAGAGAAGTTACTTTGAAGTTGGTTGATTGATTGTTGATTGACAGAAATATTAGTTTTCAGAATGAATTAATTCATTAGGGAAATAAAACATTGGGTTTATTCATTTAATAAATTGAACATTTATTATGTGCATGATACCAGCTTAAGTGGATACTTTAAAAGAACAGATTTTACTATAGTTTATAACAATATATTATATTTTTGAAAATTGCAAAGATAATACATTAAAATGATAAATATATAAGGTAAAGTATATGTTAAATTAGCTCAATTTAGCCATTCCAGTGTGTACATATTTAAAACAACATGTTGTATACAGTAGGTATATATAATTTTTATTTGATAATTTAAAAATAAATAAATAAATTAGAAAAAAATTAAAACCACTGGGGTCATGAAACTAAAATGCTTAAGTTTGTGCAAATATTGGTAACATAACAGGGGACACAGCTAATTATGTTCTCATATTAATGAAATACTGTATGATTATTATAGATTATAAAATACAGAAAATAATAAAGGAACATACAAATTGTTTTTTAAAAAGAATAGAGATTATAGTAAGGTAGAAGATAGAGTAACCCTAAACCCTCCATGACCCTTCCATCACCTTATAACCTAGCTAGGGAGATAATCATGTGGATAGGTAAGATGGCAACCAAGGGTAGTAATACAGGAGGTGCCCAAGAACAGACAATTATTTTCTCAAATATAGTACAGTGGGAACAAAATGGCCTTGGACCGCAATGATAAAGAAAGACTTCATATATATGATGTTCCATTCTGAAGTAGAATTTGAAGAACTCAAGAGAAAAATAAATATTATTACAGGTGAAGAAACTAAACAAAATATTATGGCAGGATTGCTCTTGAATAGAGTAAGGTAATTGTGTTCCAAATTGCAAAGATATGTTTGGTCAAGGATTTGAAAATCTTTAACCACCAAGCTAAAGGACTTCAAGTCTTTATCTTCTGAATAAGGGGAATGATGGCCATTAAAGATTGTTGAATACAACCCTATCCCAATAAGGACAAAATACTTAACTGCTTTTAGCATGAGTCCACATGAGGGAGTTAAGTGTTCCAGAATATTATTTTCCTCCAATATGTGGTTCATAAGGGAAAGCTTTGGCTCTGCTGGGTACATAGTATGTAGCTCTGGGGGAATGTATCAGAATCTCTAGAGGAGCATGGGTAGTTCAACCTTTCCCTATGTGAACAAACAAGAAATGTTGGTAATCCTTCCACAGGGGAGGGACTCTTTTTTACAAATTGAGTTTTATTTTAGAAAGCTCAATCTGGTGACAATACAGTGGTGGAAGTATAGCAGGTAGAAACTGGTGATCTACAAACCAGTTGGAGATTTTTTTCCAACAGCCCAGATAAGGGCCTGAACTAGCCTCCTACTCTGGGAATGTGAAAGGCCAGGCTGGATGTAAGAGACATTATGATTCGAGATGAAAGAAACCTCTGGAGTGAATTACATATGGAGAACAGAGAAAACGGATGAAGAGGAACTGGGGAGTATAAGTACTATGAGAATCATGGCCTCTGTTCTACAAAAGAAGAAATGGGCTTAGAGTGGTTACCCCACAGAACTAAGATCAGCACGCAAGTCATAAAGCAGACCATTAAACCTAAGCCTTCCAACTCTTAACTTATTTGCTTTACTATGCTACACTTGACTGCAGTTTTAGACTTTGTAAATTTGAGGTGAAAGCAGATTGAGAATGAGAATAAAATGTTAACACAAAAGCAGTCTTATTTTCTTACTACTAAGGGACATTGCAGTCTCTGTGGACTGTAGCAGGGATGTTTGTACTGCTGGGATCTAGGCATCTGTTTCCAAATCATAAATATAAAAACTAATTTTAGGTATCAGGACTTTATTATAGACTTAGTGAATTAGATTCTCTGGTATGGGGCTTAGATATACATATTAAAACAAAACAAAGCAAAAGCCCCTACCCAATTGAATCTACCATGTACTCTGGTTAAGAGTATTATTGTTAAAAAAATCATTGCTCTATGGAATGTTTATTATCATATTTTAAATTAATTAAAATGATTGCGTAGGCCTTCCTACCTTCTAACTCCTAGAGACAACAAAATCAAGATTTGAAAATCAGCCATACTAAAGAACTATATTGATATTTATTCTTTATTTTATGTTGTTACTTTCTTCAATTTTCATCACGTATTTTTCATCACTTGGTTATGATGGACTTCACTTTCTTTCAATCTTACAGATGAGATTTCTCCCACAAAAATCAATAGGAGCCTGCTGAGTTTATTTATTCTAATATGAATACACATAAAATGAATATGGCCAAAAAAGGTTAAAAAGTAAGCCTGTTTTTCAAAAGGCTAGATTGTCAATTGAAGCAGAAAAATATATTCAGTGCATTGGATTTATGCATTGTTTTAGTCTTCTCCAACCAATTTAGAAATGCACTTTCTTATAAAATTGAGATTATTACAAATCCTGTGCTAAGCAGCTGAAATAATGTGTCTATGCTAAGGTCATATCTGAAAAGTTTGGAAGGACACACTACATTAGAAGTTTATGAATGTATTCCACATACTTTTCTGACATATTTTAATAACTTAATATTTATTTTTTTACCTAATATTGTTTTTATTTTTTTACTTTACCTTTGATAGCATGTCATACATATGCATTGCTTGAAAGAAATTAAGCAGACATTATTCCAAAGTCAATTTTGAGTGTGTTAATGAAAATGGTTGAGTTAATTAACTAAATGGCAACCCTCACTGAACTTATTCAAAGCTATTTCCACCTCATGATGTGTCTTCCTGAAGAAATGATGCATAAAAATTAAATTCCTATTATTGTCTATTGTTCTATATCAGCCTCTAAATTGTCACTTTACATGTTACAACCTGTTGCATGATGAGTGATTATAACAATTTAATGGTAGCAGGTAAAAGATAAAACCCTACAGGATTATTTAAACCATCATTACTTAAGAAATTTTAAAATGTTATTCTATCAGAATTCAGTTAATTATTTTTAAATTTTAGATCAAACAAAATTAAACTAATATTTTAATGTATAAAAGTAGTTATAAATCATAGATAACATATTTTATTTTTGTTGGGTTTTTTTGTTTTTGCATATATAAGAAACAATCGAGTCTTCAAAGTTGAAGAAAAAACCTCACCCATTTTGCAGTGCATATAGCTAATTGGTTATTTCAGGATACTGAATAAAATCATTTTTTATACTCAATAAAGGTAAAAGGATGACAGACGTAGATCCAGGTTTGGTGGAGCTTGAAGCATGTTTTACTTTGACAGCCTTCTTTAAGTTAAATAATATAACAGGAAAAATACAAAATTATGTATGAACGTGAGTATTTATAAAACAAAAAGACATCGTAAGAAGCTAACATTTTAAAAAAGCTGACAAATACCATATACATCACAAAATTGAAAAAATTAGCAACATTTTTGATAATAAATTGCCTCTATAATACTAGAATATATAGTACTCTGAAATACATTTTCCCAAATCTTCTTGACTGTGTCCTGTTTTTAGCACGCCTTTAGGTGGGAGAATCAAAAGACAATTTAGTCTTTCTTCTAGCATGGTTAATTATTTTATTTTAAAGACAGTGTCTCGCTTTGCTGTCAGGGCTGGGGTGCAGTGGCATCATCATAGCTCATTGCAACCTCAAACTCCTGGGCTCGAGCAATCCTGCTTCAGCCTCCCAAAGTGCAAGGATTACAGGCATGAGCCCCCATACCCAGCTGTTTAATTAAAATTTGACTTTTATTATTGATAGTTTAGAAAAGTTTCTTTCACATTCACAACTCATTATTGGTGATGTCATGTAAATTATTAGAATTTATTGTCAAATTTGGGAAGAGTTTCTCTCACATATGAACTCTAAAATCTGGGATCATTTCAAGTTATCTTGTATAATAACTAATAAAGATTTTCATTCCAGTCATACAGAACTCTTCTAGGGAACACCCAAAATTTATTAAGGAAAGCTGATAGCTTGCTAATAAATCAAGAAACATTTATCTTTACTTTTAGGAAGAAATGGAGAAGGAAAAATTCTTAGTTCAAGTGCACTCAAGAACAGAGCGTAAGACAAGAAATTGGAAGCAGATATGTTGAACCTCAAAAGTGGAAGTTAAAGAATAGGGTTAGCAAAACAGAAATGGGGGGAAATCTAAAAGAAAAGTACACTGAGCTTTGGAGAATCTCCTGAGGCAGAGTAAGCAGAAAGATGTTGGAAATGTGCAAAGGAAATATCCATTACAAGCCATCCGTGTCAGAGGTGATGCCAGCTACCAAGTATCTACTACAGATTGGATATTTGGAAAGCAGAATGGGTTATTTTTGTGTTATTATTGAAGCTTGGCTTCTTAACAATTTCAGGTCCCCCTTTCATCCTAATTCTTCTAAGTCTACTTTGTTTAAACTCTATTTAAAAGTGTTTCTTCCTATAGAATAAGTTTAAAACTCCGTATCATTGCACATAAAACTCTTCATCCCTCACCCATCTGCTAATGTTTTATCCCACATTCCAGTCATAACTAGAATCCCAAGAATTAGCAAATAGAAATATGGAATACCCAGATTTTTTAGCATAAGTATGTCCCAAACACTACCAAAAATATCACTAAAAAGTATTCATTGTTTATATGAAATTCAAATTTAACTGGGCATTTTGTATTTTACCTGGCAATCCTAGGCATAAGTAACTCCTTTTCCTCACACATTGTCAAGCTTGGGCCAACATGGCACCTTTGCATGAGCTGCCTGGAATAGCTTTTGCTAGTTTAACCATTTGTTAACACACAAATCCAATGAAGTCTCCTTTGTGAAATTGTCCTTCCCTTCTGCCACCTGTCTCTCCATTCTCTCTGGAGGACACATAGGCCCTCCAGACTCCAGACTCCATGCCTTCAGAGTGTATTGTGTCTGTGTTTATTAGATTATTCATCACTTGGTAATTTAATTGTATTTTTACATATCTTTCTTTTCTTCTAGAGTAAGTGCTTACTGAAGGGAGGGATAATTTACCTAACACATTGTCTGGCATATAAAAGGTCCTAAATAATTTTCCTTTTAACTACTAACCAAATAACCAATTTGATAGTTTTTTAAATGATTAGTACCAATTTCAAAACTTGTTTTTTAAATTCATGATTCACTTGTGAAAAATATATAGATTAAATGTTATCTAAAATTCTGAATAATTTATGTAAAAGTAAGGAAAATGACCATGACTTCAAATATATAGTTCTAATTCCAGCTTCATTTTATATAGACATTAGAAAGAGTGGCAGTATATATATTTTTTAAAGGATCTCATCCCAGTGAGAAAATAAAATTGTCCATCCAACAGAAGTGCTCTAATGAACAGCTGTGTGTGTGTCGGTGGGGACATTCAGAAGAGTCTCCTCTCCACACACAGCCTCTGAGGAATGAGTTGGAAATGGAGAAGTTAGAAGCAAGTTCTGTGTTTGCCTTTCAAAGGAATGTTGCTTTCCCTCTAGTTCACAAATACACTGTCTGGATGTCCCAAAACTTCTGTAATGATCCCCTAGGACTTGATATACTCTACATTTCCCTAACCTGTTCTTCAAAGTGGTGGTTCCCAAGGCCTGAGAATAGCTGTGTCTCAAATAGCTCTTGAAAATGAGAGCCTAAAATGTTGCCACATCATCAGGAATGTAGCTGCAAACTTAGCCAGGGCCAGGAAATGAGCCCAACCAGCAAAGCCTTTGGGCTGGACAAAATTGTTAGCCATTTGGTATAGGTCACTGCACTAGGTCCATTACACAGGTTATCTGGCAGGAATCCCAGCTTTGGAGGAAAGAAATTTTAATCCTGTAAATAAGTGGCTGAAATACCATAGCAGTTGATGGTGTTAAGCCTGTATCCAAAATTGCTTTGTTAGGCTCTATTATATTGTTCATTATCTTGCTGTGAAGAAAATTAAGCTTACATCTGCTTAGGGTGACAGGGTATCCTGTTGTCATGGGATTTTCCACATTTTAGGCCTATGTTGCAGGCCCCTAATAAACCCTCAGAGAACATCTTTTGTGTTCTCAGGCATCCAGGTGTCAGGCAGACACAGTCTTTGTCTCCTTTAAACTCAGTGACATGCTCAGGGCTGTGTACATTGCTCTGTTCTCTGCCAAAGACAAAATTTATTCACAGAACATTCAAGCTAAGAGGGACCTCAGAGCTAGTCTAATCCAATCTCTGCATTTTTCCCATTGAGGAAATGGAGTTCCAAAGATACTAAGTGAAGGCCCCCAGGTTCCACAAATGGTGGAAGAGATGGCCTGGCTTCCAGTCCTCTGTTAGTAACCCCCCAAATATAATATAGATGCAGTCACCCAACTCTCACTTCCCTTTTTCGGCCACATACCCCTCTCTCTTTTCTATATGCTCCCTATCCCCTCTTCAGGAAGACGTCACCAGGCTTCTTCATCTGAGATTCAGGAATGGATGCCACATCTGTATCTTTCCCCTCCATCCTTTTCCCTTTCTTTCATGTGACAGTAACATTACCCACGTGCAGTTGTTCATTTGCTCAGTACCTTCCTCTTCAGATGAGAACTTAATGAATAGGGTCACATTTTATGCAGCCTGGGGGCCAAAAATATTGGCCAAGCAGTGACCTTCAAATGAAACTGCAGAGCTCTGGTTTCTTGCACAACGTGGTTGGAGAACAGTCTCCAGAGCCCCTAGCATGAGAACTCAATTAAACGTGGATGCCAGAATTTAAACAGATGAAATTAACACACACATAAGGCTGCTTCATCCTGATGAGTATAGGAAATATTATTGGTGACAGCTTGCTCGAGACAAGCTAATATTCGGTGTTCCTTCATACTGCTTACTTAAAATATTTGATCTGCATTTAGTGGTAGTAAGAAAAAAATGATATCATATTAATAAAAAAGGCTCTTCTTACTTTTTATTAAAATAAGGAACTTAGAAGATGTACCAAAAGTCACATGACTTTTACATATATGAATTATCTTTCATTTAATAGTTTTCTGCTATTATTAACTGCACAATATTCTACACCAGTGTTGTCCAAAAAGTGTGTTTGTATGTGTGTGTGTATATATATATATACACACACATAAATGTGAGCCACATATGTGATTTTAATCCCAGTAGCAACATTAAAAAAGTAAAAATAAACAGGTGAAATTAATTTTGATAACATTTTATTTAACCCAATGTATCTAAAATGGCATCATTTTTTACATTGTAATCAGTATAAAAAGACTGTCATGTACTGCATAATGATGTTTTCATCATTGATAGACCACATGTATGATGGTGGTCCCATAGGATTATAATATGGTATTTTTACTGTATCTTTTCTATGTTTAGATACATAAATTCTTACCATTGTGTTACAATTGCCCACAGTATTCAGTACAGTCACATAATGTACAGGTTTGTAGACTAGGAGCCATAGGCTATACCACATAGCCTAGGTGTATAGTAGGCTATGTCATCTAGTATTGTTTAAGTAAACTTCACGACATCTGCACAACAGCAAAATCAATTAATGGACACATTTCTTAGAACATATCCCTGTCATTAAATGAGTGACTCATGACTGTATTGAAGTATTTTGCACTCTTTTTTGGTACTAAGCCTGTGGGATCCAGTGTGTGTTTTATGCTTATATGCAAACTCTATTCCAAATAGCCACATTTCCGGTGCTCAATAGCCACATATGATTAGTGGCAAGCATATGGACCAGCAAAGTTCTATGTTCATCAAGGCTAGAAGTAATTTACAGGATATAATAACAGTACTTTTTAAAATTTGTTTTTTCTGGCTTTTATGTTGGCATATCATTCTCATTTTTAACATTTTGGTTCTATTTTCTTATTCTGTTGTCTATGCTTTTCTTGGAAAGCAAATGAAAAGATATTAAAGTTAAATAATAATATAGATAATTTGCTCTTGCTAAACATCTACCACTCACAATATTCAAGTTCCAAATTTCAGCTGTGATTGCAAACTTCAGCCAGCTGGTCCCAGGTGGATGGCCCAGCTGAATCAGGCATTTCCACATGCTGGCTACAAATTCGCTCAACAACAGGCCAGGAGAGTTGTGGATTTTAAAACAATTCCCACTGAAGAACTCTATCTAGTCCATTTTCCAAGTTAGACGTGTTAGTAGATACTACATTTAAATTTTTTTTTCTCATACATTGAACTCCTAGTATTGCCCTCATCAACCCATCCCTTAAAGCAGCTCTGGGAGACAGGCAGGGAAAAGACTTAGGTGGACTGGAGGTTGGACCACAACTCCTTGGTCATCTAGAGCAGGGATCAACAAACTTTCTCTAAAGGTCTAGATAGTAAATATTTTATGCTTTGCAGGACATAAAGTCTCTGCCACAAATACTCAATGCCAGTATTATAGGGCGAAAGCAGCCATAATATGTTAACAAAACAATGAGTAAATGACTGGGCATGGCTGTGTCCTATAACAATTTATTTATGGGCACAAATTTGAATTTCATATAATATTCATGTCACTTGTTTTTTATTTCCAATTATTTAAAATATAAAAATCATTCTTAGCTCTCAAACTGCACAAAAACAGGTGGTAGCTGGATTTGGCCCATGAGCCATAGTTTGTTTCCACCTGCCCTAGACTCTTGTTGACATGGGCTGATAGCAGCAAACCTGGCAGAAAACAAAATTGTTCTGGCCCCTGACTTCTGCCTTGATTTTTCATTGTTTCCACAGAAATCAAATATTTCCTTTCTTCTCCAAATTCCTTTCTGTGCTCTTTTCTTTTTTGTGCTCATTTCTTTCCTAGGTAGTAGGAAGAGACCCACCCATCTCTGAATTGTACTCACTTTCTTCATACTGTCTGCACACCTAGTAAAGCTTCAACTTAACATATGCCAATGCCACCTCCTCGCATTGTTGTCTTGAAAACCAATAAGCACCCTCCCTAAGCATCACCATTTCCAGGAGTAGCTGTTCTCTATCATTATTTTTTTACTTAGAAGTAAGATTCAAACTCTCAGAGATACTGATTTTCTTCTTTGTTAGACACGTTTCATTTAATGGATAATTCAATATGCATTTGCTTTATGGTATAAATAACAGTAATGTGTCAATTTGTGACAATATGGAATATTACACAGAGAAAATATAAATGTGAGTTATGCACATTATGCCATTTGTTACAAAAATACTTTTTAATCTTGTTATTTTTTTAACATCTCAATAAAATGATTCCCTTCAGATGAGGAAAAAAATAGAACTCCTTTTAGTGTGGTGATTTTTTTAAGAGAATGAGTTTTGGAAAGCAACAACCTTTCTAGCCAGAAAATGTTAAGATTAAATGCAACAATTCATGGTTGTGTCATCAAAACTGTCAGACTGGTGCATATATATGAACACCCCCGAATTATTTTCTAAAGTGTATTGTTTTACTTTTAAAAACTTGTAAAGATTAACAAGTCTTTTAGATGTGTCAACACTGAAATAATTGGAGTAGTATGGCTTGTAGCACTGTCCAACATAACTTTTTACAGTGATTAATATTATCTCTGTGCTGTCCAATATAGTCTGGCTTTTGAGCCTTGGAAATGTGGTAAGTACAACTGAGGAGCTGATTTTTAAATTGTATTTAATTTTAATTAATTTAAAGTTCAAGTTATATTTAGATAGTTAAATTACTTTTTAAATGAAACTTCTAAAATTGAGGATATGTGATTTTGTTGTGTGTTTTCCCCTTTTTTCCTTGAAGTCCATATTCTGGAGTATAGTGATTTATAAAAGTAAAAAAGAGGAGATTCTGGTTTTTAAAATTGTGTTTTATGAAAGCAGATTTTAACAGATACCTCAAGAACTAACTTAATAAATGTTAAGTATTGTTATTTATTATGATTCTTGTTGCTTAGGTAAAATTATGCAGATCATGGCTTAGTTTTCCTTGAATTTTTATCAAACAAAACAAATGAACAAAACAAGAAAATTAAAAACCATGTTTTCTCAGAATCCGAAGAACTTTTTTCTGTATCAGCCGAGATGCTTGTAAGGTCCTTTAAGCAAGTAAGATCAAAGATTGCTTGATGGGAGAGTGTGAGAATAAAGTAGCTCTTATTTAGAGCTACTTTTTAGAGCCCTTCCTTTAGAAAGAGCATGGCTGGGAGGGAGGGAAGGAGAAAACATGGGGTTAATTTGTAACAACACTTCTGTGGAGTGTGTATGTATCATATATAATTACATTTTAACTTCTTTGAGTTTTATAGTCTTAGGGTTTAAACAGTATGTGATCAAAATCATATTATGTAGTAAAGAGTGGGTGGGTAGGTGGATAATTAGGTGGCTTTAAATCCCTATAAAATCCATTTTAGAAGATAAATAAGAGCTATTTATAAGTTTGGGCAAATCGATTTCACCAGTTCACTTCACTTGTCCAGTGCCTACAGGAGCCGCTACAGGGCTTGTTACCTAACTTTAGGGTAGGTTTGAATCAAGATGAACAGTCAAAAATTATTTTCCATGTACTACGTGTATTTTTAAGGATTCTTTTGTCATGCAGTTAGTTGCTTATACTGCAAACTAAGAAATTAATGAATAAGAATACTGCTCATGAACACCAAGGTTTATTGAAAAGCCAATATGGGTTTAGTGTGGTAATAAGGGCAGAGTCCTGCAAGGACTGCAGACCTATTTATTGTACATCAAATTTTACTGACTTTGAAATCCTTTTAGAAATGTCCATTTACATCATCATGTGTTATGCACTTGAGATCTTTAGCAACAGTAACAAAATCCACCTGTGTTAATGAAGTGGTTATAAAACTAATATACACTATGATTTGATACAGGACACTTCACTGTTACATTTACTTAAAACTGGAAGCCATATAAAAATATAGACTTATAAACATTGTAAGTTAAAGCCACATACTTTAAAAATGAAATCCACTGACTTTTAAAATAAAATCCCAATAGCTATGCCATTAGAGGCAGACTGTCCTAAAAAATGATTTGTAATTAATAACTTCAAAATTGTATATAGATTTATAATTTTTAAATGTCTGGTGGCATATAACCATAATGTATTTTTTTCAGTTTTATATTCATTATTATTTCATTAAATTTCCAGAGGGAAAGAAAATAAATGACCTCCTAGTGAGGGATATTTTACCAGGAGAACAATTGTAAAAAAAAAAAAAAAATAGAGTATTGTGCTGGGAATATATCTTTCCTAAGTCTATTTCTCTAGTGGCTTTAATTTATTGAGGTTGAAAAATATGTGAGGCAAAATGAGGCCTCTAAGTATTTCATACTACATGCATCTTATCCAAAAGAAGATGATGGTTTACATGAATTACTTAATTAGTATTATTGAATTTTGGAAGGTTTTTTTTTTTTTTTTTGGTTGGTGGCAAGAGAGTATTTGTTTAAGATGCGTTTAGTGTAAACTGTTATCTAGCTTTTACAAGGTCGGGGATGTTGGCATTAGAGGCCTATACTTAGCCATACAATGGCCAAGTTGAATCAACTAAGGAAACAAATGTATAGATAGTATACAGGGCAGTGTTTGAAACAAAAATTACTAGGTAAATATTTATATTTATTAAATTAATTACACAGATCATGTTATTGCCAATGCTGTGATTAGTGAATATCTAGTCTTGTCTCCAGCCCCAGAATCCATGATGTCAATGTAACTTACAGAAATTATATGAAGAATTGAGCCTTCTACGTGTGTTCCTTAGTCCTCTTGACTGACCATATCCTACCCTCTTACACTCTTGTGTTCCTCAAATCAAATTTCACAGTTGAGTTGCCAAGCAAAACCTGTTATGATGGGTCTAGTGAACTTGGACATTCACACATATATTAAAATGAGAAACTGAGTTAGAAATGTCATATGTGAGAATATAAGCACTTTTAGGAGAGTTCTGCTTTTCATCTTCAGTTTTACCTTCTCTTTTCTGTGCTTTATTAGCAAATGATTGATTGTTTTGTGCGATTGTTCATTCAATAAATGCTATACCATGTAAGAGAAGGTGCTAAGGATATACAAAGATGCAAAATTCATTAATGGCTCTGTGTGTGTGTGTGTATGTGTGTGTGTGTTTTCAAGCTTTTGGGGAGAGGCAAGGGAAGAAGACACAAGTTGGAAGAGAATAGTAAAATAATCAAAAAAGCAATAAGAGTGTCTAATGATGTAGCCCAGATAATAAATGCTACAGAGTTTATTAGAAAGAATAATTATATCCATCCAGAGGGATAAGGCAATCTTTTCCAAGGAGGTGGCACTTTAATTATTCAAAACACTAAGGATTGGGAAGGGTTTTATATGTGTCAATTAGGAATAGAGATATTTTATTGAGGAAAAAGTAGAAATTTTAATGGCAGGGTAGAAAATGACAGAAATACACCAAACAGAAGTCTAATAACAGAGTTCTGTTATTAGAAAGATGTGAAGAATGGAAGCTAGAGACAGATTGTTGAGGGCTATTTTTTAATAAAGACAGGCTAAAGAATCTGGAAGCAAGAGAGCAAAACAATGAGTGGCAATATTAAAAGATGAATTTGGTAGTGGCAAGGAAAATAGGGTTTTATCATCCCACATATTTTCAAAGTTATGAAGAAAGTGTAGTAATTAAATTGTTACTATAGTTAAACTCTAGTAAAAATCAGTAACTAAAGGAATTTATTTTAAGAAATGCTGTGAAAGAAAGCAAACTTTCTTCTGAACTCATATCAGTATATTTTCTTAAAGTCATAAAGCTAAAGAGAACAAAAGGCAAAATAGTATAGTAGTTAAGAGCATGGGCTTCAAAACTTGACTTCTTGGATGCAAATCCTAGCTTGGCATATTGTAAATCTAAGTTATAATAGTAATTTTATTGCTGCTAATATTTTGGAGGGATAGCCACCCCCAACCAATACTATCCATTACTTATTTTTATTTTGCATTTAAATCATAAAAGATAACACTCTTTCTCTGTGGCAACTTTGAAAAAGGACAAAAATATATTTTTTTTTATTTT
>VBSM01001483.1:16992182-17010949 GCA_008086735.1 Cheirogaleus medius
GGCCTCCCAGAGTGCTAGGATTACAGGCGTGAGCCACCACGCCCGGCCAAAATATTTTTAAAAATTAAATAAAAATCATATTTAATTGATAATACCCCCAAAATCATGGCCAATAAATTGGTGCATGTATATTCAATCATTTATAAATGTGTATATGTGTATCTATATGTAAATTTTAAAAGAACTTTAATTAATAAATAAAAATTGTATATAGTTACAATATACCATATGATGTTTTAAAATATGTATATATTGTAAAATAGCTAAATCAAGCTATATAACATATGCACTACCTTATGTACTTATCATTGTTTTGTGGTGAGAACAATTAAAGACTATTCCTTTAATAATTTTCAGGTATAAAATATATCGTTATTAACTGTAGTCACCATAATTTACAATAGATCATTAGAACTTATCCCTCCTGTCTAATTGAAATTTTCTGTCCATTGATCAATCGACATCTCCCCAAACCCCTCATCCTCCAGGATCAGATGACCATCATTTTACTCTCTGTTTGTATGAGTTTAACATTTTTAGTTAAACTCATATTTCACGTATAAGTGAGATCACACAGTATTTGTCTTTCTGTGCCTGGCTTTTTTCACCTAACATAATATCCTCCAGGTTCATCTATATTGTTGTAAATGACAAGATTTCTTTCTTTTTTAAGGCTCAACAGTATTTCATTGTGTGCATGTACCACATTTTCTTTATCCATTAATCTGTTGATGGACACTTAGGTTGATTTTATATCTTGGCTATTATGAATTATGCTGAACATGAGAGTGCAGATATCTCTTTGAAATACCAATTACAATTCTTCTAGATATATACCCTGAAGTAGGATTGCTGGATCATATGATAGTTCTATTTTTAATTTTTTTTAGAAATTCTGTTTTTCATAATGGCTGTACTGATTTAGATTCCTATCAACAGTGTATAAGGGCTCACTTTTCTCCACATCCTCACCAACACTTGTTATATTTTTTCTTTTTGATAATAGTCATTCTAACAAGTATGAGATAATATCTCAGTGTGGCTTTGATTTTCATTTTTCTACTGATTAGTGAGGTTGAGCATTTTTTTCATAAATCTGTTGGCCATTTGTATGTCTTGTTTTGAGAAATGTCCATTCAGGTCCTTTGCTGTGTGTAAATATTGATATATAAAATATGCACAGAAAATCAAAGACATAATGTATGTGTGATGTATAACCTATTTTTAACAATACATCATGAATGTTTTTCAATATAATAGAATGTTTTTCATGATGTGTACTTTAATGGATGCAATGTATTCCATTATATGGATGTAATTCATTTTATTTGGGGGGATATTGTTTCGGAGTTTCACAAGTATGAACATTCTCGTCCTATGGCTCTATGTATATCTCTGATAATTCCCTAGGAAAATTTATAGAAGTGGAATTTTGGAGTTAAGGGAATGAATATTTTAAAGCTTTTAAAATAGTTTCATGTAGTCTTTGAAATTGAAGTATAAAAGACACATAAAAAAGTACACAAATCATAAGAATAGAAGTTGATGAATTTTTTAAAGTTTGGCATACCTATGCTACTACCACTAAGATAAAAAATTAGAAAATTGACTCAGGATTCCCTCAAATGCCCCTTCCCATTTATTAACCCTTGCCCAGCCACCACCCTCTTCCAAAGGTAAGCACTCTTCTAACTTCTAACACCTAGGTTAGTTTTGGCTGTCTTTTAAATTAATGTAAGTGGAATTATCCAGTATATGCCTTGTGTTTGGTTTCTCCTGTTCAACATTATTTTTGTAAGTTTTTTTATGCTACTGCATGTACTGTAATCTACTTAGTTTTTCTCTGTACAGTATTCAATGTGTGAATATGCTACAGTTTGTCCATTCTACTGTTAATAGCCATTTGGATTGTGTCTAGTATGGGACTATTATGAATAATTATGGTATGGTGTTCATGCCCTTTGCTGAATATATGTATATATTTCCTTTTACTATACTTAGGAGTAGAATGTCTGGGTCATATGGTATGTGTATGTTTGGCTTTTTGAAATGACCATAAAAGAGTTTTTCAATGTGGTTGCACCAGTTCACCCTCACCAGCAGTGTATAAGAATTCCAGTTGTTACACATCCTCATCAAGAGTATATATTTTCAACCTTTTTCCTTTTAACCATTCTGGTGGATGTGAATTGGCATCTCATTGTGTTTTAATTTTCAATCCCCTGCTGATTAGTGCCATTTTTGTCTCCTCTTATGTAAAGTCATTGTACAAATCTTTTGCCCATTAAAAAAATTAGTTGTCTGTATTGTTCTTATTCATATAGAAGTTATTTGGATACCAGTACTTTGTGAGATACATGCATTGTGAATATCTTCCTCCAACCTGGACCTTGCTTTTTGTCTCTTAACAGCATTTCTTAATGAATGAAGTTCAATGCACTAATCTTTTCCTTTTTGGCTAGTGCTTTTTATGTATTGTTAAGAAATAATGACATACACTAAAATATTAAGATAATTTTCTATGTTTTCTTTTGGAAACTTTATTGTTTTGCCTTTTACATTGAAGTCTACAAAGAATCTGAAATTGATTTTTTGTGTGTGATGTGGAGTAAGAGTCAAGATTCGTATTTTTCAAATCAATATTCAATTAATTTGAAACTATTTATTGAAAAGATCATCTTCTTTCCACTTAAGTGGCATCATTGTCATAAATTAAGTAATTGCATATAGTCTATTTTCATCTTCTTTCCACTTAAGTGGCATCATTGTCATAAATTAAGTAATTGCATATAGTCTATTTATTCTCACATCAAAACCATGCAGATTTAATTATAATAAATATTCATATCTGATGGCAAACCCTCTTAAACTTTGTTATTCTTCAAGATTTTCTTGTATATTATTGGCCTTATGCACTTCCATGTAAATCTTAGAATTGGCATGTCAATTTCTATTAAAAACTACCTGCTGCAATTTTGATTGGGATTACATTGAATTTATAGATTATTTGATGAAAATTGATATATTTATAATATTGAACATGCTAATGCATAACAAAGGCATTTTCCTCTATTTGTTTATGTTGTCTTTAATTTCTTGATAATGTTTGTAGTTTTCAGGGTAAAAGTATTGCTTTTTGTTCTGAATTATCAAATGGTCCCTACAAATACAGCCATGCGTCACTTAATGAAGGGAATACATTCTGAGAAAAACATCATTAGGCAATTTCATTGATGTGTGTACATTGTAGAGGGCACTTACACAAACCTAGATGGTATAGCCTCCTATGCACCTAGGCTATATGTTACAAACTATTTCTCCTAGGCTACAAACCTGTACAGCACGTTACTGTACTGAATATTGTAGACAATTGCAACACAATGGTAAGTATTTGTATATCTAAGCCTATCTAAACATAGAAAAGGTATAGTAAAAATATAGTATAAAAGATTTTAAAATGGTACATGAATGGAGCTTACAGGACTGGAAGATGTTCTGGGTGAGTCAGCGAACGAGTGGTGAGTGAATGGTGAGTGTATGTGAAGGCCTAGGACGTTACTGTACACTACTGTACACTTTATAAACACTAAACACTTAGGCTACACTAAATTTATAAAAACTTTCTTTCTCTAATGATAAATTAACTTAGCTTATGGTAACGTTTTTACTTTATAAACTTTTTAATTTTTATAAAACTCTGTTGATTTTTTTTTGTAATAACTCTTAGCTTAAAACACAAACACATTTAACAGCCATACAAAAATATTTCATTTAATTTTATAATATTTTTTCTATTTTTAATTTTTTTTTCTTTTTAAACATTTTTGTTAAAGACTAAGACACAAACACACACATTAGCCTAGGCCTACACAGGGTCAGAATTATCAATATCACTGTCTTCCACCTCCACATCTTGTCCCACTGTGGAAGGTCTTCAGGGGCAATAACACACACGGAGCTGTCATCTCCTATGATAACAATGCCTTCTTATGGAATACCTCCTGAAGGACCTGCCTGATGCTGTTTTACAGTGAACTATTTTTATAAGGAGAAAGAGTACACTCTAAAATAATGATATGTATAGTATAGTAAATACATAAACCAGTAACATAGTCATTTATTATCATTACCAAGTATTATGCATTATACATAATTGTATACACTACACTTTTATACAACTGGCAGTGCAGTAGGTTTGTTTACACCAGCATTGCCAGGAACATGTGAGTTATCCATTGTGCTACAACACCACTATGTGATAGGAATTTTTCAGCTCCATTATAGTCTTATGGGACCACAGTCATATATGTGGTCTGTCATTGACCAAAATGTCATCACATAGTACTTGACTTCATTATAATTTGTGCTCCAACAAAGATCATAAGATTGCTTATTTTCCAGAACTTTGACAAATACCTTTTATAGAAACCAGTGAAATAGGCAAATGATAGTATATCATTGTTGTTTTCATTCACATTTCATTGATTACTCAATGTATGAATATTTTTTCTTGTTTATTGGCTGTTTGCATTTTTGCCAATTTCTTGTTTATGTTCTTTATCCAGTTTTCCAGTAGATGCTTCACTTTTGTTATTCATTGCAAGATCTCTTTAGATAGTAAGACCATTACCTTTTGTCTGATAGATGCTGCAAATATTCCCAGTTGTCGTTTGTGTTTTTATTTATTTGTTTGTTTTGTTTTTGTTTTTAAGTTTTTGTCATCTGTTTTAATTCTGATTTTTGGCTTCAATGAACAGTATAAATATTATATTTACTCATTTTTCATATTCCTTTTTGTTTCTATGGGGCTTCCTCACACCAATATTTTATTTTAGTTCTTCTGTTACTATTATTTTTATGCTTAATGCTTTAATTTCCCTTGAATATTTTTATATAAGGTATGAAGTCAATAATATCTGTTTATTTCTAAAACAGACACTTCTGTTTATCTTAAATATTAAAACTCTACACATTTGAAATTAACATTCAGCAATGGAAAGAATAAGAAAGCTAATCTTGTGTGAAATTAGGTCAAGATTTGGTTAGATACTAAATTAACACATAAGGGAACTGAAAGTGTTTAATTGTTTTCTTTCACCACAGGGAACATGTTGTATGAAGAGCATTGTTTTATAATACTTAAAAAGATTATTAGAAAAATGATACATTTTATTAGTCAAATGTTTGTGTTTGTATTTGATGGGAATGTGAAGTAGTAAATATAAAGTAAATTATCTCAAAGCACACAGAAGCTGAATAAAACTTACTCTTATTCTACATCATAAATTACGCACACCTGTTATATTTTTCCAAGGACTGTTTGGAACAAGTCATCAATTTCTAGAGACTGTTTGGAGGGGGGGATAGCACAAAATTGTGTGTTAGAAGTTTTTGATTTTCACCCGTCAACTGAGTGATATTGTCATAGGAAAAATACTCACAGCATTTTTTACTGATGGCTTTAGATATGTTATTAATAATGATTCATTATTAAAATATATAAAGTGTAATTTATCACCAGTACAGTAATTTTTCTCATTTAATTATTTTTTTGCAAAGACATTTACACTGCTCAAAAATTTAAAAGTACAGTGGAAAATCTCACTCCATCCACCATCAGCCCTACCCTCACTAAGCATTGATTTTAGTTCTAGAAATAAATGTACAAAATAAATTCCTAAAAGTAAAAGTTCTGGATCAAAGGTTATATGCATTTGATAGATAGTGCCAAACTGTCTTCCACAAGGGGTACACCAATATATACATCCCACCAACCATGAAGAATAGTCTATATTTTCCCAAAGCCTTGACAGCAAACTTGGATTTTTGCCAGTGCAATAGATGCAGTTCTCGTTTTCATTTCTCTCATTATGACCAAGGTTAAGCTTATTTTTGTGTGTTTAAAATAATTTGCATTTTCCTTTCTGTGAACTGTCCTTATCTTTTGTCCAATTTTCTTTTGGGTTGTTGGCCTTTTTCTTATTAATTAGCAGAAGCTGTTTTATGTGTTAGTAAATTTCATCCCTTGTGTGAGATATGTCACAAATTATTTTTTTCACAATTTGACATTTGTCTTTGACTTTGCCTATGGCTTTCTTGGTCATGCAGAAGCTTCTGATTTTTATATAGTTCAGTTTACTGATATTTTTGTCTGTTAATTAAAGCTGTTTAACTTGAGGGTACAATTTACGTTTTTTATGCAATTGACTACTCTGGACATACATTGCTTCTTATATTAAAGAAACAAGGAACTTAATCTTGAATTTGGAAATTGTCTTTAATTCAGCAGACTTTTATTGAAGGTCTATCATGTGTAGGAACCCAGCTTGTCCAGAAATCAAAGCTTAGTGAGAGAGTTAATGTAAATAACAAATTAAATAGGGTGAGGCAAATGTTATGATTGAAGGAAGCACAGGGTCTGTGAGGATATACCTAATGTGACATATTTAAGCTGAAAATTTCATCTCATTATATGCTATCATTTGGTTATTTTACATATGGGTCAAATCTTACCCATTGCACTGTTTTCTGTCAGGAATTATTCTACCTCTATAACCAAGAAGGGATAGGTTGGGAGGGTGATAAGGAAACCAACAATTTTAGTTAAATGCTATACAGATTTCTGTAGCCTAAATGAAATATGAACTATATTGAGATCATATAAAAAGGAGTTCATAGCTCAATTTTAGATATTTTAGGAAAATATGATGGCTATTATCTCCAGTAGCTTTAGAATCTAGAGGCTCTTAGATGCTGTTATTTGAAGCTGTAAAATGCTTTTTATATGTACTTGTGAGTAGAAAATGATCCAATAAAAATAAAATGTTTAGTTACCTCCTTTTAAATGTGAGAAAAAATAAATTGAGGACAGTATTATATTATGTATTACAGACATAGAATTACATTTGTGATATCACCTATGTATCTCTTTCTCTGTCTCTCTGTCTCTCTCTCTCTCTCTCTCTCACACACACACACACACACACAGATACACACACCCACAGAAATAAAGAGAATTCAGCACTACAGATGTATTTCTGGATTTGAATCAAATAGGCAGGCCTAATTCATCTAATACTATGTTTACTTGGCTTTATAACATGATACAAGTCAAGCAAAGCAGTTACAGCATCATGATTCATTATTTGTGGACAAATAATCCATGCTACCTGAGCACTGTGTTTCCTTTGCCCCCTCACCCACACAGATATAGGCTGCCAGGGATGAGAGCCAAGATGTGTGTAGGTCACCTTAAATAGGATCCACCACTGCTATTTCCTTTCAATCTTTTACACAATTGTTGTATTTCCAAGGCCTGCATTCCAACTCACAGTTCCCCCAATCAGATGCATTTCCATACAACGAAAGCAGGCCCAACATTTCCCATTCATCTTAGAGTTAGTATTTCCAAGAAAACAGTGCTGTGAGAGCCTAGGGTAAGTCCCAGGATGGCCTGCATCAGCCTAGGCTTGATGTGAACTCTTTAGTCATACATTCACATGCATTCTATACAATATGTATAAATGTATTTATAATATGTTTCAGTGTACATATTGTTTACATATAAGATCTTGTTTAAAATTCCTTTTCTTATAAATTAATTGAGTGATTATTTTGTCCGTGAATGTTTCTCTTTTTCACCTCATAACTCTTGTATCCAATTAAAGAAAGTAATGTTTATTAGTGAGTTCTTTAAAAATATCTAAAACAATCATTTCATAATATGTGGCTTTGTTTAGATGATGTACTAATATATTAGTGTGCTTATCTAGTTTACTTTTTAAATGTTCTGTATTATTCATAATATAGCAATCATATATAATAAATATGTATTATAACATTTTATTTATATTATAATATATTATATTTGTATTATAATGGTATTATTAATAATATTATAAAGAGCTGTCATTATGAGTTTACAACCTTTATTCTGGTATACTAGTTTTAATGCTTGATATTCTGAAAAAGTGTTTTATTCTTGTTTATCCTAGCCCTGTATTTGTATTTACATTTGAGCTTAAGGAATAAGCACTAACATTAATGACTTTATTGTTGTTCACTATGACGCAGAGTATTGCTCTAAGCAATTTTCATGGATTGCTTTATTTAGTCCTTACAGTAATACTATGAAGCAGGTGCTGTCATTGTTTCCAATCTATACAGGAGGCATTGAGAGTTAGAGCAAACTTGGCTAAAGTATTAGGCAAGAGCCAGAACCAGGATTTAAATCTAAGCAGCCTGACTCTAGACTCCACGATGTTTAACACCATGTCATACTGCTTCCTAAGCTATTTAATGTTTTTCAAATCTAATGTCATTATTCATGTATAAAATTGGGATATTAAATAGTACCTATACCATAGGGCTATTGAGTGGATTAAAGATTGCAATAAATGTGAAACTTCCAAGCATGATGCTTGGTATATACTAAGCCCTTAATAAAAATAAGCCTATAATCATTCTGTTTTATTCTACTCCAATCCAAATGTTCCTTTTACTTTTTATCCCAATCATCTATGTCTGTTTTACTTGATTTCTCTAGGGCTCACAAACAATAGCTTGAAAAAAATGCATACATATCTCACCAATTTTCTTTGTATGTAAAATGATTTTTTTTACAATTTCCCTAACATAGAAGAAAGCTAAAGGCAAGTATAATAGAAGAAATGATTACTATACAAACAAAAGTTATAGTTTGGTTTGGTTTTAATTTTAGGATGCTCTTTGAATATAAATCACTCATTTGAGATTTAGAAGATCTATGCTATATATCTGGTACTAATGCTGAATAACTTGGCTTATTCATTTTTATAACTGCAAAGGCAATGTGTCTGGCATGTAATAGACAACACACCATTATGTTTGGTAAGTTAGTGGATAAATGAAGAATGTGCTCCTTTACTTTTATCGGTTGAAGTTGAGTGTGTATTTGTGTACAGTGTGTGTTTTAAATTTCCAAAAAGGCGTTCGTGTCTTCAAAGCATAGAATTTTTTGAGAGTGTTAATGAATGATCTCTAATACATTAATTAAATAATCCTAACATGTAACATATGTAAGTCATCAATATCCAGCTGTTAAAATACCCAAATCAGTAAATTTCTATAACATTTCATGATGAATAATTTTTGAAAATGTTTTTCTTTTTTATTTAGACCTTGCAAATTGTTTACCTTTTTAATTTTTTTCCTTTCAGGTTTCTAGGGCGTTACCTGAGAAACAAGGAGAAATTGAAGCTCACATAAAAGACCTTGGGCAGCTTGAGAAAAAGCTTGAAGACCTTGAAGAGCAGTTAAATCATCTGCTTCTGTGGCTGTCTCCTATCAGGAATCAGTTGGAAATTTACAACCAACCAAATCAAACAGGACCATTTGACATTAAGGTAGGAACTTTTTTGCTTTAAAAAGTTTGTTTTCTAAAAGAATAGCAATATGACTGAATTAAGTTCCTCATTCATTATCATTGTTAAAAAAATTTTGTTTTTAAAGCACAGCGAGGAAGACTTTATTCAGGATCATCACAGTGGTTACAATGACCACTTTGATGGGGTCTTGCAGGAGAAGGCGAAAGACTGGGCTCAACTCCAAATACATCATGGGCAAGTGGGAATTTATAGCCAAGGAGCAGGATAGGGATCAGTGGATGGAAAATTACTAAGAGTAAATATCAGGGATAAGGGAATCTGACATATCTTACCTAACAGAATTCTTACTGAAGGCAGGCCAGGGTGATAAGACAATCACTTGGAGGATGGTAGAGGGTGAGGAACCCAATCTGATATTGAGGGTGAGCATATGTTGAGGGTGGGGAGTTATTGCTAACCTGACTTAGCAGGGCTCTTTGCTAAAACTGGATTTTACAAGGAAGTGCATAAATGGGCTTAGTAGAAGGTTCAGAAGCCTGACTCAAGTTTAGCCAACCAAAGAATCTTTGTCATCATCATTATCATGTTTGTTATAATGATATTAATAATTATTATTATTTGAGTAGCTTATTCAGGTTTTCTTTCTTTCAGCATTTATTGGAAATATCTTCATTAAACTCACATCACTAGAATGGTTATACCATATTTGTTACTATGATCCATTTTCTATGCCTGCTTTAATTATATTTAATACATATTTGTAGATTCCTTGTCCAAAGTTGAAGTTGTCTAAGAGAATAGGTGACTACAAAATAATGTCTCAGCTTTTTAGTAGACATCATAAAGCCCTCTCAAACTGATTCCAGTTTACTCTTCTATCCTCTTATTCTGCCAACAACCTCCTCTTATACTCTAGCCACACCAAATTATATGGTATGTTCACATCCATGTGGTTTAATATCATACCTGTGTTCTTAATTTTCTCTCTTCTTTAAATGACTTCTTTCAGTTTGTTTTGAGAGAGTGCCGAATCCTAACCACTAGACCACCAGGGAGAGTTTGTTTTGGCATGGTGAATTTTCCTCCATCCTTTATGACTGAATTCAAGGTTATTTCCTCTTCAAAATTTTCTTCCATACCCCAAGCAGAGTTAGAATCCCTGTCAGGATTTCTTATAAACCTCTGTACCCATCTCCAATTGACTTTGTATGTTGATTTACACTTAAAATTGTTAAATTTATTTCCTTTCCAGGGCTGTAAAAACCTAACATTAAATGTCTATCTAGTTACCATTTTGCTAGAGGAGAGGAAAGGGATGAAAGGAAGTTTGAGAATCTTTTAAAAAAGAAAAAGTGAAAGTTTGGAGAAGATGGGTTTGAGTGAGAATGAGAAGACAGAGGCTTGCTACTACTAAAATGAATTAGATTATCAAAGTGCACTCCACCACTTTTACCTTACTTTTTCCTGACATTTGTATCTACCATTCTGATTGCTACCCTCCAAGAACTAATGGCAATGTGTAAGTCATAGGTAGACACCATTTCACCAATGCAGTACTCAACCTGCTCAACCAGTAGTATGGTCTTGGGTTGACAAATCAAATTCATGAGTCACAATAGGCTTTACCTAGTAACAAATTCAGATGGCTTAAGAAAGTGTATAGGATGAGTAACAACAGCCTGAACATTAATGACACAGTGGGGTTCTTGATACCAAGGCATGACTTCTGATGCCCCAATCACTCTGCACTTGAGTCGTGCATGGTCAAAAAGGGCAAGACTGGGTGAGTGCAAAGCACATTGTCAATTTAGAGACACCATCAGCTCTAGGATCCCTTCCATTTCTCCACCTAGCTAGTACATAGTGTCCTTAGAGGTATTTGACTAGCTCCTATTCACCAGCGCAACTATATCTCATCAATATTGATTTTTCATTATTCATTAAAGGATCCCAACAAGGAAGTACAGTTACTTGGCCCAATACATAACAACCTCAGCCAAATTCTCAATTATCTTGGACCCAGTATATTCTTAAAAGTCTTTGATTTAGTATTGCAAAGAGGAAAAGCCATAAATTATTTCCTTCCAACCAGAAATAGCTTTTTATAACTCAAAAGCACATTCCTCTACTTTTAAATATAATCTTTGGTTAAAATGTGCCTCTTCTTTAAAATAATGAAAAATATACTCAATGCTACCTATCTGTGTTCATGGAATATATTTAAAAGAAAAGATAACAAAATCCCCTGACACAAATGGATCCTGATTACTCAACCAAAGTGACTTTATTCCTAGTCTGTGGCCCCCAGAATGGTTTTCAGATATTGAAATCCTCCATTGGGCCTTTGATTGTCCATGGTTCATATGTTTCTGCCACACGGGTCCTTGCAGTTTGGAGTGAAAGCCATTCTCAGCTGTGCTAATCTCTTTCCTTTATCAAAGCTACAAGTCACCACTCACTGCTGTGTGTAGTTTCAGAGAGTCATGATATTTGCCTCCTGCAGCTTGGTCTAAATCACTGTGGGGAGAGGCAGCTGCTTTTTCCCTGGCAGAAAACTCCTTGGCTTCAGTCCTCCATGCATATTCTGAGTTTTTTATCTCTGGAGTGCAGATTTCAAAAATATTCCTTTAGCCTTTTTCTTCTGCTTGTAGCTGTATCCAAAAGAAAAGAAGAACATAAAATCATGTTTATGACTACTTGAAAGTTTCTCCCAATAGTTCTCAAATCTCTACTGTAATTAGGAAATGGTGATCTGTGTGAATAGTCTAATAACTTGCCTAGTTCTTTATCCCTCTTTGTCTGGCTTCTGTCTCTGCTCATTGCCTAATAAATGATTTATTAAGATTGCACAGAGTCCTTCTGCTTGAAGATATGGGATTTTAGTCTTTATAGCCTGTTGTAACCCTGTGCTTAAAGAGGTTGAATGTTTTCTTTTCTTTCAATTAAAGAAAGTTGGGAAAATGGATTCTGCTTTGTTTAGCTTTAAACTACTGAAAACCAAAAATAAGTTTTCAAACAGTTTTGAGGGCATGCCCATTTTTTAACTAAGAGAAAGAAACTGCCTTTTAACAAATCTTAGGAATGAGTTCGTACAAAAAAAGTAGATATCCAAGCAGCTGTTTCCATTTGTAAATTTAAAGAAACTTTTTCTGGCCATGGCAGCCATGGCTACCTCTGAAACAAAAGGCCCGAGGCCTTGCCATTTGGGTCATTTGTTTTCTCTAGTCAAACTCTGAGCACCTGTTAGAAAAAATATGTAATACCCTCTGTGAGCCTCAGTTTTGCCTGGCTGGCATTTCATGCTTATTGATGAAATGCAGCTAGCTGTGTAATGAAACCCAAATAAAAAAAGCCTTAAGGGCTCTGTTCTAATACATTGTTTATGCTGGAGTGAAAATTGACTGCACATTGCTTGGTTTGTGCAATTTACTCCTGAAATTTTCCTATTCAGGAAATCCTGCAAATAGCAATATTCATCTTGAAAATCACCTCACAGAACCCTTGGCAAGCTGAGAAACATAATCAATGAGATCGTGATGTAGAGGGTGAAAATTAGGCGTAATCACAGCCCTTTCCCATCAGTCAGCCCACTAGAAGGCATGCCTTTGAATTTTGATTTTCAAATGTACTCTCAATTTAGACATAAAATATGTTGATTTCAGATTTCAGAAATGATAATTGAATGCTAAGATCCTAGGACCAGTTTAGAATTTCTATAAAGGATTTTATGTTTTTAATCTTTAATGAATGGTTTCAATAATGAGCTAGAGGTATACTATTTATCTGACATAAAACTGCCTAACTACTGCTTTCCAAACTTTTTATTAAAATATGAGGTGAGGGTGGGTAACACATAATTTTATGTTAAGACTTACTGACTGAAATACTCTCATCTTGATGACAGGGAAGATTTTTTCCTCCCCTTTGAGGGAGGAATGACTTTTCTTCTGTGATTTATAAATAAACACAACACGTGGCTCCGCTGGCTCTTCCTTACTGTGTAAGAAACATAATTGCCCATAATGTCAAATCCACACTAAAATCTACCAAAGCACTCAATTTTAGTGACTGACCATTAAAGTAACTAAACACCAAAAGCCTTTTCTGTATATGTTCACATTGCTGTGAGCGTTGTTAAAGAAAAATTGCACTGGACAACTTAACAGGCAAGAGACTTTATTCAAAACTTTTTCAGTAATGGAGAGAGATTAAAATCAATTCTGTTGAAACAAAAGGCAGTAGATCTTGTAAGTGCTGGGGCAAGTTAGTGGGAAAGTACTAGAGGTTATTAGGGGGGAGGTTAGTCAATGTCATTAGGCCAATCTGTGTTTGCTAATTGGTGCTTATCAGAGTTAGATTCCTACACTCCCACTGAGACTAGCAGATAGTGGTGCTATCTTCCTTAATGATTACATTTCAAAGGGATAGCTCCCAGGTCCTTGAGAAAGACATTCCTAGGGTGTAAAACAGACAAGAGGCTGGGAGAAGATTTATATCTCAAAGAGGCAGAGAAAGAATTTACAATAGGTTTCTAAAGTAAGTGCTCTAAGAAAAGGGAGGTCAGGCCTAGAGTCAGGAATAAACCTGTCTCAAGTTTAGTTAAGCTGACGACCTAAGGTTAAGGTCGTCTTTGTCAGTGTTCCCAACGAACAACTTAGGAAAGTTAGTTCATGTACCTCATTTCAGCAGCTTTCTGTTGTTGAAGGACTAGTTGAACCAACTCTGAGAATTCATCGTAGAGGATATTTGCTGGATGTTGTGAATAATCAGGCATTTAATGAGGGGGATTTCTAGGAAAGTAAGAAAGACAAAGATTAATGATTGGAGCAGACTATAAACTCAATTTTTGAACCCAGAGGGCAGTCAATCAAGAAGATTCCTAAAGTTGGGCTGAACACATTCATAGATGGTGGAGTGAGGATGGCATTGGCAATCTGATGGATCTCCTGGTTTTCAGTTTAAATGCTTTCAGTGATGGCATAGACATAATGGCTCTAGTAAGATCATCCACAGTCATGGTTATTTTCTGGGGCAGAGCACGGAAGATGTGGAAGTTCAATGAACTTCCTGAGTGGCCCACACAGCAGCAGCTATAGGCATGAGAATGTTGCCCATATATAAGTTGCTATGGTGATGAGTCCTTTGCAGTTCATATCAGTCACTCAGCTTCAGCTTGCAAGTAGATACCATGGGGGAAAGGGCAGGCAGCTATGAGACAACCTAGAATCTCAATACAAATCTGGGCAGCAAGTTTTAACTCTCAGTGATGCCAAGTCATGAGGGTAGGAGAAAAATTGGAAATGTTAGTTTGGAGGATTATAGCCAGATATTGAAGAGATTTAGAAGAATTAATTGAAAATTGGTAAGAACTGACAAAATGTGTAAGACAGTACCATCCAATCCAATGTAGGTAACAAAATCGTGTAATTTACAATGAAGTGCAAAATAGATCAAAGACAACGAAAAGGACTACAATCTGATAACAGACAAGGTTGTGCTACAGTTTATGTTTATTGAATCATAAAATTTATCTCTACCCTCTGTACTCCTTTTGATCAAAGATAATCAAAGTAAGATTTTTCTTATTTATAAAATAAGGCTGGTCTCATTATTTACATAGCTGCAGAAAAATGGTAATTGACTCTATAGATCTTTTTAAATTTTGAATTGTTAATTAGCATGTCCATCACCTCACACATACAATACACTATTATTAACTTTAGCCATTATTTTATACATTAGATTTCCAGAACTTATTCATCCTTCATATCTGAAACTTTGTGCCTTTTACCAACATTTCCCCATTTCCCCAAGCTCCCAGCCCCTGGTGACTCCTATTGTATCCCATGCTTCTAAGAGATTGACATTTTTAAATTCCACATAACCACATTACTGTATCTAGAAGATAATAAATGTTTCTAAAGCATACATACTTCATGTAATAATGTGTTCATGTGCAAGTATGTATAAGTAACATTGCATTTTCCTAGAAAACCAATTATAAAATAATCATGTGTGGCAGATAGCAATAAATATGTTAAACACAGTCCTTACTGTTTTGAACCTATTTTATTTGGCATGTCTCCTACAAATATATGCCTATCAAAATATCCCACTGTACACCTTAAATATGAACTATTCTTATCTGTCAATTAAACCTCAGTAAAGCTTGAAAATAATAAAATATTTAAAAATTTGCACTGCTGGAAATTTTTATAAGGATTCTCAAGATATATCCTAGAGATCTACTATGCAACACAATACTTATAGTTAATAATACTGTAATGTATACTTAGAAATTTGCTAAGAAGACAAATCTATGTTAAGTGTTCTTATCACAAAATACTAATAACAGTAGTAGTGAATAAAAATGTGGAAGGAAACTTCTGGAGGTAATAGGTAGGTTTATGGCATAAATTATGATAGTTTTACATATGTATACTTTATCTTCAAACACATCAAGCTGTATGGATTAAATATGTACAACTTTTTGTTTGTCAGTCATGCCTCAATAAAGCAGTTTTAAAAAATGGAATCTTAGATTTGACTTTTAAAAGTCTCTCGAGCTTAGGGAGTCAAGCCAAGAACTTGCCATCAGATATTACCTGAAGTACCTATATATTCAGCTGAATTATTCTATTCTCCAGGTCTTCCAAATACCCTAAGTTTCCTGAGCCTGCCAGGAAAGACCTTCCTTAATCAATTGCAAGACTGGGAATTCTGTAAGCTAGGTACCAGGACAGTTTTCCCAAGAGTGCTTTGTAAACATTAGCTCCACAAAGTCAACAATTGTTCTTTAAAACTGTCTGATCATATCTGATTCTCAGATATGACATTCTGGTCAAAGCCGTATATAATCTATTTTCTCAATTATGTCCTGTTACAAGGATGACATATATTTATTGAACCTGTGCAAATAATTACATTGCCATGAAAGTAAGCTTATTCAATAAGAGTTTCCGAATTTTTGAGGAATCAGGCAGGGATAAAAAGATATATGTTTTTGAAACAAGGGTGGACCAAGGTGGTGGACTAGAAGCAGCCTGCATAGCACTGCTCTTGAGGAGAGGATCAAAAGTAGCAACTAGATACCCACCTTTGGATCAATCATCTGAGTGAGAGCACAGGGATTCCAAAGAGAAGAGGCAAAAGTGAAGTGAAGAAGATAGAAGTGAGACAAGCAACTCAGTAGGATTGAAGTTAATTAGGGAAGGCACCCACACATGGGAAAAGGACAGAGGAGAGATTCTGGGCTTCACACTTCTCCTGGGGATACTGCATCAGAGCAGTGGTAGGACCCCTCCACTGCAGTGGCCTCTATAGATACCTGACTGGAAGCTGTGCAGCTGTGTTGCTCCAGAGAGAAGGGATGGCTGACTTGCGAGCCCTAGGAACTAAGGCTGGTGCCATTGTAACATCCCAACCTCAGAAGGCTACTTTTGTCCAGGGGTCAGATCTATGACTGTTGCCTCACCCTTTCCCCTGTCAGATGGGGGAGAGAAGGGAGACCTGGTACTCATTTGCCCTGTGAGCAAGTAACTTGTGCTGCCACCACTGCCACTGCTGCTGGGGGCCCTGTATGGAGCAGAGGATCATGGGCCTGATGCCCATTGCTGTGGCCTGGCCAATTCCACTCAACCACACTTCCCACAAGATCCAGGTGGAATGAGCACCTGTAACCCTCAGTGTCTACTGCCCACTGCCAGGGCAGCTGGACTGCTGCCACCACCACTGCCTGGAAGATCCCAAGTGGGAGGAAAGCCAGAGGAGCCACATCCTTTGAATCTGGGCAGACTACATTCCAAGAACCTGCCCAGCCTGCACAGATACTCTGGGTGCCCTATACATGACCTGCTCAACCTGTATACATCACCTGTAGGCACCCAGGCCCATATGCATGAGCACTATACCCCAGGGGCATGGTCCATCTTGCATAGGTGCTCTGTGTGATGCAGCCTGCTCTGTCTGGGGATCCCACTCTACCCAGCATGTGAGCTGTGACCTGCTAGCCTTGTCTCTTACTATATACAAAAAATAACTCAAGATGCATTAAAGACTTAAATGTAAGACCTGAAACCATAAAAATATAGAAGAAGATATAAGAAAAAATTATTTTAGAGATTGGCTTAGGCAAAAGATTTATGAGTAAGACCCCAAAAACAAATACAGCAATGAAAAAATAAACAAATTGGATTTAATTGAACTAAAAAGTTTCTGCACAGCAAGAAAATAATCAACAGAGTAAATAGACAACATACACAATGGGAGAAAATATTTGTAAACTATACATCCAACAATGGGCTAATATTTAGAAACTACAAAGAACTCATACAAGTCAGCAAGAAAAAAGCAAATAACCCCATCAAAAAATGGAAAAAAGATATGAACAGATTCTTCTCAAAAGAAGACAAGACAAATGGCCAACAAACAAATGAAAAATGTTCAACTTCACCTATTATCAGGGAAATGCACATTAAAACCACAATGAGATATCACCTTACCTCTGTCAGAATGGCCATCAGTAAAAGTCAAAAAATAATAGATGTTGTTGTGGTTGGGGTGAAAAGTGAACATTTATACACTGATGGCAAACACTTGTACAACCACTATAAAAAGCAGTATGGAGATTCCTCAAAAAAGTAAAAGTAGACCCACCATTTGATCCAGCAATCCCACTACTGGATATCTACCCAAAGGAAAAGAAGTCATTTTATAAAACAAAACAAAACAAAACAAACAACAACAACAACAAAAAACACCTGTACCTGAATGTTTATGCCAGCACTAGTCACATTAGCAAAGATATGGAATTAACCCAAATGCCTATCTATTGATGAGTTGATAAAGAAAATGCGCTATATATATATACCATGGAGTTCTACTTATCCATTAAAAAGGAATGGAGTAATGTCTTTTGCAGCTACTTGGATGGAACTGGAGACCATTATCCTAAGTGAAGTACCTAAAGAATGGAAAAACAAACACTACATACTTGGTATTAAACTGGAACTAACCAATGAGCACACATGTGCATAGAGGGAAGAAAAACTCAGTGGAAATCAAGCAGAGGGGAGGGGGAGGAAGGGGATGGGTGAAAACATACCTAACAGGTACAATGAACACTATCTGGGTGATGGGCACACTATTACCCTGACTAAAGCGTAACAAACCTGATTCATATAACCAAAAACATTTGTGCCCCTGCAATGTTCTGGGAAAAAAATGATATGTAATAAATTTCTTAGTATGTTTTAACATAAAAAAACATGGTGGGAACATATTTCCCAAGGCATAAAAATTAATGGTTAATGGGACCTATCTGGTTATAGACGGAATTTTGGTAAGAACCCCTAAGAAGAAAAATTAGGTTTGCAAAATACTCCCACTTTCACCTCCTTTTTT
>VBSM01001483.1:17011049-17026334 GCA_008086735.1 Cheirogaleus medius
CCTCGGCCTCCCAGAGTGCTAGGATCACAGGCGTGAGCCACCGCGCCCGGCCAAAATACTCCCACTTTCAAAAGAAAGCAGCAAGTTGCTACAAGAAAATCACTCCATAAAATGTAGCATATTGTCCTGAGGTTTTCACCCTTCACGAATGCAATATACCCATATAAGTAAAAGACTGTAAACTTGAGAAAAGTTTCTTGAATTGGAAATTCCTGGAACAGATCATTCAAGTAGGACTAACACTTTATTGGCCAGGAGAAAACTTCTATGGCTTTTGCCATTCCCTTCCTCATAAGGGAGGGGAGAAGAGTGCTTTCCCTCCTTCCCTGCCACACCAAGGAGCAAGGCTCCAAAAGAACCTCTATTACAGTGATATTCAGACCCTTCTATTTATAAAATTCTAAAAATATTTTAGATAACTTAATATCCTCTTGCACATTTTAGAGATGACATTTATTTTCCACCTCTGAGATACTGTAAATATTGACATTTAAAAAGTGTCACATTGTTATTTTGAATGTATCCAAATACTATAGCAATATAATATCTACCTACCATCATACACTTAAGAAATACATGAATAAGTTGATCTTTAATTAATAGAAATTTTATGTTATTCCTTTTTATTTAAATCATATTTTCATTCCTCTGCCCCAAAGGATTGTATTCCAATGTAATATATATTTATGCTATAAAGTATTTTATTAACCACTTTATCATACTTTTGTATGACAAAGATATCGATGTGGATTTAATTTCAATTTTTAAAAACAATTTTCTGTGACTATAAGGCTCTAAGTATTTTTAAAATCCTTTATATTGAATTGTATTTAGAATTATTAATAAAATATATAACTAGTAATAACCATATAACCTACACATATGTACAGATTTTGATAAATAATTATTAAACATACTAAGTGGATTTTATTGGAAGTTAATCTATAAATGAGATAGATGGGTGAGTACTTGTTGGTACCTTAATTAAAGGAGAATTTCAGTCACTAGTATTTTAAATTGTACTTTTATTTGGCTTAAATATGTCTTGACCTATCCATTGGGATAGGTCAGAAAGGTGTGCTTTTATTTCATAAAGCTGGAGTTGGACTATCATTAACCAAAAAGTGGGAAAGAAAATTGGAATAATGTGTCTACCACAAGAACAAACCAAGCTGAATCTCTTGTAGAAGCTGAGATTCTGGAAACTGATTTCATGAACACTATCTCTGCCTACATATCCCTAGGAAAATCTTCATGTACCTCCGGGGCATACTGTAGTCTGAAGATTGTCACTCTTGGAGAGATAGGCATCCTATGGGAGGGAGAGAAGGGCAACTCAGTCCCTTGCTGGATACTTGTTAAGCTGCCACAACACCATAAAGTTTATCTCTACTGCAGTCCATGTCTTTAACCATTGTACAGTTACTCACTCCAGCAATACGTGTATATGCATATCACACTGTTGACTCATGCTGAAATTCCTAATGTCTAAAATCCCCATTTCTTTAATTCTTTTTTCTGGTTAGAAAAATGAAATAAAAAATAAAATAAATAGAAAAATAAAATCCCCAATTCTTTTTCACATGTGCTGCTTCTAGGTGACATTGCCCACATACTGCTTTTGTGTCATCTATTTTTGGAATTAGATGCAAGGCTGTTAGCCCCTTCCCTGGCCTTACTCAAGTTGATCCACTGAGGTCCCTGAACCTTAGGTTCAGTGTCCCATTTCCTGATGCAGTTCTCACCAAGGCAGATAACACATAAGAAACCCACTACCACTAGGAGATAGACTCAAGAACTAGCCTCGCTGCCCTGTGCCTGGTTTCTGATTCACTTCTGGTGATTCCAGTTCCTGCCTTTCAGAGAACTCAGTCTCCTTCTACTCACTGACCCCACTATCTCAGTTATGCCTCCTACTACCCTACCGCTCACTCTGCCCCTCCAAGAAAGAAATCCTCTTCTTAACTTCAAAACACTTGACCGAAGCCTTAATATATGTGTTAACCCATCAATCCAGTTGACAGTAGGGATGGAGAGAAAGGAGTCTTTGGATTCTGATTTTATCATACAATGTATGACAATGTCTTAAAGTTTATTTTCAACTTCAGATGTGATATGTATGCCTTCTATAACTTCATCTGTGTTATGAAAAGAATCTCAAATAGACTGAATTCTAAGACAAAAATTTGTGGCACATAACTGGAAACTTCCCTCTATTTTGACATCAGTATCTTTTGGCTGCATTTTCTTAATTAGTTATGAAATTCTTATTGCTTTATTTCTTATCAAGTTCACATTGTTCCATTTTGTCGACAAGCATACATTGGAGATTTTATTGCTGAAATACACATGAAATTTATTTGCATATATCCCCAATCAACCTCTCTAGGCAAACCTATGAAATTTCTATTCAGCTAACAAACCACTGATTAATTACAGTGTCCTAGTACGTTAAGATGACTCTGACTTTCAATTTGATTCTAGTGTTGAGTTGATGTACTAAATCCTATTAATGGAGAAACATTTACAGTGCACTGTAGTGAGTGTACTTATAAGGTGTTATGATAGCTCAAAGCAATGATTTCCAACCCAGCCAGGGTATTGTTTAGAGCACAATTACTAAAGTGTGGTCCCTTGGCATCACGTGGACAGCTGTTAGAAATTCAAATTTGAGGGCCTCTCTGTAGACCTGATGGGGGTGAAGCCCGAGCCCTCCAGAGGATACTTTCACTTGCTAAAGATTGAAAAGCTTTGGTCCAGGGACTGTCTCTCGAAGGATATGATGCTTGAGCTGGATCTTTAAAAGATGTTCAGGAATTGCTAGAGTGAAATGTGTGTGTAGGAAAGGAAAAGGGTTCCAGAGAGAAGAGGCAACAAAAATAGAGATATGAAGGTGATTAACAGCATGAAGTGTGGGGAAAATAACAAATTCAGTAATATTAAAGTATAGCTCATTTGGTGGAGGCTTAGATGCCACTTTAAGGAGATAAGATGTTATTTTTGAGAGAAGTGGACACCACTAATGAGAGCTGACTGGCAAACTACCAGATTTGAGGAGCACAGGACCAAAAACAGGGAGAGTAGTCAGGAGATTACTGAGGAGCAAGGTGGTCCCGGATTAGGACTTTAGTATGAGGGATGAAAAGAAGGAAATAATTTACAAAACTATTTTGCAAATTGTTGCTGGTGACCCACTGATGAGTTATGAAATCAATTTAATGGGTAAAATCAAATAGAATAAGATAATGTAGGATACAGTAGAATATAATACAAATTATCACATTATTTTGCATATGGTGTGGATAAGTATTTTTTGTGAAACTATTGTTTTTATTTATATTTTTTTCATTTTTGTTTCTAATTTTAAGATAATCTGCATTGTCTTATACAACATGAATAATTAGTACTCTATCAGTGGGGAGGCAATATTGCATTTATTATGACAAAGCTGGGAGTAAATTCATGCTCATATAACAAACTTTAAATGTATAAATCATTTTATTTATTTATTGGATAGATAAAACTTTCTTCTATGTTTTTTATGAAAATCAAAACTGTGCTTTACCAATCTCCAGGAGCACCCATAGTGGTTTGCCATTTGACTTACCTGTTTTATTAGTGTCCTGTTATGTTGATCTACATCAAGAGAGTTAATTCTGAGCAGCTGAAGATTCTAATCTTTCAGCCACCCAGTTTCTTTCTCCATAGGCTGTGAAGGTTTTGAGTTTCCTGGGTAGCCTTCCAAGGATAGGATATGTCTGTATTCTTTTCTTCCCTATCCTCTTTAAAATAAACCACTGATAGAATACTATAAACATTCTTTCTGCACTGTGCTTATTTCCAATTAATGGTATATACTGGAAATTATTGTCTATATTAGTACTTAAATAGCTTTCTCTCTCCTTTTTATTTTACAGCTAAATAAATATTACTATTATTCTTTTCTAAGGATGTACTGCTACTTATTTAATAACAATTCAATTAATGAGCATTTAGTTTGTTTTCAATTTTTGCTGTTGCTACAAGATGACAACATATAACTTTGTGCATGTCATTTCACACATTGCAAATATAGGATAAGGTCCTAGAAGTAGAATGGCTGGGTCAAAATGGCATTTGTCATTTTTGTAAATGTGGCGAAATTGCTCTCCACAGAGCATTCTCATCAGTCATATGAAGGATTTTACCCCACACCTTTGCCTGATCAGTGTCTCATCAATTTTTTCAATCTTCTAAGCAAGAAAAAAAAATTTCATTGTCATTTTAATTTGCATTCTTTTTTTGAATGAGAATGATTTTTTTCATGTGTTTCAGAATCATTTTTATTTATTTTTCTATGCACTGTTTGCTACATTATTTCCCAATTTTCTCCATTTAGTTATGGGTCTCTTTATTACTGAGACAAATACAGTTTACCACTTGAAGTAAAAACATGGTTTTCTACAACAAAGGTTTTAATGAATGTTTCCTTTGACAAATAGATTCTAGTCTTAAGGTTATAACCTGAAAATATCAAAACTAACCTTTGAATTGCATAGGAAACGTATTTGCCATTCTTAGCAAACAATCCTGGATAGAAGTTCAACATGATGACAAATCGTAGAATAAACACAGGTTTTTAAAATTTGGAACTGGTATGTAAATATTTGCTTTCATTTTCTAACAATGGATAGAACAGGATCTGTCTTTTCAAAGGACCTGTGTCAACTGACTCTGTTCTTTCAAAAATTCTTCATTAAACTGAAGAAGGCTTCTCCCTGCATGGCATGCTTTAGCCAAGTCTGAAATATTAATATTTGGAAGCTTCATTCCCACACTTTATATATTTTATGCATATCAAAACTACACTTTACCAGTGGTTTGCCATTTGACTTGCCTGTTTTGTTAGTGTCCTGATATGTTTATCTACATCAAGAGAGCTAATTCTGAGCAGCTGGGGGCTCTCTAATCTCTTTACCCATCTTGAGTTGCCGGCATGCCCTAATTGCTATTTATTTTATTCTTTGTAGTCAGAATATCATTCCTCTTGACATACAAGAAACAAAACCAGTAGGAATTTAAAAGGTTCCCATTTTTATTTTCCATTCAACCTATCCTGGATCATTCTCTTGCTCCAAATATATCTTATAAAGTCATTTTGTCATCCTAAACCTTTACATAGTTTCTTGAAATCATGCTTTTGCTGCATATTAAAATTTTAATATTTTACTTAGCGGTCTTCCACTACTCCATTAAAAGCAAGTTTAAATAATGATACTTTGCAGGAAGTTATGTGAGAACATTGAAGTCATGCTATCATTATTTTTAATGTACTTGAAAGAAAGCTTTGTCCTACACATGGATGCCATCCCTTTCTGAGTGTGTGTGGAGGAGAAGATGGGAACACTTCCAATCGTTTTCAAATAACTTCTGTTTAAGTGGATGAATGCACCACCTGGTTTACCAACTATGTTGTCCAAGGAGTACCTTTGATTGGCAGACAGAATACAGGGTAGAAACAATGGAAGTTAAATAAGGGATGTTTTAAACTTGCAAGTTACCACGCTTGGTGGCAGTGGGTGTTGGTAGAAAATAACAGGTTGGGATTTCAGATACATTCAGAAATGCTGTGCACTTGCAATTTTCAATACTGAAAACTACTGTTTTTCTAATCATAACTTTTTAAAAAAGATTCAGCCAACTTTCTTGATTGTCTCATAAAGCTGTATCCATGAAGCTGCCTATTCATAAAGCTGTCTCACTGATAGATAAACGTTATATCCATAAGTATGGAAATGAATTTCCATAAAAATTCCAAAAAAATTCTAGTGTTAGCGCATTTGTTCCTAGTTCTACTATGTGCTAGAGCCATGTTTCTCAAACTTTAATGTGATACTGATGCCACTGGTCTGCAGAATCACACTTTCAGAAACACTGTCATGGATTCTTAAGTACCAAATAGTGGTAAATATAATAAATATGCAGAAGGAGTTATATGGGTATGTCTTGGGATCAAATATTGATTTTCACAAAGACAGCTTCTTCATTTATTCAATAATTTCACCAATCTCTTTGTATGAGTTGGTATCTCTTAGATAAGTGACCAGTCTTTCAGATTCCCTTGCTTTTTTCCTGCTTCCTCCAAGATGGCAGTTGGGTTGACAGGTGAGGGATAATTACATGACATACATGACCTAAGATCCCCATGCAGGTCTTTGTACTCTCTTCTGACCTTCTGTTCTCTGCAACAATGTCCCTTGTCTGCCTTGTGAGTGTCTACCCTTCTGACCTCATGACTGTGAGCTTCTAATTTCTTCAGGAAATGCTGCACTCTGCTCACTAAACCGTATCAGTTAGTAAAGGGATCCTTAAATCTGTGCATTACCACTAGAGAACACTTATAGTTCTAAAGACATAATTATGATACCTCTAAAAGCAAGCCTGACTATCATTATGGGTAAGGATGTCTGCCAAGAAGATACAGCAACATAAAGCCAATCATTATATTTTTATTTTGTGAGGGAGGGAATAGACCTGGTATTAATATTTATAGGTAGAACACTCTATCGGGTGCTGTGGGGAAAAACAAAAGCAAAAGAAACTGTGGCCATAATCTTTATGATTTTATTTTCCAAAGGGGAGGAAAAGACAAATATATATATATATAGATAGATATACATAGATACATATATCATTTAACGCTAAAAAGAGCACTCTAATAAATACTTATGTAAAACTATTTTACTGTTCAGTTGCAATCTCGAGAACTTACACAAATTTAAACTTCCACTCATACTTTAGAGTTAAAAAATTACCAAAGTGATAAGTGAAAATTAATTTAAACAAGAATATCTCTAATGAAACTCTATAATACCCTGAAGATTTTTAAGGAATACTTAATATATTGAAATTCAGAAAAGGCTTAGATTTTATTAGTGTGAAAATATATCATACAGTCTCACAATTCTTTCCAATGAAGATGTAACCAAATTCTGTGCATTAAATTTGTTGCTTAGAAATGCCATAGTGATCTTTCCTCTTGAATATACAATTCTGTATACTCTGACTTTACTTGTTACATTAACTTCTGTGTCATTGAAGAGTATGTTATGAATCTAATTAACAAATATAATTCTATGTTACACAAGTGTAACTATCCTCTATTAGGCAAAATCAGCTGTTGTTACTAGTCTCTTTTGTCAGCTGCACTTGACTTAGAAATGACCTTTGAGGTCCAAGGACTTCCAAATTGCCACATATCTGTTATTTTCTTATTCATATCTTTCTTTCCTTTATTCTTCTTGACTCTCCTTTGAGCAGTAGTATTAGTGGGAATAGATTCATGCATTCACATATTTAAAAAGTATATAAAATCATATATAGTATATATTATATTTTATATATCATATATATGGATATATATATTATAGAAGATACCAAATACTTTCTGATATATATTTTGAAAAAGAAACACCCTAGGGGTAATTTAAGGGCTTAATTTATTACCTAGTATAAAGGCACTTATCTTGCTCTGTAATTCCAAAACAATATATATAAAAAAGTAGGGCTTGAATGTTTAATACATCTAAAGGTATGGTTTCCAAATTTTGAACACTTCAGTTTCTCCTCTGGACATAATGAGCATTCAGCAATTACTAATCAAAAGAAGGCACAAAAGATATAGTTAATAAAAGCAGCCATAATTATTTAAATTGGATTATTTTAGTAAAAGTTTTAATCTTAAGGTTAAACAGCTCAAAATGCACTTCTCAAAATAATTGACTATGTAATATGCTAGTCATTAAAATGAGATTGATGTTCTTGAATTAAAAATTCGGTTAAGCATTCAGAAGGCAAAACATGGAAGCACTCACAATAACGTGTAGGATCCAACTAAAATTCTACTTATTGACCCATGAAATTACAAATTCATGTGTGTATACTTTTAATTTCCAAGATTTTTTTAAGGGAACTTTTGCAAATGGCATGTAGATAAAATATGGATAGATAAGCATCTCTGTCTTTTAAATTATTTGATAAAATATATTGTAAGAAACACAAAATTAATAATTCATGTCAACTTTTATTACAATATATCTTTTGGTATTATCATAGTAATAAGTATTAGTGATTTACATAATTAGAGAGATAACACAAATATAAAATTATTCACACATACATACATGCCTACACACTCCTATGCTTCACTCAAAATTGAACAGATATTATTTGGACATTATACTGTATTTGCCATTATAACTGAAGTCAGATTTGTTAGAGACAGCATTGTTATTTTATTATCTTTAGTATCTACAATAAGTCAGTTATGAATAGAGGCACCAACTTTGCTTATGAATAGGTTAAATAGAATTTTGGATACCACAAAAATAAGAACAAAGATTTAAAAGGGCAAAAAAAAAAAAGATTTAAAAGGGCTTTAAAATACGGAAGTAATTTGGTAAAAGTTTTCTTTTTTTTATTTCAGAATATAATGGGGGTACAGATATTTAGGTTACATATATTGCCTTTGCCCCACCTAAGTCAGAGCTACAAGCATGCCCATCCCCTAGTGTGCACCACACCTATTAGGTGTGTATATAACTATCCCCTCCTCCTGGCTCCCACCTGCCTGACAGCCAATGAATGTTACTACTATATGTGCATATAAGTGTTAATCAATTAGTATCAGTTTGATGGTGAGTTCCTTGATTTTAATAAGAATAAATAATTGATATGATCACTAAATTAAAAATGAATAATCACTTAAAATGTTTACAATTTTTTAGTAATGTAAATAATGCTGAAAGAACTTTCTTGTAGGTCTCTTCATATACCTAAGTGAGAATACCTAGAAGTGGAATTGCTGACTGATTAGAGTATATACATGTTTAATTTTATTATATATTACAAAGTACTTTCCCACTAACAGTAAGAAGTGGCACAAATTTATTATTTTAATTTGCATATCCCTGATTGAACAAATTTTCACATTCATTGGACAGAGTTTTCTTCCTGTGAGTTGACTCTTCATATACTTAGCCCAATTTTCCATTGAATTGTTTGCTTTCTGTTACCAATTAATATGAGTTCTCTTTATATTTTGGATTCTAACAAAGTTCTATATTATATGCATCTAACATACAAGTCCACAATTCCTTATCTAAAACCTTATCATTGACTTTTCAGGAGGCCAGTGAAAATAGTTACTTAGTTGAAGACATAGAAATCATAAGAGTTGAGTATAAAAATTAAGTAAGACAGGCTTGATAAAGACCTAGTATCCAAGATGAAGACTGACACTTTTAGTAAATGAAAGAAGGGGCTTTATTCCATCATGTATTCTTTTCATTGAGTTCAGAAACCATTACATTTGCTTTGTTTTCTGTACATGATTAAGGAAGGATATTCAGAAAAGAAAACTCAGAAGTTTTGTTGCTGTTTTTTTTCTTTAAACACAAGTTTAATTCAATTACCCATTTAATTGTTTGAGTTTACAAGTTATGTGAAATTTTAAAAAGAGTTGTTTTAGATAATGACTATAATCTTGGTACAGAACCTAATAGTACAAAACATCTTTAATTTTATTTAAAGTATGTGTCAGTTATGATGTCAGAATTGAATTGCTCTTTGCTTTGCTTCTAGTAAAAATTGTTCTAATTGCTGTTTTATGTTTAAAAAGAAATTTCTGGTGTTTAATAATAGTTACATTTTTAAGTAAATATTTTTTTCAAGACTTAAAGAACCATGTCCAATTACCCTAGGGCTATAACTTAGAGATGTGCCATATTGGTTTAAAATAATGCAAGTACTACTGGCCATGACTCAGAGATATGTCAAAATTAATTTTCTGTTATATGTGCTTCTCTATTTCATAGAATCCACTGTGTTCCCTAATCCCTTTGAGATATTTAATCTAGTGTTTTTAAGAACTATTCATCCAGAAACTGAAACATGTAATTATGGTTAGAGTTCATCAGAACCACATTCAAATGAATTTTATGAGTCACAGTATGCGTAGTAGTGCATCTGAAAGAGTATATGAACAGATGACATCACACACAATATTGTATATAAGAAAAAGGCAGGAAAGATTTTCATATTAAGTCATACTAATTCGTGTGTACTGGAAAATGTAGACCACAAAGAGAAGGACACTCTCATTTGTTCATTCATATAATCAATAATGCAGTGCTTCTGAACCAGGGGTGATTTTTTTCCCCCCAGGGGTCTTTGGCAATTCTGGAGATATTTTCAGTTGGCCCACATGGAGGAAGATAAAATGCTCTTGGCATCTTGTGAACAGTGACCAGGAATGGTACAAAACATCCTACAGTACATAGGGCAGCCCCCTATAAGAAAGAATTGTCCAAACCCAAATGGCATCAAGTCTGAAATTGAGAAACCCTGATTTAAACTAAAATTACATACTAATCAAAACTATTAATATTTTGTTTAGGTTTTAAGCTCTGGGATTAATCAAATAAAATCGAATTTTATATTCGTACCATATTTAAACAAATTCATAAAACCTACAGTATAGTAATTATGTATGCAGGATTTGCATCAGACAGACTAGAGTTCAAATCTTAGATCCATCATATTTTAGCTTGTACCTTAGGCAAGTTTCTAACCTTTCGTGACTCTAGCTTTTTAATCTGAAAAATGATAATGATGTCTGCTGAAAGGCTCTTCAGTAAAGATTGAGTGAGATTAATTAAGATGATTTATGTTAAGTGCACAGCAGAGTGTTTGCTCTCAGTATGTTTTCAATAAATGGTAGCAGTTAGTATTGCCTTTGTATATACTAAATCTTTTCATCTTGACCTACTAATGAAAAGTCTGATCACATACCATATTTTATTGTTTTTAAAATACCATTGATTAGAATATGCATCATCATTTTATTTTTAACTAAGAAAAAAGTGCTGCCAATTAGACTATGACATGCCGTCATCTTTAACCACTTCGGTACGACGCTCACCGGCCGTAAAGCCTTGCCCACAGCCGGCACTCATAGTCCACACGATAGTTTGTGCTGTGCATTGACGGCGAATCTGTTTTGCTCTTGTGTGATGAGGAAAGCTTTAAAGCACTGAAAGCTTGTTTTACTTTACAGGCAGCTTTAGGAAAATAACTATAATAACTCCTACTAAGGACTTATTAAAAGGTCACAGATTCGTAGTAACTTATTAGCTGAACGTACACACTGCAGCTGCAGAGATAAAAGCTGTAAAAGTAAAAGCTTTTGGCTGTTGGCTAAAGTCGACGCTCAGCTGTGCGCGTTCATCTGTGGCTGTCGACTATAGTCGATGCTCATACCAAAGTGCTTAAAAAGTATCCCAATTTCAGAGCAGTTAACCTATGAAAATAAAATGCGGGTCATAGAATTGATTTTTCTAAAACTCATCAGAAAGTTTTCTTAAGTACAACTGAAAAAAGCTACCATTGACCACATCCAGTATCAAATTACTTATAAGGACGTAGGAACACAGCTTACGAAGAAGGTAGCAGCAGGCATCTCGCTTTAGTGGGATTCAGTAGGATTAGAAGGCGCAGCAGTCTCTGAAGCATCCACAGAGCCATCCAAGAGCTATTCACTTTGCAGCACTTGCACACACCTAGATGGCAGCTCAGGTGCAAAGGAAGGAGACTCACATAGAAGTGGTAGGTCAACCCAGGCCTAGGAGCCTCATGCACTCTACCTATGGAGTAGAAGTTTCAATGTCTTTTTGGCAGTAGGATTCTTTTGGCAAATGAAATATTAACAACAAATTACTTTATTTATTCAATAAATATTTACATATCACCTATTACATGCTAAACATGGTTTTAGGTACTAGATATGTAACAGTGAATAAAACATATAATTTTTTCCTGTCCTCAGTAAGCTTACATTCTAATGTAAATGACAGACAGTAAAAGATAAATTATGGTGCATCAGAGAGTGAAAAATGCTAAAGAGAAAAATGAAAGCATTGGATGGGGATAGGAGACTTATGCAAAGGGTAAGGTGAGGTGAGATGTGGCCTCCAGGGAAAGCCTCGCTCAGAAGGTGATATTTGAATAAAGATCTGAAGGAACTAAGAGAATGAATCAAGCAGATTTCTCAGGAAAGAACAATCCATGTAGAGGAGATAGCAAATGCAAAACACCTGGGCCAGAGTATGTCTGGTGTATTCAATTAAAAAATAAGGAAGCCAGGGTGAATGGAGTCTAGTGACCAAAGGGAGATTGGTAGGAAGGATAGCCAGAGACGTTAGAGATGGTGGAGGGTAGGTCTTTCAGGGCATCCATGGGAGGACTTTGGCTGTTATTCTAAGTGAGAGTAGGAACCATGAAGTCATAAAGTGGTGTAAAGGACACTGGAAACTAAGAATGAGAGACAGTGGGAGGACAGTGAGGGATAAAATCTTACCTATAGGGTACAAGGTGTACACTATTCTGGTGATGGGCACACTAAAAGCCCTGACTTCCATATTATATAATTCATCCATGAAAAAAAACCACTTTTACCCCCTTAACATTTTTAAATAAAAACTATAAAAAAGTTAAAAAAATTGATTAATCTGGCTGCTATATTAAGATTAGATATAAGGAATGCAGAGAACAGACAGTAGTTATGAATAGATTCTTAAGGAGTTTAAATCTGCATTGCTCGGAAGGAAGTATTTGTTTGTGGAAACCTGAAGTCCTTACTTGGAAAACCTTTATACATACAGTTTTTTAAAAAGGGCTAAATCTCTGATCCGATTTGATAGCAATACAGGACATTTCTTTTTAAAAAATTCACTGATACTCCCCTGGTCTCACTACCTTCCTAAGTCCTTAGTGGTAAAGTGTGTGGGTTCATAAGCCTGGCTATCTAGGTTACAATCCTGACATGAATGGACTATTTGCAACAGAGACTATCCAGTCCACAAAGACTCAAAAATAGACTAAAATATTTGCTATCTGGCCCTTTAAAGAAAAAGTTAACCAATTGTTGATGTAGAGAAATGGTTAGGTTCACTCTTTGTGGTTCTAAGAGCCTTCAAATACACATAACTATTCCTCAATGCAAACATATATCAAAACATCACATTGTACCCCCAATATATATTTAATTAGTATTTATCAAATAAAAATAAATTTGAAAAACTATGTGGGTTTGTATTTTTAATTATCAAACATTACAAATGAATATTTTTCCTTTTAACTTCTCATATAGATTCATAGAGTTAAATGATTTATGATTATACTTTAAAGCAGAGGTTAGCAGACATTTTCTGTAAAGGGCCAGATAGTAAATATTTTAGGCTACGTGAGTTATACGTTTCCTGTCACAATAGAATTCTGCCAGTGTAGCATGAATGCAGCCAAAGACAATATGTAAAAAAATGAGCATGGTCGTGTTCCAATAACACTGTATTTACAAAAACAGATGGAGGGCTGAATTTAGCCCTTGGACCATAGTTTGCTGACTCCTGCTTTAGGGCATTATAGAGTTGTTGGAAATGATCAGACCAGATATAAAAAACATCTGTGTTCTAGGCATATTAATTCATGAGTTGGGGCAAGTCACTTAACTCCTCTGTGTTTTAGTATCTTTAATTATAAAATAAATGAAAATGACAGATATTAATATAAGTAAAGGGTTAACAACACTCTTTGGCCCTCTGCGTGAGAATTTGACCTTCAATCATCTGTCTAGCTGCATTCTCTCTGGAAAGCTGATAAACTTGGAATGTCATATGTATTAGCAAGCAACATTGCTTCTGATAAAAAAGTGACCTTGCTTAGTAAATTACATCTTTCTTAGGTGTTCTATGAATGAACTATAAATGCCTAAAGGAAAATCATAGTTTTGAGGATTCCCTAAGAACAGCAACTCTTGTAACTGGGCATGCCCCTTTCATAGACCTTGGAAACTCTACCTATGTTATTTAACAGTGGAGAGTTTCCAAGAGAGGCTTCTAGATGTCATTCTCATTACTTGATGATCACACCTATGTCCACTCTTTTGTTGGCCTTGAAATTTCAAGTATGTGGCTTAGTAGATTATATCTTCTCGGTTTTACAACACTTGCCACTTTAAAAATCAATAGTGAATTATACTTTGTATATGTGGACAGATTATTTTTGAAATCCATAAATCTCTAAATCAGAAAAAAAGCCTCCCTTTGGTGGGCTGCCTTAGATTAGCTCAGAATGGAAAGAGAGAACCTGTCATTCTTTGTCAATCAGCTTGGCACGTACTTGACAGCATGCGGTTACAGTGAAAGAGAGCCGCGTTGCAGTGGTCTAGCAAACCTAATTGTAGATAAATAAAAGAACAGTCACCCAGCATGAAAGGAAAGAGAAAGAAACTCAACTGCACAATGTTGTGTTTTTCCATCCGTCAGCCTTCATTTGTCAGAGTCTGCCTGACAATCTAGGCTGGAGAAGTCAGGCTATAACAGAATATTGATTCCATTTCATTTTTTGTTTCTTCCTACCCTTTTACCAAACAGTTTGTATGTGAAATGAGAGATAGTGCAGTCAATATATGTGACCAGGGCACATTTATTTTGTAGGCTTACTTTGGTCTTTTCATCCCAGAAAGCCATATATTTTTTCTGTGTTGTTTGTTTGTTTTACTATAATATTGCTATTGTCAGCTCTTGAAGCAGTAACAAAGAACCCCAAAATTCCAGTGACATATAACAAAAAATATTTATTACTCACTCATGTGTCTGCAAATCAGCTGTATCTTTGCTCCACACTATTAGTCAATAAGGGCTTCTCTTTCTAGACTGTGGATCTGCTCCAGATGGCTTCTCATTCCAGGACTCAAGCTGAAAGAGCAGCTTTTATATGGCATATCATTTTCTCATGGTGGAAGATAGGAAAAAGAGCAACTAGCAAATCTTGAATTGCCTTTAAAGATCCAGCTCAGAGCTACTATCCAGTCACTTCTGCCCACAGACCATTGATCAAAGTAAGGCACATGATCAAGCTCAAAATTAAAGAGGGAAGAAGTCTATTCACCCACAGGGCAGTCATACTAAGAGAGGGAATGAATAATAATTAACTAATAAATCCATTATAGTATCTACAAATATCTTAGACTTTCATTGATTCTAAAATGCATTTATTTTACATTTCAACATCCTTGAAATTGAGATATGTTACACACTAGATAGTATCTACAAAGTCTGAAACTTTCTTAGTTTATATAACAATAGCGGTCCTTCCAATCAATGATAGATTAAATAGAAAAACTGTTAATTGTGGTGGTTGACAAAATAGCCAAATGGCAGAAAATACTCTTTTTTTTTTTTTTTTTTT
>VBSM01001483.1:17026434-17043067 GCA_008086735.1 Cheirogaleus medius
TCGGCCTCCCAGAGTGCTAGGATTACAGGCATGAGCCACCGCACCCGGCCAGAAAATACTCTTTATAAATAAGAAAGTTCTAAGTGAATGGACTCTTATGTTCATCGAAAAAAAGCTGTCATTTTTATCTTGAATTTCTTTATTTTCAGTTGTAGCATGCATACCTCCTTCAGATCAGCTTATTTGAATAAAAAATGCATTAAAAGTAGATCTTCTATCTATTCATATATTCATATATATTCATTTTCAGAAGATCAATTGGAATACAAAAGTACAATTCCCTTGTTTAAAACTATTTTGAAGCTTCTCCACTAAGGTCCTAAGGGTGATATAAAAACTGCTTCTTTCCTCTGCTCTTGTTTTGTATTCCCGCACCATTTTTCTCATTCCCCCACATGGTATCTCCATACTGCTTCTGGTCCTGTCTTTGTATATTCCAGATTCTCTCTTGGAATACTTTATTTTCCATCCCCTTGTAAACCAGGTGCATGAGCATCTGCTCCAAGCCATTGTTCAAGCCTCCAAACATCTGCTCCAAGCCATTGTTCAAGCCTTTCTTCCCTGACCCTCTTGTTGTCCATCAAACACAGAACTAATCAGTTCCTGCTCTGTGCTCCGTTGTACACTGCAATTTGCCGGTCGTTATATAAGTTATATCAGAGGCATTCTAACTTTAATATGTGTTTGTGTATCTGTATTTTTACATTCCAAATTTCTAGCTCAGATACTAAAACACAGTAAACATTTAATAAATGTTTGCCAAATGAACAAATAAATAAATGAATGTTTGAACATATGTGAAAAGGCTGTTTATATCCTCCTTATAGTGTGTGATGTATATTCATAATATATATTCATATATTCTAAGGTTAACAATAGGTAAGATGAAGAAAAGTAAATTAAATAAAAGGAAGGAAAATAAGGCAAAATGTATCCCTGTTACACAATCCCTGAGAACATCAAATTTCTAGTTAAACACACACACACACACACAATCAGCTTAATGTTGAATTAGAAATGCAATGTTCAATAAATCAATTCTTATAAAATGTGAGTATATATTAATTTGTCTATGACTAACTACTTTCATGTTCAAAGATTGCTTTTTTTTTTTTTTCGGCCTTTGTTCATCATCAACTTTTGCTAAACTGCTTGACAGATCAGCAGATGCCCAATTTAGTAATGCTTTTTAATAAGAAATAACTAAAGATGCTTAGAATTACGCCATTCCAAAAACCTATCAGGAGTGGATCTAAAAATAGACCATGATATTCTCCTTGTGAATATTAATAAAGCCTTATTCCCTATTACCTAATTAATACAAATTGTCAATAGTGAATTGTCAATACTATAAAGAAAATAAAACTCTTGTAATATCATAAAGATCTTAATTCCTGGTGTGCAATTTTGCATTGCAGGGATCATTAAAAATAAGGCAGGGAAGAAAACCTAAATGGAAATGTTCTGTTATTAGAAGTGAGTTTTCTTGGTTGAAATCCCATGAAGCCTTTCTTGTCTGAATGTTCTTTGAAGTTGAATACTTTCTACTTACAAAACCTGGCCACTATAATTAGCTATGTTTCCATTTTAGTGGTGGCCTTTTCACCTCATCTTAAATCATATAAAGATGTGAGGCCATTTGTGAGATAAAAGGTTTACTCAAACCAATTCTCTGACCTGGATATCAGAGGTTTGGCAATCATAAACCCACTAGGAGAAACCCTCAGAGCATATCCAAGGCTATGTAAAAATTTATTACCTTTTCTGTGGGAAGAGACAGGATTTTCTCTCATTTTATATGCTGGAAGAATGTATTGGAATTAAAGAGTAGGAGAAAGAATTAACATAATATTAAGAAACATGTCTGTCAGTTTTAGCAAGTCATGATAAGCACATGTGCACACATGTATGCACGTGTGTGCACACACGGTCTACACAACAAAATGAGGAAGAAAGTGGGGATTTGGTGATAGTATCTGTGAAATTAGATAAACTCTTTTATAGGAGTGTATTAGGAAATATCTACAAAAAACACAGTGTTTGACACATAGTAAATGTTTAGCAACTCTACTTGTTAATATTATTATAACAACTAATATCATTATAGTAGTTAATTGCCATTTTCAGCACAGTTAAGAATTTTAGCATCATTTTCTTATCTTTGTATGACCATATGGTTTCTCTGGGGTTGTTTGTTGCATTGCTTTTTGGCTTTTCTCAGTCAAGTTTTATTTGCATGGAGGAATATCTAAGTTTTTAAATTTGTTTCACCTATCATTTAATTTTTAGGATAATTATCAGCTTTTTATATTATATTTTCCTCACACTCACTTAAGAAAAATATACTCAAGAATATTTTAAGTGAATTTAATTGAATTTACCTCAGTAGACCCTTCAAGCAATAATATCTTGCCCTGAATACCTGACCTAGCTTTAAACTAATAAATTCAAACTGCAAATAAATGTAGTGAGGTAAATTGTGGAAATTCATCTTCAAAATGGTTTTTTTACAGTGATTTATCAAAGATGCATATAATTAGAGATCTGATTCTCCAAAAATGTACCAAAGAGAAGTAACCACAAAGAATTCAGAGCTAAACATGAATTCCTTCACCCATTGCTCTACTTCTTTAGGACCAATAATAAATCTCATCCAGGTACTTAAACTCTTCATTATGTCATTGGAAGATGAAGAGATGACAATAGTAATGATAGAAGGACAAGCTAATAGAAAACATTTCTATGGAAAGAAATGAGGGGACTTTGCAATGTTCATTCACCAAAGGACTAAATCTAGAGCTACTTTGGTGAACTGAAAAGGGAATATTCTATTTCCTGCAGGTGCAAAATATAGTCATTTCATTTGGCATGCCCCCTGTACCTTAATCCATCATCTAGCAAGCACCTGCTTAGGACCTGGAGTGCCAAGTGATATTTAGGCTACCCTAATGTCAGGCTTGATGTCATTTCTGTTCATTTTTCAATGGAAATTTTATTAATTACAGTTTGTGTATGCATTTCTTAAGGAAATTCCTTGTAATATTAAATGCAGTCTCTTGACCCTGCCTATTTGCCACTGCCTTCTGAATAGTAGCATCTATTCTTTGTGATCTTTGGAACTCTTTGTGGTAGAAGAATATGGGTCAGGGAGAGGAGGATGTTAATCACTTGGCTACATACCTGAAACATTGATAAAGTTATTGATCATTTGTATTGATTTTCTGAAGGTATATAATTTATACTGGATTGCACTTATAAACAATTTTAAAAGAAAAAATATCCAGTCCTCACAAAATATATTTTATTTTTAATTTATTTATTCATTTTTTATTTCAGCATATTACAGGGGTATAGAGGTTTAGGTTACATATATTGCCTTTGCCCCTCCTGAGTCAGAGCTTCAAGCATGTCCATCTCCCAGACGGTGTACACTGCACCTATTAGGTGTGAATATACCCATCCCCTCCTCCCCCCTCCCACCTGCCCAACACCTGATGAATGTTACTACCATATGTGCACATAAGTATTGATCAGTTAGTACCAATTTGATGATGAGTTTATGTGGTGCTTGTTTTTCCATTCTTGGGATACTTCACTTAGTAGAATGGGCTCCAGCTCTAGAACAAAACATACTTTAAATTTAAACTTACTACGATTTTGTAAGGTTTTTTAAAAAATCATGTTAAGAATTTTTTATCATAGAGAATGAATTAGTACTCTTATAATTTTCTTTCATAATTAATTATCACTAAAGGTTGTGTGTGTGGTGCTAGTAGTAACATTCATCGGGTGTCGGGCAGATAGGAGCAGGGAGAAGGAGACGGGCATATTCACATCTAATGGGTGTGGTGCGCACTGTCTGCGGGATGGACACACTTGAAGCTCTGACTCGGGTGGGGCAAAGGCAATACATGTAACCTAAACATTTTTACCCCTATAATATGCTGAAATAAAAAAATAAAGGATTATGTGTGTGTGCGCGTGTGCGTGTGTGTTCCTTGATTTTCCAGAGCAAACATTGCCATTCGTTTGTTTCACTTAAGGCAGAAGCTAGACTAACCGACCTTGTTATAGTTGCTAGCAAAGTAAGATATACTGTGTTTCCCCGAAAACAAGACCTATCCATAAAATAAACCCTAACAGGATTTCTAAGCATTTGCGCAATATAATCCCTACCCCGAAAATAAGACCTAGTGATGGGCGTGGCTACGCAGCATATCTGCACAACCCATGCATTTCATCACGGAGCAGTAAAGAAGACGAGCAGCCCTTCTCATCTGCCCCATGGTGACAGCTACTATCCCAGAGGTGACTGGAAAGGTGCGGGCAGCCCCACCAACAAGGTCGGCTTCCCCTGTCAAATCCCAGCCATCCTGTGCGTGCTGCAAGCTGAGGCTTTGAGGGGAAAATAGCACAGCCCCTGAAAATAATCCCTAGGGTGTCTTCTTGAGGAAAAATAAATATAAGACTCTGTCTTATTTTTGGGAAAACAGGGTATCTATTCAGCTTATCGTTGCCTAAAACTTGTTTCCTGAATCTTAAAAAGAGGGGCATGTAATAAATTTTGGGGACACATAATCTGATATTCTATTCACAAGGAAAACAGCATTAGATTTGAACTCCCTTTCTTTTATTAACCTCCCATGAAGAGATATATTCAGTATTAGTATTTATACTATTTCTTTAGCTTCATTGCTTATCTGTAATACATAACATAGTGACAACCCTCTTAATATAATTCTTTCTTCACTTCCCTTTAGGATTTCTACAAACTCCTGATTCAACCTCTTCTGCTCTCTTTGCTCCCGTGTTGTCTTTCATTGATTCATCTTTTTTCTCTTATACTATGGAGATAGATACCTAATTCTGGCCTTATCCTCTCTCTACAAATATCATTAGAACAATTTTGTCCAACTGCTGCTTTCATACTCCAAATCTATATTTTTAGCCTGACCACTAATGTGCACACAAGACTTGTTTTTCGAATTGCCCAATGTACATCTGGATCAGTGTTACTCACAGCTTTCTTGACTTCTGCATCCAACCTGAACTCATTAACATGCTTCCATATGCAGGCTTACCTATCTGCCTTATACACACAGTCACTTTCTCCCAAGCTATAAAATTTCAATGACTCTCAAAATTTTCTTTTCCCTGATCAAATCCTGCCAGTCCTGTACTCACAACATCTTAAGAGTAATCTTTCTTCAGGGGCTGGGTGCAGTGGCTCACACCTGTAATCCCAGAATTTTTGGAAGCCAAGAAAGGAGGATTGCTTGAGGCCAAGAGTTCAAGACCAGCCTAGGCAACATAGCAACACTCTGTCCCTATAACAAATTTTTAAAAAATTAGCCAGGCATGCTGGCTTGAGCCTGTAGTCCCAGCTACTTAGGAGGCTGAGGAAGGAGGATCACTTGAGCCTAGGAGTTTGAGGTTGCTGTGAGCTATGATGACACCACTGAACTCTAGCCCAGGTGATAGAGTGAGACCCTGTATCAAAAAAAAAGTGATCCTTCCTGAGCATCCATGCTGCTCCTGTTTGTTCAATAAGTACTTGGACTTCTAAAGGAATGGCCTAACTATGTTCCTTCCATCAGCCTCTTATCCTTAAAATCTTTCTTCCAATCTGCCACTAGAGTTATCATCTTAACTTCTTAAAAGAGTCAAATCAGGGTTGATTCCTAACAAATATTGCAAACTAAGAAGTTCTTGGTATATGCAAACATTTGAGAGAGAGAGAGAGAGAGAGAGAGAGAGAGAGAACTTTGTTTTGTCTTCTATAACACCTGAAAGATCCTACATATATATTTGAAGAGAATTAGGGCCTTGCTTTGGATTGGGCTTTGGTTATTGCCGGTTTGATCTTCTTTCCAGACTACTCAAACTTTCTCCACATCAGCAATAAGGTTATTTCACTTTTTATCATTTGTGTGCCCACTAGTGTAGCCCTTTGAATTTTCTTCAAGAACTTTTCCTTTTTACTCACAACTTGGTTAACTGTTTAATGCATGAGGCCTAGTTTTTTAGCCTATCTCAGCTTTTGACATGCCTCCCCATTAAACTTAATCATTTCTAGCTTTAGATTTAAAGTGAGAAATGTGTGACTTGTCCTTTCCCTTGAACACCTAGAGACTATTACAGCGTTATTAATTGGCCTAATTTCAATATTGTTGTGTCCCAGGGAATACAGAGAACGAGGAGAAAAAGAGACAAGAGGTAATTGCCAGTCTGTGGAACAATCAGAACACATACAACATTTATAAATTAAGCTCATTGTCACATATGGGTGCCCCAAACAATTACAATAGTAACATCAGATATCACTGATCACAGGTCACCATAATAGTTATAAAAATAATGAAAACGTTTGAAGTATTGCAAAAATTATCAAAATGTGACACAGAGACATGAAGTGAGCACATGCAGTTGGAAAAATGGTGCCAATTGACTTGCTTGACTCAGGGTTGCCACTAACCTTCAGTAAAAAATGCACTGTGAAGCCAGTAAAGCAAGTAAAGCAAAGTTCAATGAAATGAGGTATGCCTGTATGTATATACACGTCTGTATGTACATATGCCTGTGTGTATTATATATGCATATCATACATGTATGTGGATGTGTGTATTACTATATATATCAAATACACATACCTATGTATATACATATATAACATACATCTATATGCATATATGTGCAAAGACTAGAAATTTTTCTAGTGCTGTATTTCAGTGTCTAGCCTATGGATGATGCAGTGGGTATCTTCTGAATACACACTCCATTTTAAGAAATCTTAATCTTTTTGAAAAGTTGAAATAATATTAGAAGTTTGGTGTCCAGTGCAAAAGGTTTTACTGTAAAAACACTATGAAAAATAAAAGTTGTGTCTAACGCATCAAATATTCATTATTTATCTTTATTTGGGGATGGGGGACAAGTGAATTAAGGGACTCTGAGGAGAATATGTTCATTCCATGTGCAATGAGTGAAGAAGAAAAGGGAAGTGGGGGTGTTGGAAGGAAGTGAGCATGTGTCTCTGTGTCACATTTTGGTAATTCTCATAATATTTCAATTTTTCTATTATTTTTATAACTGTTATGGTGGTCTGTGATCAGTGATCTTTGAAGTTACTATTATCATTGTTTTGGGGTACCATGAACTGCATGCTACCACGTGAGAGGTTTTAATACTCATAAAAGTTGATGATTTTTATAGAAAGCACAGTCCTCCAGACCCTCCAGATTTTCTCTTCCATTAAAATTGCAAACTAACAGTAATGAATATTTAGTACATATCAAGTGCAATAATTATAAAATGCCTGATTTGAGGTCCCACATTCAGATATCTGTTATGTAAAATATTCATTTGATTGCTAAAACATTTGTATTTGTGGTCTTTTTTCAGTTCCCTAGATGAAGATTAAATTATATAATTTGGCTAATAACAAAAATAGTGAAGAAATGAAATTTTAGTTAAAAGGAAGTCGATGAAAGGATTAATTAAGTATAAAATAATCCCATTTTAATTTATCACAGAAATGAGTTTTTAAGGTCTTGTTGAAATCAATAACATGAAGATGTAAAAATTTTTAAAAATAATAATTAAAGCAAATCCAGAAGTAGAGGAGCAGAGTCTGTATTTAACTCTAGCTAATTACTTAGAAAGAAAATTATCTGTGCCATGAAAACATTCAACTGTCTGCATGAACAAATATCTCTATCAATAGCCTAACTCAGTTCCCACAGGCTCAATGTGCAACAATATTTGCCTATTCACATTTTTTGATTTAACGCCTACTATGTGATAAGCACTGCCAAGGATATAATGAGTAAACAAAGTAGATATGGGTTTTGCCCATAGAGTATAATTCTATAGGAATGGTCAAAACTCTATATACACAGAGGTATTTTTGACTAATTGCAAGGCATTATGAAGGATGAAACAAAGGAGTTGAATAATTTAAATCAGACTTCATATGTTTGTTGGTCATTAGTCTATCTTCTTTTGAAAAGTTTCTGTTCATGTCCTTTGCCCACTTTTTTTTTCCTTTTATTTCATCATATTATGGGGGTACAAATATTGTTAAGGTTACATATTTTGCCCCTGCAATTTGGAGATACCTTTGCCCACTTTTTGATAGGGTTGTTTGATTTTTTTCTTGCTGATTTTTCTGAGCTCTATATAGATTCTAGTTATCAGCCCTTTATTGGATATGTAGCATGTGAATATTTTCTTCCATTCGGTAGATTGCCTGTTTGCTCTCATGACAGTTCCCTTGGCTGTGCAGAAGCTTTTTAATTTGATAAGGTCCCATTTATTTATTTTTGTTGTTGCTGCGATTGTCTTTGGGGTCTTCTTCATAAATTCTTTGGCTAAGCCAATGTCTATAAGAGTTTTTCCAACATTTTCTTCTAGAATTCTTATAGTTTCATGCCTTAGTTTTAATACATGAGTGGATTAATAAAATGTGGTATATGTATACCATGGAGTTCTACTCAGCCACAAAAAACAATGGTGATCTAGCACCTCTTGTATTAACCTGGATAGAGCTGGAACCCATTCTACTAAGTAAAGTATTCCAAGAATGGTAAAACAAGAACCACATGTACTCACCATCAAATTGGTATTAACTCACCAACACTTATATGCACATATAGTAGTAACATTCATAGGGTGTCAGGCAGGTGGGAGGGAGGAGGGGATGGGTATATTCACACCTAATGGGTGCAGTGCGCACCGTCTGGGGAATGGACACGCTTGAAGCTCTGACTTGAGTGGGGCAAGGGAAATATATGTAACCTAAACATTTGTACCCCCATAATATGCTGAAGTAAAAAAACTAATATGATAAAAAGACTTCAGAGTGGCAGAGGGAACAATGGTCTTTGGTACCATTTTTTTCAAAAATTCCCATGAAAGAGAGTGACTATTGTTGAGTCAAGAAGCCATAATCCTACTGACGCATTTTGCCTCATCTCACATGGGTCGGCTACAGGGTTTATCTAGAATCTCTATGCATACTCCACAATACCCATGAATTTTCAGGCCAAGTCTGATTCTCCTTTATTATCAGAGAGGTATTACATTTTATCAGCATGTGATAATGTGAAATGGATTCAGATGGTGAAGTAAAATTTCTTTATTCTTAGAAATAGCATTAATTAGAACAAGTCCTTTAGGTGTTATTAGTTAATATGTTATGTTAATATAAGTTCTTGTGAGATGCAAAGAAGTAGTTTATACTAGTGGAAGTAACATGTACTTTCTATTCAAACCAACTGTGCTTGAATATTAACTCTCCTACTTTCTGTGGAATTACGAGCAAGTTATTCACATCATCGTCACCACCACTACTACTACCCCAGCTACCCCAGCCTAATTTTCTTATCTATAAAGTGGGAATCTATTTGAATCAGGGTTTGGGGAAGGTAAATAGTAGTCATTATACAAATGGTAACTATATTATCATTGATAATACAGTCTATGGAGGCAATGAAGCCAATCAGAAAACTTTGTCTATTACCAATAATTACCAATATCATTGAATATCACGAGAAAAGTCTCTGGTAGTCAGTGAAAAAATAGAAAATAGTGCTTTGTCTTAGATAAACATATACAAAATGAATGGTGGTGACACTGCTTCAAGTTAACTCATCAGTTTAGATGTATAATGCATATATAATTTTAAATGTATGATTTAGGCATCGCATATGGATTTGACTTGGTAATTTATGATATACATACATCATACATGTCATACATGTATCAGTGGAAAGATGAAGTTACTTTTTTTCTTCTCTTAAATCATTTTACCTTGCTAAACATGTGTCTTTTACTTCTTTTCTCTACTTTCTTTTAAAATAGTATGTTTTATTTTCTCTCTTAGAGTATTTTGAAACTATGTAACCATTTACTACACCAAAAAATTGGGCATTTAAGGGTGAATGAAGAGCCTCTTCAGAATTCAGTGCCTAAAACTAAATGTTTCCCATTCCTGATCTAAGAGCTATTTCTACCACTAGCAAAGAGTTACAGTCATTCTGGGTACTGCCCTTTAAAGGAAAAATATTTTTCCTTGGCAATGGGCAGTGAGACCATCGATTAGCAGTTCTATAAGAGTGAAGTAGCTAAACTTCTGTTCTAAAGGAACTGAAATTTGCACTATAACCATTAAACACAAGGTTAGTTATGGACACTTTTGATCAAAGTGCCTGTCTCCCGCTGGTATTTATTATAAAATGACCTAGAGAAATAGTCCCTCTCAAGAGCATGTGCTGAGCACCCATAAGTAGCAAGACATCCTACTGTACAGTATGATATTATAGTAATTTGGGTTCAGGGGTTTCTTGCACTGATGGGTGCTGAGAGAACAGGTACAAACACAGTATATAAAGGAAATGGTGGCCTAAAGACACATACACACATCAGTGCTGGGAGTCTCCAGGGTAGGAGAGAGAGGAAGAAAGATATGGGTTAATCAGAAGCTGCTCTCTGGGGAAGACTGCCCAATCCCTGACTGACATCTGACATTGATTAATCGATACTCTATCCTAGTGTTTAACAAGTGTTCCATCCAGAAAGTCTTCTGTAATATTTAACTTCACTTCCTTCAGCTTCAATTTATGCACATTTCTTTTGTCCTCTCTTCAAGAGAGCTAGACAGCAGGCAGGAACAAAACTCTTTCTATTCATATATCTAAAGGGCTTTCTTTTTCTGTCATTCTTCAGTCTTCTCCAGGCTAAGGAAAAACAAACAATAAAAAAATTAGTTTAATCATTCCTCAAAGGGCCTATTTAATTTGACTGCTTAATAAATAATAAGCTTTGATACTGTGCTTTAAGTGTTTACTCTTTGGAAAGAAATTTAATAATTCTAACAATGATGTGGAAAGAATTATTTGATTTGTATTTTAAAACAAACTTACATTCAAAGCCCAAAACAAAATATAGTAAAATAAGAGGTTTATAAAGTAAAATGAACATTAGGATTATTGAGATTATTGAGGCTAATACTAGTATTTATTCATATAAATTATATTAATAACTTATATCTCATTATTGCATTTTACTTTTTATGAAAGTAGAAAGTTAGTGTCTATGTGTCTATATAATAGTATTATTATGTAATTTGAGAAGATATTGGATTAATTTTTTTTAACTTTAATGTGTTTCACAGAGACCTCTGTTTCTTTTCTCTGTACCAGAAGCTACATTTTTGTGCCCCTGTGTACCAAGCAGAAATTGATCTGCAATACATGTGGAGTCTCCAAGGGTATATTTAAATTTAGTAATTTTATTGCTAACTGTGAAGTTAATCTTCACTATATGGGTTCTTTTCCCCAGGAAACTGAAGCAGCAGTTCAAGCTAAACAACCGGATGTGGAAGGGATTTTGTCTAAAGGGCAGCATTTGTACAAGGAAAAACCAGCCACTCAGCCAGTGAAGGTAATGAAGCAACCTCTAGCAATATCCATTACCTCATAATGGGTTATGCTTCCCCTGTTGTACATTTTCCATTGACGTGGTCTATTTATAATCAATGAAATAACTTGTAAGGAAATATTGCCCATACTGTAATAGCAGAGGCAAAGCTGTCTTTTTGATCAACATATCCTATTTATATATTGTGATCTTAAAGCTATTAACGAGTCATTGCATTAAAGGACTCATTTCTGTCCTGGTGCGCTGCCATCAATACCAAAAGTAGTCCCACCTTCAAGGTAGATTAAATTCTTTGGGGCTTTATTGCTTTGCTTGCCAGCCTTGATGCTTTTCATATTGTTTGGCTTAATTCAAATCAAGCTACTGCATCATACTGTCTGTCTCTAACAGCTGTAAAGAATCACAATATAGTCCGTGACCTTTCTTTTCTCTGTTGCTCTTTCTTATGAAAGAGGAAAATTGGCGTTCGGGCTTCAGTACTTTATTGGATCAAGAATTTTTAGTGAAATGTCATGTAATTGCTTCTCTCTTTGGTAAAATGGTGGCCTGGGAGAAATCTTTCTACTTCTTTTCCTTCTCCATGTTCATTTTGAAGTCTAGGGCACATTTATTCACAGGATATTACAAGAGAAGAGAGATGGAAAGCCAGGTCAGTTTTCAAAAAATAGCTAATCAATGGATTCCATTTGCAAATGAGAGTCCAGTGATAAATAGAAGTTAGAAACACGATACCTTATTCTCTGTACCTGATCAAAATTATAATGTCTCCCATTATGATGGAGGTTCCCGAGAGCCTGTAATGGTGGCTGTTTATTGATCAGTCTTGGTTTTCTCAGCTAATGTTACAGGCTGAGATATAGTGAGCCTTGCCCTCATGTTTAAAACTGTTCTAAAACAGTTCAGGTCAATAACCTCATTATACAAAACCAGTTTGTCCTTGCAAACAACATTACCATGACTTAGACTCTGTCTCTAAGGTCACCACTTAGTTTCCCTTGTGTTTGGCCCAAGTGTAATTTCTAGAAGATTGTTTTTTCTCACAGTTTACAAAGGACTTTTCCTTACGTAAATTTACAGTTTGAGCCTGTACATAATGTCCTAACACCAGATGCTAAAAGGCACAGGTTTCTCTGTAGATATCAACATACATTTATTCAGGAATATATTGCCCCCACCCCTAAAATCCAGAAAAACAAAATCCAGTTCTAAGCCTGGTATGATCATTTTTCATAAACTAACAATATGTTCAGTATTTAGACTGGAGAGCTACAGAAAGTCCTGAAAGCAGCAGATTTTAGGGTTTCTGTTGATGTTTTGAAGAAAGCCAGTCCCCAGAGTGGTTAACAGAATGACTTTCATTGTAGCAAACCATGAAATGGACAAATGAGCCATCGCATAAGTCCATTCTTTCTACTCTTGGTTGATTCTCAAAGACTTTATTTCATATGGTATATGACTATGAACCAGGGTTTGGCATTAATTGTTACTGATAACATATATACATTTAATTTGGCTTTTACTTTTGTGCTTTTGTAAATGGCGAGAAGGAAAAGTCTTAATTGAAAGTCAAGGAGAAAAATTTTGCTTTCATTATATATAAAACAATCCAAGCAGTTGATGTTAATTTATCACACCTCCACCCACACTCTCAACTCTTGGGCCACTTTGCGATCAAGATTGGGATCTGCCATGCCTGAGCATATCTACTTTCCACTGTTGCATTAGTGATGCAAAGGGGAATTACTTTTCTGAAAGAAAAGGAAAGAACGAAAAGCTATAACTTCCCTTCTCTTTCACATCCCTTACAGCCATTTTGTAGCAGTCAGCACTGTTTTTTATTTCCTTCTTTTCTCCATCCTTGTTTCCCCATTTCCTCTGAATTCAGCTCATTTGGGAGAAGCAGAACATAAGTGAAAAAATATTTCTGTCCTACCACTTCTCCCTTGGGCTTGGAGAAGATTCAACATATCAAGTTGATAGGGGCGAAAAGGCGAGATTGATTTGGAAGTTATGGGGTGTGAAAAAATAGTTGATTCACACATCACTCTTGATATGGACCGTGACCTTGGAAACACCTGAAGATTAGCTGGAGTTTGTTATAGAGTGAAACACTATAGAGGCAACCTCACAGTTTGAAACATAACACCCAGCAATATAAGGTAGAAAGCTGTGAGGGCTGTTTAAATCTTTGCATGGATCAAAAACATCTTTTTAAAGGTTAGGGATGATTTTTCTAAAGGGTGATCCATTGCTCTGATAGTACATGAACAAAGCCTTTTCAACGTTGAGTCCGTATATCAAAATTGTAAAATTATGCTATTTCTAATGTCTCTTCCTTAACTCTGAGCTTTCTCATCTCTTGATAGAAGGGAAAAGGATCTGAATAGCCTGCAGTGTTTTCATGAGAAAAGTTCGTTTTTGTTTTTTTGTTGTCTGTTTTTTGTTTTCTTTCGGAGGGGGAGATGCATGTGGAAACTATAACAATTATGAAGAAGAAGGTGATATTCTTTAAAAAAAGAGAATGAAAGTCACTCATGATATATATATGTGTAAGCTCCAGTATTTAAATGGATAATTAATATGTCCACTGCTTGCAGACATTCTAATTAAAGATGTATCAGACGGACAATGCTTCTGTCTCAGGAAATTGACTGTCTATTGACACCTCCAGGTTCTGCTGCAGACAGCCTGTCTGTCCAGCTATATCGCTTACCTCCCAAGCTGAGTTTTTTTTTTTATTTCAGCATATTATGGGGTTACAAATTTTAAGGTTACGTATAATGCCCTTGCCCGCCTCCCCCCTCAAGTCTGAGCGTGACCATCCCCCAGATGGTGCACATCTCACTCATTATGTATGCATATACCCATCCCCTCCTCCCCCCCAACCTGCCCTATACTCGATAAATGTAATTCCTATGTGTCCCACCAAGCTGAGTTTTGATTGGAAGCTGGGCTCCTCCCTGTTCAGCTTCTTTCCTTTTCTTCTTTTCTGCACTTCATCAACTTCTTTAGAATTTCTTTAATTATCAAATATGGTAAAATTTTGTTTTCCTTTTTTTTTATCTCTAACCAACTTCTTTCTTATTTTCTTTGAGGATTTCCCATAAAAGTTCAAATATATATTATAAGACAATCCTACTAATGACATAGATGTAGTACCAGATCTCTGATGCAAAAGTACTGGAAAAATATTAGAATAGTATGATTAAAGAACTAAGTTTCCTTGTTTTACTTTTCAATTCTCTTTCTCGCTCTCTTTCCCCCTCTCCCCCTCCTACACACAAACTTTTATTTAATTTCATTTGTATGTTGTTCCTTCATCTTAACTTCAGAAATTATTGAAGAATGATTATATAAGTTAGATAAATTGTTTAAAATTTTGCCAAAGTTGTACCTTTGGTAATAGCATTTTATGATAATGCCATAGATAAAATAGATTTTAATATGTTCTATTTTCCACAGAGTAATAATGGATCCTCAATAACACTCCATTTAGCAGTTCCATAGCAACAAAAACAACTGCTATCTGTAACAATATCAATAACTACAAAAGAAATAAACCATTTGTTAATTGATGTTTTAAATTGTTCTTTTTTTAACTCTCTTGAACTTAAGCATTTAGATGCCATTTTCTTCTTTTCATATTTTTTTTAACTTTATTTGAAAAACTACTCTTTCTGTTATTTTTTAAATGTGTGTATGTATTTTTAAATGCTGATATCACCTTCCATATATTAGAACTGAGAGCATTAATGGAATTTTAAATGTCTTTGTTACTTTCTGAAGTGATAAGATGAAGCCAGCTGGCTTGCTTTACTAACCTTTTATATTATCAAAAGAAATCCTGCTTATGTGAACCTAACAATATATTTTACTTTCTGCTCTTGAATTATTTTTAAATGTAATAGTCAAAGTAAGGTGTGAGGAGCCTTCTGTATTTGGCCAAAGGGTTCCATCCTAACCTTTAGCACAAAATAATTTTTGTAGACAAATGGTCAAGAGGTCAATTATAATCTTCCAGGCATCATTTCCTCAGATATAAGCTGCAAAATGACAGCATCATTAGTCATTTCAATTACAGTCAGTCACAACCAGGGATGTTTCATTTTCCCAGCTGTTTTGTTGTTAATTAACTAGATTAAGCTGTTTTTTATTCTCTCAACGAGTTTGTTCTACTGCCAACATCAACATCTTAACATTTCCAAGAATTTCCTTAGGGTTTATTTTTTGCCTAAAAATCTTTAATATATTACTCACAACAGATGTGTGTCTCAAGATTTATTTATTGTATAACAGGTCAAGTGGTATCTTCTTGGTCAAAATGTTGCCCAATTAAATATTATGATTATAACAGTATCTGAAGTTGATTAGTATCTTGTTGGTGAAAATATTGCCAAATTAAACATTATTATAATTATAACAATATTTGGATTTTGTAAATCATCTACTGTACATCTGATCCCATTTACCTGGTGTAATTTTTTTTTTTTTTTTTGTAGCATCAGAAATCAGCAGAGAGTTAACAGACATAAGTTGTCCCCTTAAATAAGCAAGTCTATTTTGTCTGGCATATTTGGTGAGCACAAGTTCCATGCCAATAACAACAGAAAAAGTTGAGAGAGGACTTAAAGAAAGAAACAATATTAGAAGTATTTTATAATTTATTAATATATGAGTAGCAGCAATTTATTTTTTAAAAAATACAAGTTTGCTTTGTAATTGAGAAAAATGTTTTAGACTATAAGAGGTTGAAAGAATGCTAATCACATTGCTTGAACATGAGGAGAGTTCCACTTTTCCAATGAGAAGGTAAAATTTATAGATTTTGAACAACCTGTAAACATAAACATTTAGAGTCATTATGAAAGGCTGTCTGGGAGCAAGTGATCATTAGAGATTCTTCAGAAGACCTCATCTGAAAATGTTAAGATTGCCAGTGAGGGAAGGAATTGTTAAAATGCCAGCAGCTTTTGTTTCTCATTTTTTTCTAGAATTCTGTAAAAATGTAAAGAAAATTGAGTGGTACTTGAGAATTGAGGGGAGAGAGTTACCACAGATTAGAAACAGATTTTTAGATTTCAGTTCCATGCCACAAATCCACACAATGCCATTTTTCAACTGTACAAAAGAATCTGCTTGTGAATTTGACGTGATCTTAATGATAGCATCAAAGGCCAAATTTTTCACCTGTTAA